>JAFIDM010005346.1:29510508-29636341 GCA_023159025.1 Thereuonema tuberculata | reverse complement strand
AAAGCGCGGCAAGTCAGTTCCGCAGCGCTGACGTTAACAAATGCGCATCCTAACAGTATTATGACCTTAAGAAAAGTTATGTTATCAGAAGAGCAGCAATAATTTGGCTACACTTTCAAGATATTGTCGTTTGAAAGGCATGGAAATAGGACCGATGTCTAAACATGGGTTAAGATGATGATTTCTTAATATAAGAATAGCTATCATTGTTCTCAGCAATATTTCATTATCGCCGTATTATTATACAGGATGGTTATAATTAAAATGACTCTACTCTCAGCTCTTTGGAGCCGTTTTTAATCAACACATCTCATGGAAAATTGGTAAATATGCTAATTATACCACGGGGAAGCGATTTCCAATGAAAAAATTGGAAGAAGATAATAAAGAAATTTGTAGAAATCGGAGATTTGGGTGTGGCACCAGGAAGGAGACGGCGGCCCGTTGCGGTGGAAGTTGTTGACAAAGTTGCTGTTGGTGCAGCAGACCGTGTAACACATGCTCAAAATCCTTCAGCCGTGCCCAAGCGGTGGCACGGGAATTGTCTATCCCTTCTTCCACTGTTCGAAAAGTCTTTCGGACCATTTTACACAGTACTTTACAAGATCCATATGGTGCACGAACTAAAAACTGCAACATCCGCAGCAACGCATGATTTTGCTCTTCGGTTTTGGCGAGGATGGCTGTTGAGGACATGTGGCCTGGGAATATCCTGTGAACTGACGAGAAGCAATTTTGCACTAGCAGTTGCTGTGAATATGTAGAACTGTCATTTATAGGGTTCATCGAATCCACGTGTTATGCATGAACAGCCGTTGCATTCCGCCTACGCCACGGCTATTGGTCCGTTTCACCGCTATCGGTACGTTTTTCTTTGAAGAGGTGAGACTGCAAGGACCTGTTACTACACAGTTATGAGTGCACGCTACCATGATCACCTTGCTCAGCTTGTGATTCCTCCTTTGCAAGAAAGAGGTTGCTTAGAGACCACTGTCTTCAATCAAGGTGGAGCAACACTGCATATTGAGCAACCAGTGAAGGAATTACTTCGGTGCCACCTTGAGCAATGATCGTAAAATATCAAGAGTTTTTCCAGATGCGTGGCCTCTACGACCTCCGGACTTTAATTCCAGTGCTTTCTGGCTGTAGGGATAATGAAAGACAGAGTGTTATCAGAAAGGCGTACGGTCTCTGCCTGGTCTGAAGGCAAACATATAGCGGCATGTTGTTAACACACCAACGGAAATGCTTCATACGACAATTGATCACGCTGAATTACGCACCCAACATGTAACCGACTTAGCTGGAGCCCATATTGAACACGTCTTAGAATAATAATCTTAATAGTGTTGCAGACTAAGTTTACAGCTCTATATTTTAGCCTGACGACGAAACTTTGAACCAACTATTTCTTAAATCGGAAATTGCTTCCCCATGGTCTAATTAGCATATATATCTTTTTTTTAATACGTTGAATAGAACTCGCTTCAGAGAAGGGTCACTTTAATTATAATCATCCTGTACCTGGACGAAAGAATTCGTCAACTTAAATTTCTAAAGAACAATGAGTTTCTTTAGTTATTTGGAAACTTAAATTTCGCAACCGGAAATGGAAATTTATCTCTCATTAATTTGACTCAGTTCAAATATTCCTCAGTTTCTCTCCCTTCTATTCCGTATAGCTTGAATTTGAATTTTTCAGCATCAATTCAATCATTCTTTATAACAACCCAAATTTAAGTTCCAATTTTGTGACATAAACAAAATCTACTCCACAGGCTGGTTATGCTTTTTACTTCTGTAAATTATGAATTTGTAATTCATTTTAGAATTTAACTATTTTATCGTTCTTATTTATAGTGTTTGTTAAACGTTGTACTTAAAAAATTTTATCGTTCTTATAAAATATCTACGATCCGAAATATTTACCGATTTATTTATTTATTTATTTGTTTATTTATTTATTTTCTTATTAATTTTTTTTTGCCAAATACAATTTTTGTTATTAGATTTAAAATATGATTGTACTGATAATGCAAAGATAGTTTATAATCGAACTGGATTATTATATTCAGTTCTTAAATAATTTAGAGTTTTTTTAAACAAATTGTTCAAATATAAACGCTTATTATTCTTTATTAACTAGGACAACTAATTTTAAAAATTATTTTAAGAATTTTGGGAAGCATGAAAGAGTAATTTCTTCAATTTTTTCTTAAAATAGTAAATTTATTTAAAACAATGCATTTCACAGTAAGATTTATTGGAATTATATAATGTAATTCACTTCAGAATTTATCTAGATTACTCTTACGGTTTAATGCATCGCGATATAAATAGTGGTAATATTTTTAGCAGTTCATAATGATGTTCTATTCTTAACATCTTCATTAATTTTATATTTAGCCACAGAATTGCTTTTTAAAAGAAAGGTAATATTTCCCTTTAAGTTCTTGTTGGCCAAGATTTCTTGGAGACAAGTAATAAAAATGCTTTAACCCCAAAACTTCTCAGGAATTTATGACTCTTTTTCTTGAATTTATTTGTGCAGAGTTGTTACGTGATTTATTCTGAGGAAACCTGTGTCATAACAAAAAATATCACAATAAACAACAAAGACAACATGAAATGACCAGTACAAAGGAGAAAAAAGATGATAAAAAATGTCTTTAATTAAGAAATTGCTGATAAAAATTTGATGGTTTCAAAACAACGAAAAACCTTTCGTGATTTTGAAGCGGTAACATTTTGAACTTTTTAAATTAAGAGGAAAATTACTTTCTTTTCTTTAATAAACTTCCTTAAACTTTATTTTTTTTCTACTTATTTATTCTCTAAATAATAATCTCAACCTTTTTTATCAATTTCTGTTTTTAAATATACAATAATGTTTATACAATAATGCTGTGTGTGTGTTTGACAGTTTCCTTTTAAACCAATTGACGTATCTTCTGCACTTTTATTAAATCTAAGAATATTCTAAAAATCATTAAACTTTAGCTTTGAACAGGCACTTTTAAAACTAAATTAAATAAAGGATTTAAGATGTCCCGTTAGTAGTATTAATAGTAACAGTCTTACCTTCTGTATAATTTTTTACAAAACTCCATAAAACACATCATAGTATTTAAATACATTTATTTTGAATACTAAAATTGCAAATTTTCGTGAAATAGTCCGCCTTCTCTTTTTCAAGCATAATAAAATCGGAATAAATACAACAAACAAAATAGTTGGAAGCTTAAACAAACTTCAAAAACACGTGAATCAATAAGTTTAGTTGTTTTCACAAAAATATATTAATAAGGGTCAATTCAATTATTAAAAGTAATAATAATAAGAAAATAAAGATCATTATAAAAACATAACAAATAATAATATTCTTAGTAATTAAGAACATCTACTGTTGCTATTTTATTATAATTATACATAAGAAATGGAAAGGAAGAAGTTTTTTGAAGAATATGAAGTCTTACCTTCTATTATTGTAATTCGAGATAAAAAAAAAGACACTTCTCCATGAATTGAGTCAGTTAGTCACTGAATGAAGTTATTCAATTTCATTATATATTGCTGTAATATCATTAAAAACCTTATCTTTAATAAAATTGACGTTCTTTTATTTTCTCTAATAATCCCCTTCTTTTAAAGATATTTTTATTTTTGTATTTAATGATGAAACGTAAAAAATGATGAGGAAATGTACGACAGAGAGAAATTTAGCAAAAACAAGTAATAAAAATATAGATCTGTCAGAAAGCATCATTAAAAACTTTCCGTAAAACTCTCAGTTACAATGGATTTCGTTTATTATGTTTAAACTTCCTACCTTTCCGAGTTACTGCCTCTTCAAAGTGCCTGCTTCTTAAAAGATGATAATGTGTTTATCAATTGCAGTTGACAGCTTGGCACAAGATGTTGCGCCTGTTATTAAAATATTATGAAACTCGAATCGTTAAATGCTCATGTGGCATCTTAATATTCACGTAACCAATGTAGGGAAATGTATACAAAAGAGAAAGTTGTTGCAAAGGAAAATAAGTTATTAACGAGTTACGCAACCCATTGTGACGTTTCTGTGAAGTAACTATCTAACTTTTAACAAATATAGCTGCAGTCGTTGAAATATGTTTCAATCGTTATTGGTATCTAAGTATATACTAACGAAAGGTTTCTTTAAGTATAGCATCTTATTCAGGAAAACTGAAGAAAAACTCAGAATTAGTGCTGAAATAGAAGGAAAGCATATATTGGCCAGCTTTAATAGTAAATGAAAACAATTTTCAGGAAATTTTAAATTGACCATCGTAGAAAAAAAATATTAAAATGCATATCGAATTTCAGAATGTTCCTGAACGAGGAGGATTTACATTTTCTATCATTTATTTTAGCGAACGATATATTTACAAAAGCAAGTAAATTGATTTTGTTCATAAATTCGAAAACAACGATTTTAAAATGTTTTTATCCTAGGTTCCGACGCTACCTCTTTAGAGTAATTACTAAAATAAACAGAGATGATTCCAACCCTCGAAAAAATATACATAATCGTTCTATTAAAGACAGTAATTCTTTCTCCCAAGGTTTTACAGCAAGTAGAAGATATTTTTATCTGATTATTATTTCCATTTAAAAAAGTTCCAAAGGAAAAAAGATTGGGAATTATTTAGAAATGTAAAGGATTCTTGGACAAACTCCGAATAAAAAACATCATATATATAACAACCGAAGGAAATTCGCGATTACGAAGGACGAGTTCTATACGCGATCATTTTTCATTAGTAAGACTACATGTCTTATTGCAGGTCTCCTAACTCAAAGAAGACCGGTTTGAAAATTAATTCAAATAAGCTTCACCTTTCTTAACGCAATTTAAGACAAATTGATGGTTTTTCCTAAGGTTAGAACATAAGCTACCGCAAGTACATCTAAGCCTTTAATGTTGAGGAGGAATACAAGCGATATCGTACAAGGATGACCCATTTTTCGAGAGCAGCCATGTGGTGTTGCTATATTAGTGGTTCGAAATCAGTGGCACGAAAAACTTTCAAATGATTCCAGGGATTCAATAATATTTCTAAAAATATTTATCTATCAATATATTACAGAATTTATGCACCCATCTCACTCTCCTCATATCACTCCACCAGCCTCAGTTCTGATGCATGCACGACAAAATGAAGTCATGTTTCCATCAACTGCTTTATCTCCGTATCGATGTTAAAGAACTGACGACAATTAACTGAAAGTGACCTACACGAAGTTAGAAGAGCAAGTTATTCGATAATATCGATCTATTAGATGATTTTTCCATTGCTATCATCTAAGTCATTTGACAAACAATTATTTCTTTACAATAAACCTAAGTAGTTACCACAAACGATGTTAATGAAAATATAAATATGAATTCCTAAGGATAATAATTATGAAAATTTGATTTGTTAAGCCTGCATTAAACAATCATCGTTTCCTGTTATAAAGCAATCTGTCAGAATCTGCTTCGAATGTAACCTAGATCCGTCTTTTACCTTTAGTTTGCTTCACTTTAACTCTCATTAATATTTATTTAACTCTGTCATTATTTACTTATTTGGTCCTTGAAAGACACAACGTTGAAATAACAAGTTGGTTAACAAAGTTAAAAACGTGATTAAAATACTGACATGATACTCATGAAATTTTCATTAATTAGCTTTGATCGCAAATTTTGCTCATATATCCCTTTTGGTAATATTCAATGTATCTTTTACGTATATTATTGTTCATGTATATGTATTAGCTATCGGCAATCTATTCAATATTCACTTTATGATAACAGTAATAAACATCAACATTGCATATTAACATTAAGTATTGATCGTGCACAGTCCACTGTAAACAGAATTTTCAATAGTTGGTCCGTAGGTCTGTTTGATATAACTTTTAAACATGTAATTTATATTTTAAAAGTGTTTCTGTTTTTCGTTCTGCGAAACATTTCAAACTATAAAGTTACATCCGCGAAACTTTTGTGCAGTGCTAAAGTAGTCAGCAGCTTCGAAACAACCAGCATCTGTTATTTTTAATATTATATTTAAAAATAAAGCAAAAAAAAAATTCTGAATTTTTTATGTAGCTGATGCTAAAATTTCATGAATCGTTAGCGAAGCTATGGAGAATAAGATAATCAAATTCCCGGTCTTATGAATTAATTTTTCCATTTAAGTTGTTGATTTTGTAAAAGATGGCTCCCTTTCCATATATAAATAAAAGAATTAACTATATATAACTAAAATTACAATTAGTAAGTACTCAAGGAATCAAGTATTGCTAAGATAATAAATGTTCGCAGTGTCTGTCTACTACGATTTGAGAACTAAATAACGGATTCAAGTTGCTGTTCAGAATTAATATCAGGGTTTTCAAATGAACTGGATGTAACTAATTTAGTTTCCTTTTTAGTTTATTTACTATTATAGTAAATAGATTTACTATAATTTAAAGACCTTTCATTGACTTTTTTATTTGTTCATGTTTATTTGTTTTGAACTCTAGTACATCCTTTGCTAATGCCATCCATTTGCGATCTCCGATTTCAAGGGTACGCGTTGTGTGGATCTCTGGAGTTCCCATCGTGGCGAACCCCTTGAAGGACCCATAGAATGTCCTGGGAATAGATACTACGATGGTTTTCCGTTTGCCTTCCTTAAGAATCCATAATGGAATGACCTCCGACCTGAAAGGAAAGATGAAGAAGAAAACAATACGAGAAAGAAACTAACATGCCGACGCCGAGATTCGAACGCAGGTTCCCACACATCTGCAAAAGCATTGGAAATATATAGATTCTGAAACAGTTGAAAATGATCTTCAGGCAGATTGAAACGTTCTGTCGCCTATGTTTTTAAACGACGACAATTACCTTAGGTAATTTTAGGATTTGATGATTTTGTTTGGATTCCTACCTCAAGGATATACATTCTAAGTGTATATTGACTTCCATAATTCTACTCACGACAGTTCATTTGGAGCTATCCTATGTCTATATACACAAATTCTTACTCTGCCAAATTGTCATTTGAATATACACTTGCTTATTAATTGATATTCACGATATCAGTAGGCAGGCTTTTAAAATTTTTAGTGGAAAGACCATAAAATAAATGAGAAATTTTTTTAAAAATGTAGGAAATTGAACAGATTTCATTATCAGTTCACGAATGGTAATTTTATGTGCAGAACTTTTTTCATTAATCAATATTTCCAACGCGTTTAACTTCCTCTTTTCTCTGACAAAATCGTGCTCTACATAAATTCTCCAACTGAATTTTAGCATCGATTGTCAGCTACTTGAATGAATGGATAACCATCATAATGTATATGATTATTATTTTCTCTATAATCCTTGTTGCCAATAATTCGCTGCACGAATCGTTATAGATTTATCATCTTTCTCTGTTATTCTAGGAAGTATTAATCATTGAATGATATATTACGGTATCATCTCATGTATTCTTTTACTTGAACATTAAACAACAAATTCGATATTTCATTTCATTCTTTTTCTCAATAATAATTTGTCCCTCTGATGGTAAATGGCTTTAAGTCCTTTATATAAATAGAAATGCTGAACAATAAATAAATAAATAAATAAAAAACCTTATTAATGCTTTCTCAAAAAATTAAAAAGACCCACTAATGAATTGTAGGAAATTTCTAATTAATTATTCATTTTAATTATTTTAAAAGTTACAACAATTTTAATGAATTTTGAGAATAGAATAAATTTAAATTAAATAAAAAGCTTTTTCATTTGTTAGTGCTTTAATAAAAGCCACTTATGATTGAAAATCGATGAAATAAAAAAAAATAATTGGAGTCACAATATTAAACATATTCAGCTGTCGGGAAATTTTCTACAAGATATTCCTAAAAGTTTTCTAAAGCAGAAGTAATTTCAGAATTTTGATAGCAATGTAATATAGAAGGGAGTACATAATACTTTAATAATTTTTTGATGAAATAGTCATTAACAATATTGAATCCAGTGAATTCATAATTCTATTAAATATTATTGTTTTTGCTATTGTTTTTTGTTATTATTGTTATTGGTTTTTGTTATTATTGTATTCAATGAGAAACATCCTGAAAGGAACACAGTTGTCAATTTATAAACTATATTTGTAAATTATAAATTGAATAAATTTTTCTTTAAGAATCCACACTCTTCGGCCTTTTTCTGTGAATTCAATCTTCTCCTCCATGTTGTATACAAGTATTTTCTCCTTTTTATTTCTAGTATGTATTGATTATCAAATTACAGCTTTTTTATTAGCCTATGTCTTTTATTTTCTTTATAGCTTTTAATATTTTAGGTTTTATTTATGTTTTATCTTTCCTACTATAAGGCTTTCTTGCATCCCTCTGAGTAATAAACAAATCTGGCACTACCAAACCATGCTCATTAGGAGGTTGTTAGAAAAGCCCCAGGCAGCACATCCCATTCTTTCAGAATAGCCAACTCAAATTTGTGGGTTCATCAAGGAGATGGCTCACGATTTGCACTGCCTAGCCCTAAGGCGGCTCTTATGTGCCATCTGTCGACCTTACTGTCCTGGTCATTCATTCGATGTCATTTGTTTCTATGTAATATCGCTATACACCAGTTCTCTTGGAATTCTGTAGAATGTTCATTGCATCCTCGAAAAAAATTCAGAAAAGATTAAACAATCTAACTGTAGTAGATATATATAGTTTTATCTGGTATATAAAGACAATTGTCCAGTAATCATCAGTACCCGCACAGCCTGAAATAATTTATATTCATAGTAATTCACACATATATATTTGTTTCACTGATTTTGGATAGAATAGTTTTTTTTTTTTACAAATGCCCGGGCTCGTAGCTTGATCAGCTTTCTTTAGGCCACAACTAGGGGCATATATTATGCCTTTAACCGACGAATCGTTGCTCAGGCTACGCCAAGAGAGGCAGCATCAAGTGATATCCGCTGGAACGGACAGAAGGAGAAACAGAAGAAAAAAGAAACATCCATGCCACGACCTGGATTCGAACCCGGGTACCGGCACACTGGCCGCAATGGCAGACCGCCGTCTAGACCGCACGGCAACGCCGGCACGGCTTCTTCGGTTATCTTATTAAAGAACATTTGAAATTGAATTTAAAGCCAAAGAGCCAAAAAGTGTCCATTTTTGACGTACATTTGTTCATAGCACCTGCTTTATTGATAGTTGAGACTCAACAAAAACACAGCTATCATGCATTCACTCATAAGACCCATCAACTTTCAAAATAATGTTCTTCTTGAAACTCTCTTTCTTTAAAAATTCTAGCAACATCTAGAAATAGTTAGCAAAGTATCTCTATTGTGTAATTGATGCAAGACATCTTCACAATCTGGCATACTAATAGGCAATCGTCTCATGTATCATTTTCCACAATGTATATACCATTTTTGTTATATACCATTATACCATTTTTGTTTGACAAAAATTATATCTGCAGCCTTTCTCGAATACGATAATTTAGCCTCCAAGAGGCTACTAGTTCGTCTCCACAAGATGTACTAGATGTACTTGTTCGTCTCCACAAGACATCATCAAACAGATGATAGCTTAACATCTTCAGTAAACTAGTTAGAAGAACTCCCAGTTTATGAACTGAAATGAATTTATTTCTAAATATGTAATATTAAAAATTATCCGAGAATTTTGGGATCGTTCATTCATTTCGCCTATATATCTCCCATATTTCTTACTTGAAAAAGTTTGTGTTACGTTTTGTGATGCCGTTTAATTGTAATTTGGATGTTAAACATTAATGTATTCATTATATACATTATATTATATCAGCTTTTTAATAACTTGTTACTGTATGACGAATTTAAGTTTTAAGAGTTAATTTCTCTTCCAATACCTCCTATACTTTCGTTTTCATTACTTCCTTTGTTCTTTTTTATATAGAAACCAATAGATTAGTCAAGTTTTAAAAATGTAGTATTTATTTTAAAGAATTTCGTAAATTAGCTTAGAGCTATTGAGAAAGTAAAGAAAACAATGAAACGTGAATTTTGAATTTCACTCGAGTTGTTCTATTCAAATGTCTTGAGATTCAAATGGCACCTTTCAGAATTTTACAAAGCTTAAATCAGCTGTAAATAGACGCCTGCATTTAGTCTTTATTGGACGCTTTTGTTTAAAACATTCTTCTGCCACAATAGAAACCAGCTGAAATCACATCCATGTAAAGGTAATTTGCTGTACTTGTTATTCGTCCAGGCCACTGCTAATCATGAAAAGGCCATTAAAAGCAATTAGTTTTGTTAGAACGCTCTTTTGGGACGAAAGCATATAAATTAGCTAATAACAGGCGCATCCTTTGCTTGCGACGAATGGAACGTCTTAATTAAGAAAATGGCTCTGGGTATAAAATTATACCCCGTCGTTACAACTGAAAGATTTCTGAAGTGTCTCTGGAGTGTTACCACCCTTTCTCGATGTCCGTTGCCAAGCTGCCACACATTGCAGTCATACGATATTTGCCAGTCGCTGTCAGCATGACATTAATGATACAAGAGAACATAATCTGCCGAAAACAAATCAATGATAAAGGACATGAAGACAACTGCCGAGCAAAAAAAAAAATACGCAGATAAAAAAGGGTTAATAAACATGTAGTTATCTGATTTTACTTTATCTCAAAGAGATTTGTTTACATCATTAGCAAATAAAAGCTAAGGAAAGTGAATGTATAAACTAGAAGCTTGAAATTAACAAGCTTGTGACTAGCCAAAATCTTTGGCGTTAGAAAATAAAGTAAAACCTGAAAATCTTAATTAAAAATATTTAATATAACCAATTAATTATATCATGATAATCAATTCAGTATTATGTTGTTATTATCTTTATTAGGAAAGAAAACAGAAATAAGTAGGAGTCGTTTAGAAAAATAATCTAAATTTTATAATTTCTTCAACAAAAGAAGGTTCAATTTAATTTTCGTATTTTTTTCCTGTTTCTAAAATTACACTGAAATTCAATAAATTTTATTATTGAAGAATTTTAAAAGTCAAAATAATTTTCGATTAGAAATAATAAAGAGAAAATTATTCTAAATTATAAATTATAAATGGGAATTCTAATTATTTTTCCTATTTCTAATAGAGAATTTCTCTTTGATGTAATGATATTTATAAGAAATCTGTGTTTGCTTAATACTAAGTACAGTACATATGACATCTTGAATTTACTTGAAACTTTATTATATTTTTTCAAAAAAATGTAGAATTTTGGAAATTAAAATTTGATTTATATCTAGCTAGAATACCTGAACCTACTATCTGAATATTTTACAGTTATCTTACGAAAGTCGTTTATGTAAGCTTTTTTCATTACATTTATATAAAGAGTGTCTATTTACGATGAATAATTCGTTACGTTTTGTAAAGAGCGGAAAATAATAACATTTCAATTTTCAATTGATTTTATGTAAATACCTAATTTTATTATAAAGTTGTTTTTCGATTTAAACCATGACTGTGATTATTATCTGATTATTATTTTATCCTTCGTTAGCCACGATTGTTCAGTCTTTCATTTCTGCGCTTGAGAAATCATTGTCTTGTCTAATGTATTGTTTATTTCCTTACCTTTATCTATATGTCTGCGACTAGGAAACGACTTATAAAAGTTAGTTAAAGCTGTTATGAAAAGTAGGAGTCGACAGCACGAAATACGAACAATTTCTAAATTGAAGTTGAATTGTAAATTTCCCAATCGTTGTTTCGATTGAGGAAATTCGGCATACTAAATATCAAATGTCATTTCTTTCAGTATTCCCTTTACAAATATCGCCAACTTTACAGCAAGTTTCGATCACGTTCAAACAATATTCCTCTTTAAAAATCTGAAATTCTTGTTAGAAGTAATTATTTTATTTTGGAAATTTTATAAAACATAATGTATAAAGATCAGAGTGTGTCAAGGAAGTTCTACACATTCTGAAAAATAAGTCATTCTTATTATTGATTTATTATTGTATTTTTCTAATATTACCGTAATATTAGAATATTATACGAAGCATAAATTCTTCAAATTTTATTTCCAATACAAAGCTAACATAATAATGAACATCCGTTAGGGAATTATATTGAAATATGCATAACGAACTTTCTTATAATAGTATAAATTCTAAATTAAAAAGCATGCCGTTCCAAAAAACTTTCTAAAATGCCAAAATATCAATGCAAATGTCGTGAGAGTTTTCCTTATCTATTGTCAGGTTGTTTAACGTTATGTTTTTCTTCACAATATTTTTTATTATTGAAATGTGTATTGACTGTGAAAAACCTGTTTTCATTAACTCCAAATCATCTAAGATAATTACTATTGGCGTTTCACTTGTTATTACTGCTGTTTGTTTTCTCTTATTGGAATTCCATTAATTATTGGCATAGCGTTTGCAATTAATGTTAAATTAAGTGGAAATCAACATGATCTCAATCGGAACATTTATATTCAAATAAATAAATGCTTGTTTCAATAATGAATATTTAAGGAAATGAATAAATGGAATTTAATGGAAACATTTTTTACTTCGTAAGAAAGAGCCTTGAATGTACCTTTGATCTTAGCATTTAACACTTTTTCTGTTTTTCACTCAGCGATGTAATAACAATTCCAAATAAAATAGATTTCAAGAAATTGTTGTTTTTCGATCTGTTTGTCTTTGCTGGGCTCTTCAACAAATTTTCAAAATCGTACTTAAATAGAATAGATTACCGACTATGTTTGAAATTTCCCATATATATTCATTCCGTATATACATAGCACTCTTTCTTTTTCTTTAAAAACATTTATTATTTCAATTTTTCTCCAATTACAATAAAAGAAGACTGCAGTAGTTATTATGATTGTAATAGTTTACCACACAGAATAATTTGGTATAAAAGGCAACATATATTATTTGCTTTGATAAGGAATTAAGATATATAAGTTATATCAATCAGTTTTTATTTATTATGCACAAATATAGAAAATCACTTATAATCCAAATTTATATATTCACATTAATTTTACTTTTATTCATTTAAAACTGGTTTTCTAAGATATTGCTGCATTTTTTTTTTAATTAAAGGGTCAAGCAATTATGTCTGCTGACTTAACAACTGGAATTAATGCATAATTAAGAAATTTCTTAATTTCCCAGCTATTTCATAAGTTTGCAATATATGCTTATAATAAATGCCAAAATAAATTCTTATGTATTTGCATTTAGAAAAAGTTATTACAATTTAAAAATAAATCCAATTTTTAAAAACAATCATTTTTCAAGTCACTGTTAATTAGAACAAAATAAATAGTTTTTTATTTGTTATTTTAACAGTTTATTCCTCTTTTAAATTAAAATAACACTATTTCTGCATGTTTAAAAAAAAAACAGAAACATTACACGGAAAAGCCTTTAACAAGTTTAGGTTTAAAGGCTTTCCGCAATTGATCCTAAAAACTTTGAAATTTACATAATTTTATTACAAGGAACTTTCGGCATTGCCATTCGAAGGCCCCAGAATGTCTGAAATGGTGAAACAAAGCAATAAGACATTGGCTTAAGGACTAACATTAACTTCAACTCTTGGCCGTAAGTTATTACTGCATGGTCTCTTCGTCCCAAATTGGACACACCCAAAATTCACTTGACAGTTCATTTTCATTACGGTTTTATCACCAAGTTAATTTTAGATTTGAACATTTTTATGTAACTTTTTAATAGATACCAACGGCACTGTTGGTGTATATTTGTTATTTTCATAGGTTAGTTGTAAAATTAATGGTAAATATGTAGATGACCTTTGGATATAATTAGCATAACTGAAAACACAGTATTGATTTAATCCAGATCTTAATCGCCAAGGATTTCTTTTTTGAGATTAGCGTGCACATTTTTGAAACACAACACAGAAACAATGTTTTTATGTATTTGTAATAATTTCTGAAGTCTGAATTTTTAAACTTTATAAAAAAGAACAATGAAACAAAGAATCAACTTAACTTTAAAGCTTTAGTATCCAATAAGCTATGAAAAACAGAATAAATAAACAAATAATGAATAGAAACACAGTTGAAAAAAAAAACTCTTATTAAAACAGTATCGACGCGGATGTTTTAGGATAAAAAGTATTATTTGGCCGCGCGGTTGGCGTTGTCGCTATGACATCGGACATACCTCTCACTTCTGAGTACCGGGGTTCGGTTCTCATGTGGGTTTCGTGATGGTGGACGATCTGAGTTGGGCAGGTTTTCTCAGGGTTCTCCCGTTTCCCCTGCACTTCTCCCACCATACTTTCTCAGTCTTTCTCTCCATCTGTCTTTATTTCCGTGGGATAGTACAATAGACCTCCGGTCGCAGTGCTTGGCTTCTCTGCCACCCACATTCACTACATAACATAACATAACATAACATTATTTTAAATTTTTACTTTATAGATATAAAGTTTTAGGATATATTAAATGAGAACCTCTAAAATGCGAGATTATATTTTTACTTATTGTACACTTCCTAATCATTGTAAGTATTAAAATAATAAGGAATAAGAAATATATAAGGAATAAATTAATAACAAATATATATTATTATTTCATTTAATATTTTATTATTTAATTATTATTCAGATGTATACAAATAAATACACATTTTGAAAGAATTAGAAATAATAGCTTGAAATGTCTGTTTTGAAAGATTTACAGCTGCTATATATTTATTTGTATCCATGTTATTTTATTATATAATGTCTATATAAAATTCGAATTTCATGTAGTTGTAATTAATTAATAATTAAAAGGTAAATTAATAATCCATGATTTAATAAATAAAAAATTTCTAAATTTAAAAAAAGGAGAAACATTGTAAAAATAATACAAATAAAAATTTAATTGTAATTTTCTAAATTTATTATATTAAATTTTCAAAATGTTTCAAAAATTTAAAAAAAAAATTATTCTAACTTTTTACTATTTTTTTTAATAATAATTTCAATTTTAGTTTGGCATTATGACGATCTGTAGTAAATGAAATCTTAATTATAATTACGTAAAAAAAACCACTGTATTATTTTTAATCACTATTTAATAAACGAGAAATAATGGACAGGTGATGTAGCCTTATTTTAATTTAGTTGGTAATTAATTTATTAAAGGAAACCAATTGCAGATTTCTCTATTTTTCTTTTTAACGACCCATTTGGGATCTATTGTGATAGCGACGAAATCGGTAGCTATTGCGTTTGTCCTGTCTATCCGTCCGTGTCTGTTCGTCCGCTAACAATTCCCGAACGGAAGATCGGATCGGGAAACTGATTTCACTATCCTGCTCAGAGGACCAAACATCGTAGGAATAGGTATTTTAAGGGGCCAACGCCCAACCATGTTCGAGGATATTTGGCATTCTTTTCATTGGGTTTCCATTATTAGCTTAAATCTTTGCTAATGAGATGCAACCATCTCATTTCAGTTGTCAGTTATAGCTTGATAAGTGTGATCTCGGACTCATAAGCTGGAAGTTATCTGTTCCAATCTGTATATGTACTATTTTGTTTTTTTCTGTTAATCTTTTTTTCTCAATGTCCGCGTGTTTTTTTTTTTTATTATTTTCCTTATTTATTTTTTATTTTCCCTTAAATTAATAAATTTCTTTTTTATTATTATTATTTTTCAATCTTTTACTAAATTTATGCTTTAGCACAAAATTATATTCATTTTTTCCTTTTAAGATATATTACAATTTTCTCGCTACATGTTTCAATTTTTTTTGTCATATGAGAGTTGCTAGAAAAGTTTCCCAATGGGCGAATATTTCACGATTTACAGTAGTATATGTTGGATTATGCCGAAATTTTTCAATTATAATGCTTTTCTAATCTTTCTTAATTTCGCCAACTTTGAAAACAATAGTAGTGTTGAGTAACGGCTCTGAATTCAAGCTTAAAATTTGTTAGGTACATGGAGCTAGTTAGCGATCAATCAGATGCAGGGAAACTGAAGTCAGCCGTTGTAGACAGTTTCACGCCTACGTCTCCAGGCTGATGGAGATTAAAAGTCCATCAGCATAATTAGATACAGATCCAAATCTCTGTTACTGAAACAGTGAAAGAAGACACTAAAAACTCTCATGTGAGCATTGTAGATTCTTCAGACTTCTCCGGATAAAACTTGAATTGAATTGTCATTAGAATTAATGTCTATGGAAATTCAGAAAGCTAAGTAAGCTTAAATGAAAGAAATAATCTACAAAAAGACATTTAGAATTGATCAATATTAATTTATTTTTAATAAAAACAAAATTGTAGTCTCTAGCACAACTTAAAATTTCCTAGAAATTTATAAATATTAAGAAAGGAATTTCATAAGTAAGTTTTAATGTTCCCATTCCTATACATAACTTAATTAAATTTAAATTCATAAAAAAAATATTACTACAATAAAATTTTCATGATAAATTTCCTAATCATATAGTTAGTTCAAATTTTTAATTTCTTAAAATAATGTTACATATTATTTTACATAGAAAATTTCTTATGTATTTTGTAAGCAACAATACCTTGTGCAATTGATATCAAAATTCAGCTGTTTCATGCAGTTCTAGTTATATTCTAACTATTTTCCAATATTGGATTATTGGAATGTAAGTAGTCTTATTCTATTTATATTCCAATATTCTAGTTCGATATAGGTATTTCTGTTCTTAGTTAGTTATACCTACAGGAAGTTTAAAATGTAAGTGAACTATAAATTAGGTATATATAGCTTCCATTAATTTTGAAAACTGTAGCAAAAGAACTTGAAAAACTTGAATATGCAGTAAAAGTGATTAAAAGGGCAGCCACAAATCCCCGGTTTCTCGAGTCAATAAAATCAAAGTTATGTCAAGATTAGATATTCCGATCTCAAAAACTCCTCATTAATTTTTCGGATTTCAGCTGAAAATTTTTAATGAATTCTAAAATGTAATTATAATATTTTAATGATGTTGAACCCCATACTTCATTAATGATAGAACATTTGCCATGTCATTTATCAGCAATTCATTTTTTTTAAATGTTTTATTTTGTTTTCCTTGTTTGTTTTGAAATAACTAAAGGAATCCATTGTAAAAATTTATACCAAAAATATCACAGAATGGGACAAAAACTTTTGAAGTTTAACGTTCAACTCTGACATGTTTCGGACGTTTTTACATCCATTCTCAAAGGAAAAAAAATAAACACAATAAAATGATTTTTTTTTTTTGAATAATAATTCTATCTTGCATCTTCCCTTACAGTCGGAATTGTTAAATTCAGGCAAATTTCCAATATGCACGATTAAAAAAATACAAAGGTTGTTTTGAAGTTGTTGACAATCCTAATACAGTAGAGGATCCCTAATCCGTCATGTTGCAAACCGAGAATTTTTAGGATTTTGAATTTTTTCGGATCTTTGAATGTGGCTTGGTAATGTTGCAGAGAAGTGAAAAATACTTAATTTCATAAAAGAGTTTTTTTTTTCTTTTCCTTAGCATCATAAACATGAATACAAATTAAGCAAACAAAAATGATAAATGAATTTGAGATTTAGCTATTTAGTATGAAAACGTACTTTTTAATTGAATGGGTGAGTTGAAAAAGGAACATATTCCACAAATGTAAACTTTTGGAAACCTAAAAAAAAACTTTTTTAAGAAAACTAATTTTTTTACAAAAAAAATTTTCTATTATCGATTTATACCTTTAAGTGAAGTGAATTCATTGTGCTTTGTAAATATATAGATATATAACTTTTTATAGCGAAAAACTATGAAAATATATCTCAGTGTAGTTTGTCAATTTTGTGGAATATGTACCTTTTTCAACTCACTGATTCAATTGTAATCGATTTTTCCTATAATAGAAAGAATTTTTATTCGTTAAGTTTTACTATTTGAGCTGGCTTACAAAAAAGAGTTTATAAATTATAGATATCATTAGTCTACTAAACGATAATTCACTTTATTGTGGTATTATTAGATGTTTATTTTGTCAATAATATCAATTTTAATAGATGGTAGTTAAGCGTTTAATTGCTAAATTGCGGTCATCACTTTTGCTAACTAAAACTAATTACGTGCGTAAGGAACGATCTTTATGACCCATCACCATGAAAAGATTACTTTCACACAATTTTATCAATGACTGTTGAGAATAAGAGTTAAAAAGCGATAGAAATGTATTGATTCAAAGAAAAAAAAGAATTATTGTGAAGAAAATACAAAGCTGCACATAAGTAAACAAAACGTTTTCTTCGCTATATCATATGCCTGCAAGTTAAAGTTATTTATTTAAAAAATAATTATCTAATTAATTGCATAAAAGTAGCAATAACAAATTATTATAAATGCAAAAAGTTAATAAATAAATTATATTACACTGTTGAAAAGATTTTTCTAATTCTACTCTTCTTAGGTAATATTAAGGAAATATAATAAATTTTTATTGTTTTTATTCACTTGAACAATTCTAGAAATTTTATAATCTGATTTATTAGATATGTTTTTTCCCAATTTGTAAATTAAATTAATTTCTTTTTCAAAGGTTTGAATTATTCAAATTATCCAATTTATCCAAATTAGCGACCCCTAATTAAAATTAAGGTATAAAATTACCAGTCAGTACTACAACTTTAATTTTACATGAATCTCACCAAACCTGCAAAGCTTAATAAAAAAAAAATGTTACCAAAGCTATAATAAAATTGCTCCTCCCAATCTCTCTAAAACCAACAACATACTAACTCTCATCATCACTCAAATTTTAAATAAACCCAAAGCCGCAAACAGTTCATTACATCCTAACTCCATCAATCATCCACAATCCTACATTTCCAAATCTTAATAAGAAACGATTAGCATGAAAACCAATTCAAGATAAGATAACGAATTCCTTTCGATATCATAAAGTAAATCATAGAACAAAAATAGTAAAAATGGTACTCACATGTAATATTATCTAAGTAACTACTTTTAGCCTTTACATATTTTCAGTTATTGCCTGTAGATAAATTTCTTTGGTTTTATTCATTTTCTATATTTCAGATGAAGTTATATTAATGATGATAATTCTATGGGAAAAAAAAATGTTTATTTGAAAACAATCTTCTTTTCGGTTTGATAAAAAAAATTGAAAAATTTTGCATAATATTTAATAATGTATTTAGAATAGTATGGAATCGAGATGTTCCATGAAAAAGCAAAAAATGCAAAATAATATGGTAGATAATAGAGAATTATTTATGTAAAAACCTTTTTTTTTCATGATAAAAATTCCTAAAAATTTACAAATATTGTATGAAATGATATAAAGTGAATAATTAATATTCCTAATTAAATGGATAATTAAGATTCTGTAAGTTGGCAAATACAAATAAATTTAATATTTAGGCCAATTAGCTTCTTCGATAAATGATCATATTGTAATGATGACTGTGGGAGAGTCGTTGAGGTAGAGAAACAACGAGTCAAGTTCTGGAAATGAATTGAAATAATTTCTTAAACGAAAATCATTGGTTTTTAAAGTATTAACATAGTAGAATTTGATTGGAAGAATTAACTTTAAAATATACAGAATGATTAGATAAAAATATAACCAATTTAAATTAATTAACTGATTCAACGGCTGCAACGGAAAAGAATTTAAAAATAAACAAAAGTACCTTGTAAAATCTCTTTAACTTTTATTAAAGTAAATTACTTTAATCTTAATACTTATTAAGTAACTTTTTACTTTATTCAAATATGCACTAATCGAAGCTGATTACAACTTCATTTATTCATAATTCTAGTGTATTATTCCGATTCACTTCAAGTTTTCATTCAATACCAATCCTATAATTCAAGCGAAATGTTAATTTTCGAAAATACATTTGCTAAGAGAAATTAGATTATCGAAACATGTTATCGAGCGAAAGCAGTTAGCTCTGACAGAGTAATCAAGTATCAAGTTATATTGAATTCTAATAGGCCTACGGCTAAGAGGAGGCTTGCCAAATGCTAGGATGTTCTAATCTGAAGAATTATCGAATTTGCAATTCTCGTTGTTGGGATGTTAATCCGTTAAAGTAGACAACTGCTTCACAAAATTCTGACTTTGTGTCTAAGTTCTCTCTAACTTTGGATGGAAGCCGTGAACTGAATGACGAGAATGTTCCTTCAGTGTTCACGTTAAGGGAGCCATTTTTATGGTGCCATTGATCCAATCTTCTGTACTTCTGGATATTTTATGAAGCCATTAGATGATGAAAATACAGAATTTTGCTTTTACTATTAATATCATGTCTACAAAAATTACTTATGACTGACTTTAACTCGAAAAACGATTAAAAATTATCTAGGAGAATAGTTGAGAAACATAATTAAGATGGGAGTTTAATTTTAGCCTAGATGTGATTAAGTATACAGAAAAAATTGTTAGAAAATTTGAAATCATACCCTTAAAAGCAAACTGTGATACAATAATTCACTGAAACTCAATTGTTAGGTTTGATGAACTGTATTCTTATTGTATATTGAAACTATTAAACGTTATATTATTACTTCATTACAAATAATACTTAAATAATTCTAGGCTTAGAAATTATGTAGTGAAGTTCTTACGAGATTTTACTTAATTCAAAATTGATGGAATTACTCTGAGATTAAATGTCTTCTTGATATTAAACTTTTCTTATAGATTTAAGTTTAAATCCAGAGGGGCTAGTTTCTCAAGCTTACAGAACGTTCAGCTGCTATAATGAACTTTTAAAAAAATATAATCAATAAATAGTTAATAAAACTATTCCAGATAAGGAAACCTAATCGAATTTGCTTCTGTTCATTTAGTAACCTGTTATACAATCTTTTAAAAGTTATAATGAACAAGCAAAATAAAAACATTGCGAAAATAAGCGGTATACATCAAAAACGACACAAATCACTGCAGTACAATAGTTTGCTAGTTTTACTTTAAGAATTAAAGATAATCAGGATTCAGAAAGCTTATAAAAGTTAATAAGAAATGCAAAACTCAAGACAGCATATAAATGAGTTTGTTATAAGGTTTGTTATAAGGCTTCGTTCAAAGGTAAATCATAATGGGCTGGTAAAGACCTTATTGAATGTAGTTCAAATATGTTGTCATTCTAGTTCTCGTGAATAGAGAGCAACTTTGTAGAAAGCTCGAAATGCATTGTCTCTGAATTAATCAATTGACGGCTTAATGGTGCCAAATTTGCCCAGGGGAAAATTGTTTTCTCTCCTATTGCCTACTAGAACTGTCTGTTCAGATACAAATTTCAAATTAAATTAAAAATTCAGTATTTCAAGCATCTAGAAAAACGTGATTTTTAAGGTACTAAGAATTTTATTTTATCGTCAATCGAATCACTATCGATTTAACGGCACATTTATAATATATACTGATACGAAAAATAAAACAAAGAATATTATATAAAAATAAAATAAATTCGGTCATCAAATTGAATAAAATTTTGATTCATTGAAGGCATTAAAAATTTCCATATTACTTGAAATTTGTTTAAAGGAATATAGGATTTTAAGGTAATATTTTCAAGAATTAATTCATAATTACATTGAAAATATCTTTACAAATAAAAAATTGACTAAAAACGGCTTGTTAAAATTTTTATGTATTTTGTTGTGAGAGAGGATGGTAAGATTGTAAGTTTTTAATTTCTGTTTCACCTAAAAAAAAAATCAAAACGTTAAATATCGCTTAATGTAGCCTTCTACTGGTTATTATTCATATGATAAAAAGTACATTTTAATGTGATGCACAACATCCTACAGACAATATTGTAGTTTAAAGTTGATATTGTTTTAGTGGAAAATCCAATAGCTTTTCATATCTGTATAAAAACTTTCTTATTTTATGGCGATTAGCGTCTGAGCAACCATATCCACAAGGCTGAACTTTGAAGGCCCTTTTTCGGTCCATTTTCTTTTTCGATCGCAGTTTGGAAATAGGGTCTTAGCTCGGTGCATAGGGTGGTAATGCAGTTCTGTCTGCCACCCTATGGGCGGAGGCATTGAAGAATGTCCTATGTTCACTCATCGGAATGATCCAAACGTTTCAGCCACCGGAAATGAAAGAGAACTGCTGCCACGACTGGCAGAGCGGCAAATCGTTGCGAACACCCGGAAGTAGAATTGTAGGTTGATGCTTTTGAATATGAACACGGCTGTATACATAATTCATACCAACACCACTTAATCCATTTGTAAATGGCATAGGTAACTTCCATGGAAATTTTTAGGACGTTTGTGAATGTAGATATATCCACCCATTTTTATTCATTGCTTTTGGCGGTTGACATTTTATGAAGGTGTAATAGGTTTAATTGTAATTACTTTGAGTACAAATTGCAAAAGAGAAGGAAATCCGTTGATTTCGTTAGGAAATTAACGCATTTATATAAGTACAAGAAAAATGTAAAAATGAAAGCAATTACTTAATTTTCATTCATAAAAAAATTTAATTTGAAATTAATCTCAGAAAAAAACTTTGAATTATTTCGAATATTAGCTTGATTAAATTCAGATCAGTTTGAGAATATTAATAATTTACTTTTTCCGGAATATGAGTATTTTACAGAACTAATATTATCCTTCGCAAATGTTTCTGCAATACAAATTTTCCTGGGATGTAGATATTTTTTTCGCTGGCAACTTGCCTATTAATTCATATGGTATGAAGCAGACAGTTAAGAGCTTAAACTTGCATTTAGATTTTCAAAATATTAAGTAGTTTACGTTATGTCATTATAACATAATTGACAAACAACTGTATGTTTACTTTCTTTTTGCAAAGAGACCTTGTTGTGAAGAGAAATTTAACGCGCCTGATTAGATCGAGAAATATGTAAAATACGGTGACAGCTCAGGGTGCGAATTCCTTCCTTTAGCATTGTGCTGACGTTTTTCTTGACTTTGTTGTTTGTTAGCCTAAAATTGGCCGCGCGGTTGGCGTTGTCGCTAAGACATCGGCCTCTCACCTCTGAGTACCGGGGGATCGGTTCTCACGTGGGTTTCCTGATGGTGGACGATCCGCGCTGGGCAGGTTTCCTCGGGGTTCTCCCATTCCCCTGTACTTCTCCCACCATACTTTCTCAGTCTTCGGCGGGTTAGTACAATAGACCTCCGGTCGCAGTGTTTGGCTTCTCTGCCACCCACATTCACAACATACACAAAGCCTAAAATTAATTAAAAATTTAATTTTCAATTTGATCAAAGATGATCAGGCATCTTATTCTTCTTCCAATTGCATAATAGAAAAAACATTCTGAGAATGCAATATGATGCTTTTTTGGAAAATTAAGTTTCTCTTTTCACTTGGAATCCAAACCAAATTCTTCAGTATAAATATACGTAACGCAAAAACTTTAAATTCAGTCTTTAAATAAAAATTAAGACAATTGTTCACCATTTATAAGTACTGATCGTAAGTAGTAAGCTCGAGATGTGATTTAAACTTACTATAACTTTTATTTTCTTTAAAAGTTATGTGATGTAATATATACGCTAGAAATACTAAATATAAGTTGTTTTAAAAGATAAAAAGTTGAAATTTTACTACAAATAAATTAGAATTTAAAATTTTAGTTATAAACTTATAAAGGCTTTACTTTAATTTATTAAATGGAATAAAGGAAAAAAGTTATATAAAAATCTAACATAAAATGTATGTAATCAATAAAGAATTTTTGGTGTTTAAATATTTTTAACTTTGGTTCATTTTAATACGTGCAGTACAGCAGTTTCACAATAACACGTTGCTAGTGATTTTCACTTATGACCCAATCATCCAGATTTCTGCATATCCGGATCATGTCAATCCCCAAATAATCCGGATAATTGGAATTCTACTGTACTTTTATTCACAACATTGCATAGGGAGATTTTTATTTTCTTTGAGTTTAGGGTAAAGTATTCAACTTTGTGTTTTAACGCAAACTAGACCACATAAGTAGGTGATGCTACATCGCTTATTAGCGTATTGTTCTTTAATGAGTTTTATACAATCTAAATATGAAGATGAAGAAACACATATTTATTTTTTTATTCTAATTTCAGAGCATATTTAGTTGTTCCTTTAAGGCCAAATGCAATCTAGAGTAAAGATTATTTTCGCACAAGAAAAGTTATAGAAATACATTGAGTTACTGTTATTTATTTAATAGTAATCCTAAGATAATCAGGAAATGAATAGAAAAAGAAAAGTTTTGTTTGACGAAAATATTGAAAAAAAAAATATTTTTCAATGAAAAACGGAAGTGATACGAATTCAATTTAAAGAAGATTGTCAACTCATAAACCAACATTCATAATTTTGGGGGGTTCGCAATTGACTTCATTTTATCTAGAACGTTCTACGTAAACTCTTTGAAGCTGATTGGATCGATTCAACTCTGGAATTACTTAATAAAAAACTTCATAGAATTACAACAATTTTATCACCACTTTCCTCAGCCGGTAAAACCAAACTCTATTCCGTAAACTTTTTTTGCCAGTTCTAAAAGAGGGCTTTTTTTTGTGTTTAATTAAAATCTTAAATTGAATCTTTCCCATTTAGAAGTTATGAAAACATTTATGAAAATAATAAGCTCCTATACATTCTGGTAAGAAGATTAACTGTAAACATTTTGTCAATATTATACTGTAGGCCTATTATTGACAATAGTCTGAGCAATTTTTATTAAAATTCAATGAAGTGATAGGGTTGATTTATGCACTTTCATAGATACAACAAAACTATATATTTAAAGCTATAGCAAACCATAAAAGCACCTATTAATAAAGAACAATTTAAAAAACTCACTACGACGTTTCAGATCTCCATTAATCGAGCCCTTGTTTTTTTTAAAGTAGAAGAACCATCCTCCAAACGGCAGCATATTGTATTGTACAGATTCGTCATGTACTGTATTGTGATGCCCTTTTTTTGTTTGTTTGTTTGTTTTTGTTTTTGTTTTTTTTTGTTTTTGATGATTAACAACACTCCCAATAAACAAAAACAATATTTTTATTTCTTAAGGTGAAATATGCGATAACTATTATCAAAAATTTCAGTCTAAATTAAACTCCCTTAAATAGAAAATTTCATCAAAATCCGACCATGACAATAGTTGTTTTATACTGATATATATTGTCCTCCAAATGAAAGATGACAGGCGGAAGTTTGAACTGCGCAGCCCTTCCGGTAGCTGATCAATTATGTTTTCCTGTCACAATGGACGATGGCGTCTGTTTTCACTAAGAAAGACATGTTGATAACGCCAAATTAAAACTTCTCTCGACTATTTAGCGTTATTTCAATACCAGTTGCTAACAATAAGTATTTATATAAATAAATAAATATATATTATTATAAATACAATGCTCTTTTGCAAAGTAACAAGCGATTACTGTAATGGCGGCGTCCTGTCATAAAATCAGACGGAAGTGCCTGACCAGACTAATCGATCATACATGCGCAGATCTCACAAAAACAGGGTGTCCATCTCTCATTTGGAGGACAGTAGTATGTATTTTATACGTAGACTGATGGATATGATCAGATATTAATGCTTGAGCATGTTTAAATCTTATTAATAGTAAATCATTTATGTTTTTGTTCTTGATTATAATTTCCTTGCTGTCATGCTAAAAATTAAAACAGAAGATTTCAAAAATTAATATCCTTTAATATACAATAAGTTATGATTCTTGCGGATTCGGAAAGGACAGGAGTTACAATTTTCTGTCGCTTGATTTCGGCAATTTTCTGTAGCAGCTGCGACTCTTATTTTATGGCTTTCTGGTCGGTTGAATGCGAAATACCCAAGGGAAACTGAACTAGAGGCAATATTTATCGTTATTTTCAAAACAGTTCTACGAACCAAATGGAAATGGTTGAAACAGTTGACGGTAGAGAGTGCAGATACACTGCAGAAGTGGACGGAATTTTGATCGATGGCTCTTTCCTTTTCTGCAGGCTCTAAGTCCGTGAGATCTTAGAGATTCTATGAACTTTCCGAGAAAAAAAAAATCTACAAATAATTGGAATTGGAAGATATTATGCATCAGAAATACTACTCGAAAATTTTGAAATATTAGTAACTCTTATTTAAGTTTCAGTTTTTTGCACTTCCAAATTTAATCGATTTTATTTTATGACTTTTAATCGAGTCAAAAAATTAAATATTGATATAAATTTTGAACTAATATGTAATTTAGGACTCGATTAAAAACGATTAAAAAGATGTTTTTTCATATCCCATATGCCCTTATTTCGTAAATAATAGTGGATTGGAATGATATCAAGTAGCCTATTTATTTTATCTGTTTTGCTCTTAAAAATTAGGACACACTAATCCTATTATTGGACTTAGCTTGTTTCTCTGTCGTTGTTTGTACCTTTGTACGTGGCTTAGGATGAATCTTAACGATTGTTCCACAGTTTATTAACGTATACATACTGAGGTACCGATACCTTCAAAAGGGAAACAATATAAAACTCAAACCCTTTAATAAAGAAAGAGTTCTTGACGTTTCACTTTAAGTTACATAAAATTATAATAAAGATTGGGGATTTTATTGGGTTTTATCGGGAATTTTTGCCGAGAACTGTTTCTTCATTTCAGGGATTATTTCATTTTTTAAAGGAAAATACTTCATTAAACTGAAACAGTTGTTTTATTTTGTTTGTTTGTTTTTTTTTATTTTTTTTCCATTTGACTTTGACTGAAATTCTGGTGTAGATACGTATGATCTGTTGAAGAAACAGAATATAAATGAGAGTTAGAATTCAAATCAGAGCTATAGCAGGAGCTTTCTTAGCGTAGAGGTTTTCTTTTTCTCAAGGGGAAAAAATAAGTATTTTATTGTTTTGATTCTATAACTCCCTGGTGGAAGCCTTATCATTAAATGTTCTTCTTTATATTATTAGCCGCAAGAAATGATCCTCAAATACTGGATGGCTATATAAAAATATATAGCTTTTCGAAAAGTTTCACTGAAGGCGTATCTGGTAAATACTACGAATATAATGTAAACTTTTCTGAACCTTTCTATCATTATCCAATTCAGTGGAGATTTAAAATATATAATTTACTAATAGAAGGAAGAGTTTTCTCTCGAGATACGATATTGCATATCAGACGATATATGTTAAGATATTTCTATTTCGAACTGTTGTAACTGTTGCACAGAAATCTATCGCGAAGTGATTTCTAAATAGAAGGGAGAAATATACGTACAAAACATATTACAAAGCCTTAATTACAATAGAGACACAGAAATGAAGAAATATCAAGGCATTAAGAAAATCAAAATGTCCATAAGGAATGTAAATCGAAGCCTCATCTTCCAATCCAACAGTTGAAGAAAATGTTGTAGTACATCAGGGAAGGTAACGTTAAAGACAGTAGATTCCTAATACAATAAGGATTTGAAATGACTGCAAAATAGGTCTAGTTTCCTTTTATATACTGTTATTTTATTAAAGCCTTTCACTGTTTTTTTTATCCTTATATAATAAACATATGCAAAATTATACAAATTCAACGAAATGCAATGTAGAGTATCTAGTGGTCATCATATATTTATATATTTTAGTTACTTAATCGCTTTCAGAAGTTATTCTAAAGTTTCTTCCTTCTAAAACACAATCGTGACAAAGTTGAATTTATAATTTTTCAATAGTGTCCCTAAAGAGAAAACAAATTTCTCTAAATACACAGAACTGAGCTTAGACATTTCCTCTTCAACAAAGGTTCTTTTTTTTGTCTAAATAATCTATACCACAATATACTTCGGAAGCCCCAGGATGACTTTTCTGAAATTGCCTTTCGATTGCATTGTTTGGAGAAAACAGCAGCGCCATGAGATAAGAAGAAAAAAATAGAACTATAAAGATGAATTCAGCATCATTCAATTAGAAGATGGAAAGATGTTACGGGAAGTCTCTAGATAGATAAAGTGATTCGAAGTATTGATGGGAATAAAAAAAATAATAGACGACTTCATATATATTTTTTTTTGTAAATATTATTTTTGTTTTTGTGTACTTATTATAACACAACATTTCTACTTATTGCTAAAGCCGTTCTGCAAATTGTGGTTTAAAAATTATAAAATTACTTACTTGGTTAACAAAGTCCAAACCAAGATATACGTTAAAAATGGAAATTTGAAAATATAAACCATATAAAACTTACATATAGTTACTACTGTATATATCATATTCATGTACATATCGACAGTTAGCTATCGGCATATATTCAATAAAGGGACAACAAAATTCGCAGAAATAAAACCAATTCAAATTTTATTTAAATAACAGAATAAAAAAAAGCCAGTATCTATATTCTACAGAATCAGAACATAGAGTATACATAGACATATTATGTAAAGAGATAATAACTTCACTAAAAACTACATTGTGATACGAAATTTATGCATATTTAAAATAAATTGTGAATTATTTATTAAAAGATTTCAAAACTAATAATTTAAATTCAATTAAAACTTTATTTAAAGTTGACTAAGCTATAACTTTCATTTCACAAATATTGGAAGTTTAATTTTAAAATATATCAGTAATGTACTGCTATTTTAATATTTGAATTGCACCTTTGTTATAGTTACTATTGTCTATTAGCGAAAATCAATAATTTGGGAATCATCAAACCAATTAATAACTGCGGCGATTGATATATTGTCTGCTTTATCGGGAAGCCTGGATTTACTAACAAAGCCAGTAGATAAAATTTATCGAACCACAGCAGTAGTTTTTAAACTTCAGATAAAAGTAGTAGAGGGAATTGATATCATGGGATTCCAAAGTTTAAAACGTGGCAGATTTCTCTTTATAACTGTTAATTATTTTGTCTCGATGTCATGTTTGCATTAGGAACATTTATATTTTTGATTCAAACACGGAAATGCGATTGAATTGCATTCATACATTAAAATGAGGGGTAACTCTTATTCTATGACCACCAAGGGTTATGTTTATATTTATATACATGTACTAAAAACTCGTTTATCCGAATCGCGATTATCCGAAACGATAATCTGTAATCAGTGTAATCAATATTTAATAGCGTACACAAGCGATTATGTAACATTAAACCATATTGTTATTCAGTACAGTATATGTAAAGGGTTCAAAAATTATTATATCAGCACTGTAGAACCTGCCGTGCTGGCGTGGTCGCGCGGTCTCGGCGGCGGCCAGCCGTGGCGACCAGTGCGCCAGTACCTGGGTTCGAATCCCGGCAGTGGCATGGCTGTTTCAATTTCCTTTCCTGTGTTGTCCAGCCTCTTCTTCGCTTTCTCTACGGTCTGACGTCATTCCTTAATGGCGTCCTGGGGGCAGGCAACGGGAAACCACGCCCAGTATCTTTCCTCAGGTGTTTCTAGGAGACCCATGTGAGACCTCCATAGAACTGGGCCTGTCTTCGGACAGAAAACTATGGATGGATGGATGTAGAACCTATAATTTATAGTGTGATGCCGTGTTACAGTTTAATGTTTATTGTGTCATATTCACTGTAATTTTTTAATGTTCAAGATATTTTCAATACAATATATTCCGGATTATCCGAAATTCCGTTTGTCCGAAACAGGCGCAAAGAGAAGAACGAGTTTTTATTGGAATACGAAAGATTCATTCGAATTATTTTAAAATAATGTTTTTAGAAAGTGTTCTGAAACCCTTAAAAGCTTATTTTTGCTTTTATTATAATTAAAGCTTATTAATAAACATGCTGTCATTATATTAAAAAAAAAATATAGGTTTAAACCAGGTAATTTACGGAATAATTAACAATTAGATATGTTTAGTTACTTCAAAATGAAATGCACATAATCATTTAGGATAAATAGTTTCGTTACTCCTAATCTTAGTGGAATTAATAACTTGATGTATATTTATAATGAATTACTTTTTATCTGAGGTATTAGAACTTATATAAATTATACATATAACAAGACATTTATTAAAAAAACGGGATGTCTGGATCAGTAAAATTGCAAATCTGGCTTTCCTATTCCACATCTTTAGAGGATTATTATGTTCTAATTAAAATGTTATATATGCCATCCCTTAATTTAAATTATTTTATCATTTATTTTCTTTAAAATACAACGTTCTGTAATTTTCATAAATTTATTATCACGATAAGGAAGTCAAGTTTACTGAATTTGGCGTGTAGTAACAATTGCAAAATTGAGACAGTTTTTGAGAATTGATATCATTCCTCAAAATAATGAACCTGGGTTGGAATCCCGGTGTTGGTTTGGATGTTTCTTTCTGTCTTCGCGATTGTTTCTCTTTTTTCAATTTGTTCTGGATTTGATGTGTAGTTCTTAATTCTAGATAAACTCAGAAAATTTTTGTTGATTTTTTAAAAACTTAGCTCTATCTTTGATATTTATCTTCTTATTTTTAGAAAAAGTCACTTTTTAAGTCCACTTATTTGCCAATTATCTTTAAAAAAATTAATTAATTCCTAGAAAGAATTTAATTAATTCTTTTGTATCAGTATCGATTTTTTGTTTTTAGATCCATAATAACGTAAATTTCTGGGAAAAATTTAATAAAAGCTTGAAAGGAGATTTTTTGTTTTCAGTCTTTCTTAACATTATAAAAGGCTTCTTTTTCAGATAATTTTCAATTTTGCTTCTACTTTAAACTTTTTATTAATAGATTTGAAAGTTTTTCAAAATGTTATTATACAATATTTCTTCAAAATCTGCCGAAACTTAAAACATTAAATATAGCCTACATATATGTATATTTCAAGTTTAAGAAATATATCGGGTGGGCATAAAATAACGTGAGATTTTCACAGCTCTCCATCGAGAAATGTATTGGACGATCGTGACAACATTCGGTGGACATATAGAGTGGAACATACGGTTTCGATTCATTAAAAAAAAAGTACCAAAAGTCACCAACAGGAAAAAATGTGGCACTGCAAAGATTGTAGTGCGTATGAGTAATGAATGAGTAATTGCCAAGACAGCACTCATCAAGTTTCGTAACAATATAGACAACGCTTATTGGTAATTACAAATAGAGTTCCATATGACCATCATTGTGATGTTCCATGAGCTGCATGCTGTGCACGACATGTTCGACTGCGGGTCGCAGCGTATCGGAATGGATTTGTCGCACCTGTACTGTAATTCGATCTTTCAATGTCGGGATATCGGGGACATGTCTTTGATACACAAGCACAAGGCTTTTAAGAAATCCCCACAGCCAAAAGTCAAAAGGTTTTAGATCAGGCGACCTCGGGCCATGCTGTGGGAAATGCACGACTAATGGTGTCAGAGAAATGTTACTGCAACACACGCTGTACCTGACATCCGATGTGGGGTGATGTACCATCCTGCATGAAGATGGTCGAATCGAGAGATCCTCTTTGCTGCAGTTGTGAAACCACAAAGTTCTTTAGCATATCGGAATACCATGCAGCATTGACGGAACAGGTGACTGATCCACTTCGGTGAGTTTCCTCATAAAACTAAGGACCGATGATAAACGATGACGTAAAGCCGCACCACACTGTGACTTTCGGCGAGCCGATAGGCATCTGCAGGCCCACGTGTGGATTAGTCGCAGCCCAAAAGCGCAAGTTGTGTGTGTTAATATATCCGTTCAAATAAAATTGCACTCCATAAAATCCGATACGGCCATGCTTCATCCACTTCCATGTTCATCCACTTCCATGCTAAGAATCTTAATGCAATCTCAATGCGGGTGGTAACATCGCCAGGGCCCAGTTCTTGAACAGGACAGATCTTGTAGGGTAAAATTTCAACATCTGATGCAGGATTTTCCACACCGTTGAGTATGGGATATCCGTTTGCCGGAATATTGCCTCTGCCCTGCTGGTTCCCTGCACATTCGTCATCTTCTGTTCCACAACAGCAGTTGCAACTTCTTCAACGTGTTGGTGACTGATAGCTTTGAGTCCCCGGCCTCGTTGCACTGCTAGAGGTCCAGTAGTTTCAAAGCGTTAAATCATTTTTCGTAGATTTGTTAAGCTCATCGGTTCTCTTTGTAGCGTCTTCAACCGCCGAAATTCCCGAAGGGCAACACTGGCATTCTCGTCCTGCTCATAATACAGCTTCACTAACAAAGCACGGTCACGTAAGGTAAGAGCCATCGAAAGGCAGTTCGTCGCCGAGTGATGTGAATTCTCCAAGCCTTTCTTTTTATCATTGATAGCTCTACACGTAACGCGGTTATGCAAATTACTGCATTAACATTGCCACATTTTCTCCTGTTGGGGACTTTTGGTACTAATTTTTTTTTTTAGAAATATTAACCGCATGTTCAACTCTGTATGTCCACCGAATGTTGTTACGATTCGTCCAATACATTTCTCGCTAGAAGGCTCTGAACACCTCACGTTATTTTATGCCCACCCGGTACATATATAGTACAAATAATGTACCGATAGAAATATTGAAAGCGCCGCAAATTGACTAACTTCCTGTACTTTTATGCTTTCTCAAAATTTCAACAGAAACATTTTCTGCGGTTTTAGTAAGATTTTAATAATAAATCTGAATCAATTCAACTTTAAAATTTTGAAGTCAACAATGAAAACGATTAATCAATGACGTTCTTTTTACGTAAGTTGATGTGAATACGTGAACAAATGCTGCTATTGAGTTGTATTGAATGTCTGTATTGTAAGTAAACAACAATAGTCTGATGACATCCCTTGCCTTGCACTAATTTAATCCTAAATGATAAAACCATAATATATTACAGAAAGGGTTAGGGAAATCAGTGTGACATCTAAAACAAAATTATACTTCCTAGAATTTATATGACATGATAACAAAATAAGGGATTAAAGTCCATTTCCCACAAATTTTCAGAGTAGGCCTACTTGGAATAATTACAATTCACCAAACCTCATAGATGATTTCAAGAACATCATAAATATCATTGTGAAGTTAAAGATTCTCTTTTTTTGTGAAGTTTCACTTGAAAATTTTCAATGAATAGGGTTTCACTATTTATTACTATAATTGAAATATATTTTCCACAGTAAAATACTAAAAAGCAGTAAATTACAAATGATTTACTATTACGTCGGTTTGTTTATAAAGCCGCAAACTTTCTCACGATATAACGAATCAATTACGCCGTAACTTAGTATATATATTGATATTAAGATTTTTCGAAAATTGTTAAGGTAAAAACAGGTAAGGAAGGTGGAGATCAGATAATCAAATGAAGGAAATGAAGTAATCGATAAGGCTATTAATAAAGCAAATGAAAGTGTTTGCTAATGAAATTTCAAGCCACTCGGTTCAAAATAACTTTGACTTATTATTTAATACAAACTGACAATCAATAATCCGGAGTCTGAGACAATGAAGTACGTATTAGTGATTTTCCCAGATCATAAGCTTTGAACCACGAGGAGCAGCTCATTTGCTCTCATATAGCCTGTAATACTTGCTCTATGATGTTAACTAAAACATAGCGGGACTAAATGGAAGTAAATACCTAAATGCACCTACAACTAAAAAGCCTTGGAAAGTCCTTGAAAAAGATCGGCAGGTTCGATTGAAACTTGGTCGAGTTATTAACTTGGTCGAGTTTTTATGTTTTTTAATTATTGTGTGTCTGGCCTTTTTTTAAAACTAAATCATATTTTCAGTAAGTTCCAGATTTCAGAACATCTATTCTTTATCTACCTGAAAAAAATGTAATATTAAACACGGTAATTAATGCTTTTAGACAGTGTCAAAAGCAAAGCGGCCCCAAAATATGTACAATTGCATAAACAAAATAATTAAAAGCAAGAGCGTAAGTGCAAGACCGTTCCTTTATGTTTTATAGGCAAGCTGTAACCTAGGGGCCGCTAATACAATGCTTAGTGCATCATTTAGATATGTTAAAGAATTTATGAAACAATACGTTTGTAAATATTAACAATGACATCCTGTTAACAATGGTTAGCATTGTTATGTATGAAGCATCAGTATTATTACTATGTTAATTGTTATCATTATTACTAATACTGCTACGGAAAACGTTAAATTGTGGGGGGGGGGGTGTTTAGGGAGTGGTCCTACAGGTCTGATTGTTTTTATGTGGTCACCTACTTTTTGATGCTGAACACAATGGTTTCACTCTAATATCTCTAACCGTTTGGCCGCTACAGAATGTGCCATACAGTAAACCCGGACAGACAACACAAAAGCAAGAGCGGTTCCCTATGTTAACTGTAACATGCGACCGCTAAAACTGTAAAAAAAGTTATGGTTAAATCAGTCCACAGTACACTGACTGCTAACTTAACCAAAGAACTTCTTATACCATTTTATTAGTTAATTTGCGATGGAGAAATTTATTTACAATGTACGATGAATTGTATGTTTAGACCATTAGATATATTTTTTGTTGAAAATGATTTCGGTAAAGGTAAAATTTATTATTAGTGTTGAGAATTATTATTCTCAACTTCTGTCAGCATGGAAATATAGTACATAAAAAGTAGAAAAATCTAACAAAAAATCTTTTCTACAAAAAATGTTTATATAATTACACAACAAGTGAAAATAAATTGTGTGACATATAAGATATACACCTTAAAAGGAAATTAATGAGAATAAAACTGACTACCGTATTTCTAAATAAAAGACTCCACCATTATAATGGTTTATAGAAGAATTTTACTAAAGTTTCCAAAATTCCGTCAATGATCTAATTTTAAATTAATAATTCGACATCGTGTTTTCTCTTGATACATTTAGTTCTTTTTCTAAATTCTCTTTGAGCATTTTTCTTCTTTAAAATCCCAATCCTTTGCTATATTTGTCACTATGCCACGGATATCATTCAAATCCGTTTGACCTTCCCTCACTTCTAAATATGCATGAATGGCTGCAGATTGTCGGTTTTCTAAGCGAAAAGGGAAGTCTGTATGGAATGTCACGTCTGCACTTTAAGTCCAATCATCCTTGCCATATCTTCCTTCTGCAGCCACATATTTATTTGTCTAAGTGGTTTGCTTTCGTTCAGGTGCTCTTGGCTTGTCTCTGCAATCCTTCTATTTAGGCTCGAAAAAGAACGGAATTAAAGACGGCTCGCAAAACTAGAAGCCTAAATTTTGGAAGCGTAATAAAAGGAAGGAACGTTGTCTTACAATATTAAATTCCTTAAGAATACAAAACGAAAAGTTAATTCGCACCAAAGAATCAATTTTTCTTTTCAGTAGGAGAAAAAAAGGAATCTCTCTTTATTACATATTAATTCCTTTCTACAAATTATAATACATTTTTATGTAAATATAGACTCATCAATATACAGCACATTTTTTGAATGTATAAACTTAATTTAGAATTTAAATTAACTTTATAAAAGAAGATTAATTTAAATTCTATATTAAGTTTGAAATTAAAACTTAAATTTTAAATTGAAGCTTTAATTTTGACATTAATTAAAAATATTTATATAATTAGAATTGATGTGTAACATGCGAGCTTAAAAGGAACCAAAATACAAATTTTGTTAAACAATAAAATGATTATCTTATTTAATTATAAGGAAATAATGTTATACGATGTTAATAACAACAATGTTTCATAATTAAAAATGCAAACCGCGAGGTTTTCCATTTACAAGTTATTACTTTTAGGCTTGAAAAAGACAGTACATATCACTCTCTAAAATTCTCCTTACATATGTATTATATTTATAACATTAAATATTTTACAAGAAGGAGGATGATAAGTTTTATTACAGTTTGAACACTCAGAAGAAAATGGAGAGAAGATATTTAAAAGACAATTATTATTGTTTATTTAAAGCACTTCTTAAAATATTGTAAAGAATATAATTACATATAAGAGATTGAATACTTTTATGCGAATCTATGATAAATTATAATTATCTTTATGATATTTTAAACATAACTTATAAAAATCCTTGGAATTATAGAATTTGAATAATTACAATTAGCATAGATTTAATTGAAAGAAGTATATATAGAAGACTGTGCAAAAACAAAAATACTGTACATATTTTTATATTTCTCTTTAATAGAGAACATATGAGTAGGCCAGAATGTTATTACGAATGTTTATCAATTTAATTGGAAAGCTGATTCTCCAGTTTTCTCAATATTCTTTTCCAAGCAAAATCTAGTGATAAATAAGCCAAGTGCACTTCACCTCAAATATTACTGAAAGAATTTTTGGAGAAAGGCCGACTTGAAAAGGGTGAGACGTAAGATTATGATATGGACTCCTCCAATTTCATTCTGTCTCGCAAGGTAAATGTCCACACTTTCTCATTAAGTTCCTTGCTGTGTCACTAGAGAGACACTGTCAGCATTGTTTCAGATCTATGTTTTCTTATTAGCAAAATTAATTATAACACATAACTTAGCAAATAAGCAATAAAATGATATGTTCAAAAATTCCTTTAGTTTTTCGTAGATATTAAGAAAAATATTTTTGGTACAATTCATTTAAAAATATAATAATTGTAAAATTAATTTGCTTGTCTTTTTGTTAACTTTGCTTATTTTTTAAAAAAAATTAATTATTGATATTATAATATTGATATATCATATTTTATATTATATAAATAATCAAATTACACATTTATTTTCAAATTTCCGACAATTTGATAAAATCATAATAAATAATTAAAACATTCAATAAAAAGTGGCGATAAAATTTCTAACAATGTTGCTAACCATTTATAAATTCATTTTATAATAAAATAAATATATGAATAAATCGAAATGTAAACATTTTTATCTTAATCTGAAAAAAAAAATCAGATTTTCTAACTTACTTAATGTCGAGTTGTAGATGAACAAAGTATTATAAGATGATTATTAATATTAGGAAATACAAGATAATGTGTGAAAGTAAGACTTTTTGTATCATTACAACACAGTTCGACAATGATACAACTCATGATCAACAAGAAATACTGGCCTGGGCACGAGTAGTTCTTTGGTGTGATCGAACAATATGATTGTACAACAATTTTATAAGGATATTTTTATAACCATAAAATTTGTACAATACTGCTTATTGTATTGATTATATTGTGACGGTATGTCACAAGAATATTTTTTATGTCCTATTTTAGTTGACCTTGAATACAACTGATATCACATCATATAGTATTAACAGAAAAATTATTTAATTTTGTGTTTACGAACTTTTGTGAGCACCTAATAAATTTGCAATACAAAAATCGCTTATTTTCCTGCTAAACAAGAAAGTATTGCACCGAAGTAAACTTTTGGCGGTGCTTTCTGCAAGTTCATAATTTATTATTCTTTTGAGAAAACCTGTCCATTTCTTCAAGCACGACAGAGTTTCTTATTTTAAAATGCCATCTTTCGATAAATTAATTTAATAGCAAATTGAATTATGACTCGAGAAATATTAACGTTAGTCTTAAGTATTGTTAAAAAAAAACAAAAACATGTTTTAGTTTACTTTCCGAAGTATGTAAGATCCTACGTTGTCGCTAAGACATTGGCCTTTCACCTCTAAATACCGAGGTTCGGTTCTCATGTGGGTTTCGTGGTGGTGGACGATCCGCGCTGGGCAGGTTTTCTTGGGGTTCTCCCGTTTCCCCTGCACTTCTCCCACCATTCTTTCTCAGTCTTTCCCTCCGACTGTCCTTATTTCCATGGGATAGTGCAATAGTCCAACGGTCGCGCTGCTCGGCTTCCCTGCCACCCACACTCACCACACATAACATAACATGTAAGATCCTATTAGTCATGTGTCTATGTATATTATCCTTTACTACTATTTGACATCTTTACAGCTTTTGATTCGGTGAATAGATGTAACTAAAATTCATAAAATTCAAAAGTGCAAAGCTAAAATTTTTTCACTTTCTGGTTAAAGAATTGAAACGAACATTTTTTTTAATAATTTTAATAATTTTAGAAAGTCTAATTTTTAACTTTTCTTCTGTCTCAAGCTTACATTTTACTTTTCAGTTTTCAAGAAATTTGACAACATAGAAGCATACATTTCCATTTTGATCTGGAACCAGATTTTGCATGATTTGAATATAATTTTGTGCAGAATATTAGTCAGCAAACTGGTTAAAATAATGATGATAACAGTAAAAATACAGTCACAATAACTTAAATATTTGCAAGGAATTTAATGACCTATTTGTTTGGTAAACTGCAATAAAACAGAAAGGCCATGATAAGTTTTTGTTAAAGTGTTAAAGCATTGTTAAAGTGTTTTTGTTAGTTAATTAGTGCATTAATTGTGTTTTAGAAATAAATATTCAACAAAAAATTGACAAGCAATGCTTTCAATGAAATGGAACCAAGCATTAACCTTCGTCCCTCAGTGGCTAAATCTATTAACTTATATATATTTAGGTAATTTAATGGGAGAGAAGGCGTACACAGGAAAGCCATTAGAGCTTTATATTTTCTACATTCTCTATCTCCCTACAATTTCATCGCGTTGACTTGTCCCGGTCGATTACGATCCCGGTCTGCAATGGGTCTTCATTGTAGCATCTGTTTTCTTCAAAATATATTGCAGATATAAAGTGATTAAACGTTGCAGTATTTTTGAAGTTTTTGAAATCATAGTTGAATTTTTTAGCTGAAGATAATAGACACTTTTATTTTCATGTTAAAATTCATTTATTTTTTGAAACTTTTATGTTTTCACTTGCATCCTAATTAAATAGTACTATTCACAGAATATTAAAAATATTAATAAAATATCTGTTTCAATTTCATTTTATCATTTCTATTTTTATTATCATTGCTTTTATTTGTTTCAAGTTGAAAATTAAAGATTGTGTAGCTTTATGTTCTTAAGTAGTAATATTTTAGTAAGCACGGATGAAAGGAGAATAATAATATCAGTTGAAAATAATTATCTTTTTGAAATTAATGGTAGGCAGAAGTAGTACTCTTCAGCCTGTAATTAACTGTTTGACGTCTCAGATCAGTCTAAGAAAAGATATTTATAAAACTTCAAAAAAGTTGCTTTATAAGGTCCAAGATTAATATAAAACATAACACTTCTTGAAATGCCTGAAAATGAAGCTGTTCGTCAGCTAGAAGGAAGATTTAATTCATAAAAACTAGTAAAGTGAATTTCTATCGTCTTTCAGATTAAATTTTTGAAACTGAAAAGTTTTTTGGTATTGAATGATGTTCGATTAAATTTCCATCTACGAAGAATCTCTTCCAATGCAGTAACGAAATGAAAAATTAAGCATGTTTCCTGAGTTTTATATTCAAGAAATAAAATATACGACAATTTTGTTTGTCTGTTTTGTAAATTGTGCTATTTCACTGAGCTAGGTATACTGGGCTAGGTATACTGTTACGAAACTCGAAACAGCACTGTCTCCGATTCCCAGTTTCAAATGATAAAAGTAGCTCAGTGAATCTTTGTTTTTGTTTAGTTATGTGCGTTTCTGTTCTTTTTTTTTATATATGTAATGATGTACTAGCGCACATTCAATTTCATTTTAAATAAACTTTAAATATCTTGCTTTCGGACTTCATATGAAATATTTTAGAATCTAATATGTGAATTCTACATTGAGAGAATAAATTGAGGGATTAAATTTTCTATATTGACAGTACTTAAGACAGTTAAATGGATGTCATTCCACGATATGTTTCAAAACTAATTAGACAATGCAGACACCAAGAAATTCATTAGATCGTGAAATGTTTCTTTTTTACTTTAATTTTAATTTAATTAAATTTTGGAAGAAAATGTTGCAGATAAAACTCTAATTTGTTTTATAGTTCATTGACATATCAACTTTAAATCCGTATCTAAAATCCAAGTTCACTTAAAGGGGTCCTTCTGATTTTGACCTTTTGTAAAACGATTTTAAAGGAAAAATAAAGTAGGAGAAAAGGCAAATTACCCTACCACGAAATTCCCTGTTTATATCCTCGCACAGACTACTGGTGCACAATTGAAGTGAAATCAGCTTTGAGGGCTTCGGAACAAATTTCTGATGAGAATGGTCGAAATACAATAGAAATATTAATGATAATAAATAATTCATGAATTAAATTCATTTTATGCATAAGAATTTGTGCTTTCTTCAAATTTTCGTCTAAATCTTACGAATGACTACATTCTTTAATTTGTCAGAATAATTCATTTTCTGCGTTTCCTTAAGCTTTCTTTCTTCTCTTCGTTCTATACCGAAAGTTTCAGAGCTCTTAAAAATTCGTTTCCTCCTGGCAGTTTGGTGCGGGATTTGGCTGCAGGAGAGTCAGGCACATGGCTGCACGCCCAGCGGGTGGAGAAGCGATGCACAGCCGAGCACACTGACATCGGCACCGGATTCCGCATTCTGAGCAACAAGCAGGCGACGTTTGTTGCTGAATGCTGAATCCCACTCAGCGAATCTGTTTACAACTTCTGAATCCGGGAGAGAAAGGAGGAGACAGAAAAAAAAAGAAGAGCGAACGAACTACGAATGAGGACTTAGGCGTTTTATTCTTCTTCCTTCCTCTTTTACTTCCCTCCTTACGTTGCTTTCCACCACGGTCGAATCATAGATGGAAAGAAATGTTGGGGAAGTTAATTTAAAATGGGCTTAACGTTTTCCCTCTGAAATGATTCAATAATGCCACTTTCAGCACTTTGCTCTCGGATTGGATTATTGTCGAAGCAACATCTCGACGGGTTGCATACAGCCTCTCTTTCCATTCTTCAATCATCACCACGTCTTGAGATCGTAAAGTGTACAGAATTACCTTAAATTTCCACCCTGAATATTTTTATCTCGTACGGTAATATAAAATTTGGTTTTATAAAATGAAAAATTAAATAATCACTTTTGATGGAGAACCTCCAATTCAGTTATATTTGTAATTTTCTACATTAATGTGAACGTTTGCATTTTTTACCTCATTTCAATTGTTTTCTTTCCAAAGGTAAGAAGAACGTATAAGATAAACTTTATATGTTTACGTGTGTGTGTCTAATAATATACAGACACCATACGAATATGCTTCAAAATTACATGCATATTTATGAACGAAAGACTATCTGTCCTTTGTATTTGAAAAAAACACTTGAAACCGTCAGAAACTGAATGGTCTCTACCGGATAAATTATATTTTGATTATGACTTTGCTAAAAGTATGCTCCAAATTCTTAGAAAAATTTGTTAAAGGTGATCTTAACTTCTCCTTGCCATTTATACAAGATGAATTAACGCATGAATATCGTTAAAGTTTGGTGAAAATTTATGCAATAAAAGAAAGTCAGTGCAAACTTACATTAAAAGTTAATAGACTTCAACATCAGTATATAAGTAAGTACGTAACTTAAACGATTTTAAAAGGTTTTTCGTTATTTGTTTTAGATATTTTAAACAATAAACAAGAAATTCATCTATACTTCATTCCACCTATGTAAGAGATTTCAGATTGATGTTTTATTGAGTGCCAAAATTAGGAAGTTTAATCCTTGAAACTCATCTTTTTTTTCATATTTATAAGAAATTCCTTTGGTGAACCAACGAAAATGATTCATTTAGGCTACACAGAAATACAGAATATATTGGAATTGACATCATTATTAGGCAAAGATATACTACTTAAAAAGATTGAGAAACTACCAAAACAATTTATATAATTGCACTTATTAATTAAGGCAAATTATCTGAAATTCGCATATCAGGAAATAAAGCTGGTTTTATTAAATGCAAGTTGTATTATTCAGAATAGTAGAGGTCAATTATATAGAATTTTATGCAGTTTGACATTAAAAATGAAGAGCCACAAAACTATTTCAAAAAATTTCTCCATCCTAAAAAACGTGTAAATATTTTCAGAAAATAAAATGTTTAAACTAACTTTTACATTTCTCTTAATTACTATTTAACAATAAGATTCCAATAAGATTCTCAAGAAAAGACATCCTCAACCACAAACAAACAGATATACATAAGCAAAAGTCGCTCAAATAAACCTTCTAAATTAGTTGTAGGGAGCAGGCAATGCCAATATATACTTCCTAATTTTAATGTCGTATTTTATCAATACTTTAATTTTAATTTAATTTTAAGAAATTTAAATGATAAGATGTATTACAAAAAATATTTTCTATTTGCTTAACTCTTGTATGATTACTATACTTTTCTATCAGCATCGTATGGAGAAATTAAAACTATAACTCCTGACAAAAGCTCTACTATCAATAATGTATGATGAACCTAGATGAAGAATATTAGTTATAGATTAAATTAGTTATGCGTTAAACACTTTTTCAAAACAACTATCCAATACTGAATTTCTCAAATACTTTTCAAGTAACATTTAATAACTAATACTCATTAAGAACTACAAACTTAAAAGGCGATATTTCGTCCTTTTTACAGGACTTTTAAGTTTGTAGTTCTTTATGAGTATTAGTTATTAAACTATCCAATACTTTTCATCACAGTTTCGTAGATCTTGAAATAAGTTTTTATACTGTCTGGCTACTTCCTATAGACTCCATTATGTTAACGTGTTTACACTGAATTCAAATGTTGTGCTTCTATATGTAAGAAATTTTAAGGAAATAATGAAATTTCGGACATTCAATATACTATCATTTGCAGTAATACATTAAATAATTGTCACTATTTTTATCAATCATGCCAAAGATAATAACTCTCTTGGTATTGCTTTGTGAATTAACTCTGGTTTTAACATTTTATTCTTTCATTTTTTGCTGTTTCCTCTTCGGAAGAACCTAATTGCTCCAGAGTGCCCACAATGACTTACAACAGCGAGCTTTTAGCTATGGAGTAGTTGAGTAGTTACATTAGCTTTTGATTTACGACGAGAATGCGTCCGGAACATCTCAACATTTAAGTTTGTCGTTCTCTTTCGGTAAACATGACATAACTGAAGTCGTTTGGTCTTCTTTAATATGGGAAATTGTCTGCAGCGAACGAAAAGAACACTCTGGCTTTTATTCATGTGACGAAAACTGTTTGGGTCTTTAAGAGCCATCAAGGATTGTTCCTTTGTATATTTCGTCTGAAAATAACAAAAAGTAGAGATCTCAGTAAAATCGTCAAACACATTGTCAGGCTTCATAATGAATTACTAATGATTAATAAGTTAAGCTGAATAAGAAATTCGAGTATTTTTAGTCATTTGCTATGAATGCATTTTCTTAGACTTCTTTGCGTGAAATTAAATCATGAAGCTCACGCAAAGCCACTTTTGTTGTTTTAATATTCTTATTCACGTTTATACGATGTCCCAACGAATTATCAATAACGATAACTATTTTACTTTTGCATTAAAAATATATTTACATATATTTTATTAGTAATGTGTTTTCTCTAGTTTTCTTAGCTTCTACTTTTAGCTACAGTGAAACCTCGGGTTACGAACGACTCAGGTCACGAACATTTCGGATTACGAACAACAACTTCGAAAATTTTTTGTCTCGGGTCAAGAACAGTTCGTCGGGTTAGGAACGAAGGTGAGAGAGAGAGAGCAAATTTAACGTTGGAGACAAACGATCGCGTACAGTACAAAGATACAAGTTACGGGGCCAAATCACACCAAAGGCGTCTCACCTAGCATCTGAAAGTATCTCTCCGCGCCCACATGATTCTTTTTCCGATGTAAACAAGACATCGTAATGTATTTATTTGTATAATGTATTTATTAAATGTAATTATTTTATATTTAGTTATTTGGCTGTTTTCTTTCTGTTTATTTAATACGTGAAATACACGTATTCTTTGCGTTTTGACAGGTAAACGACCGGATATTAATAAAAAGGAACTATTCTTTCATCTTGAAACGGATCGTCTCTATTTCATTGATTTCAATATTTCGGGTTACGAACGTTTCAGGTTACGAACCGAGTTCTGGAACGAATTAAGTTCGTAACCCGAGGTACCACTGTATTACGTTTTAAGAATGTAAAAAATTACAAGTATAATTGGAAATTTCTTTTATTTCTAATATTGGTGATCCCATTTAAAATTAGGCTTAAGCTATGAAAATTTATTAATGAATGAAGCATTCTTTTCATTCGAGATTTGAAAGGAATTTTCACTTGATAGACATTATGTTAGGAATAAAAAGTTTAATTATTTTTCCCCATATGGAACAACATCAAAGGAAACCAATGAGTATAATAAACTTTTTTATTTTAGCTGATTGATTTTTAAAAAGATGATATACGTATTTTGTAGGAAATAGATCGCATAATATTAGTTTATGATTGAGCTCTCATGATTTACTGAGAAGTTTGAAACATATTATTGAAACTGCAACACATTATTAAATCATATCATTCAATTGAGTGGAATAAATCTAATCTCTGAAGCAATTAATAAAAATACGAGAAGAAAGTTGTTACCATGCTCGATATTTGTGAATTTTATATATTTTTATTTTACGAAACATAGCAATAATATGCGTCCATGGCAACTAAGAAACAATTAGCAGCAAAGAGAGAGAGATATTTTCAGAAATGCAATTTGTTTGCGTAGCTCTCTCTTGCAAAACAACATGACAGACGGTGCAGCTCCAATTGTATCAATGGAAGAGTACAGAATGTGAATCATTAAAAATAATAAGATTTAAGAATAATTAAATTTAAAAAGAAAAAAAAAGACAACATTTTTATTATTGTAACTTGTTTTTACATCTTTACATTTTATTTTCACATTTACGTTTAACTCAATAAAACCATACAAAGTAAATTTAGTTTTCATTCTAACGATATTATATAAGTTTGTTATATAAATTTGTCTACCTAAGATATAAATATTAGCAAATAAATGTTAGCAGTATGTTTTTGAACAGTAAGTATGAGAGGGAAAATTTGATGTACTTTATATATTTACCACCCGCGGCCTGTGTCCGATTTTATTTCATGAACTTATTCGCCTTTCGGCAACGATTCTTGCAGAATAATTTATTTCATTTATTTAATTTATTTTTACGACTTCCCTATGAAGTTAAATGTAATATTTGCGGTTTTTATTAAGAAACATGCTTTTCTACGTAAATCCTCAAATGCATAGTTCCGTATTTCTAAAAAGAAAAATTGGGATTTTATTGCCGAATTTCATTTTTAAATGATGTATAAAACCTAGTCTTTGTATTAATCCCATAAGACTGCATTGTATTAATTTGTCAACTACCTATTTCAATTTGAACTAATTTTTTTCGAAACAGAAACACGGTAAACAACTTGAATACAGCAATTTTTATTCTAAAATCCTATTAAAATAAGAGATACTAAATCAAGAGAAATTAAGCTTAACGTTGCATAAATAAATTCAAAAATTAACTCAAAAATGCACAAATCGAAAACAAAAAAAGGTTCTCGCACCCTGAGCCATCATCTCGGGAATCTCGGACAGCTGTTTCAGCTTTATTAAACCTCATCAGCCAGATTTACCTTTGATGATAAGCTCAGAGTGCATGATAAAGGTAAGGAGACCATTCCCGTACCCGGGAACAGCCCTAACAAAAAAAAAACCACTTTATTTTTCTTGAATTATATGTTGTTGGGTTCTCGTATCCCTTACTTAACTTTCTTTGTGCCTGGGGGTTGCTAGGACAGGGAATTTGAGACCGTGGGTTGCACGTTTTTTTTTTCCTTGTTGTGTCTTTTAGTTAGGGACCATTCCTAGGTATGGAATGATCTCCTTATCTTTGTCATGCACTCTGAGCCTATCTTCAACGGTAACTCTGGCTAAAGAAGCCTAATAAGGCTGAAACAGCTGTCCCAGGTTTCCTATTTTTATTTGATATTAATGTTAATCAAAGCACTTGATACTTAAAAATTTTATTATCATATTCATTTTGAACCTTCTCATAAAAAAAAAATGAGACATCTCTAACACAAGTGTGAACGTTTCTTCAACTTTGGGCGTACCGATTTCTAAATAGATAATACATTTACTTTTCTGTATCTCTACAAGATTTTTTAAATAACATCGACAAGAGAATAGTTTAATCATTTGAATTTGAATAAAACTTCAGTGATAATATGGAACACTTTTTAGTCAGACTATTAACAGAAAATTTTGAAGTGAATGTTCACCAGCTCCTCACTAAGAATTGAGTCTTTAATTTGTATGTATGTAATTTGTAATTTAATTTATAATTTTGATCTTCTAGTTTCTTAACTGATATTATTTGATGGAGTTAAAAGTAAAGGGATGAAAAAGTTATTTTAAAAATGAAAATAATTGTTAAAGTAATAAGTAGAAATTGTTTCTCATAAACAGAAACTATGTAAAATGTAATTATACAGTGCTTCTCTTTACCAAGTTCTGTTGAAAAGTTAGCTTGATTTTAAGAACTTTAACGGAGTTTTTCTTCTTGAAAACTTATTTGTTTGGCTTACATCCCGTTTCTATAAGATCTCCATTTTATTATACTGCTTCTACTTTTCGACTTGAAACAATGTTAATTTATTTTTAATAACGGTTTGCTTTGTCTTTAGGTTAATTATTATTTTTTTTCTTTTTCAGTGGTGAAGCAAAATTACGAAGTTCATGTATACGATGAATTCGTCATCAAAGGCAACACCGCTGTTCTAAAGTGTCATATTCCAAGTTTTGTCCAAGATTACGTTGCAGTAACATCATGGATACGAGAAGATAGTGGAAATACTCAAAACAACATAGAAAATGGTACGATCTGTTTCATTATTATTTTTCTGTTCCGTAACGCTTTCAAAAGAAAACTTTTATGCAATTTCCTTTTGGTTTAGGAAATATACTTTACTTTCCCTACTACTGAGGAAAGAAGAAAACAAAAACAACTTGATTCTTGGAAAATTTAAATAAATAAATAATATAAACGGGCCGAATTTCAGACAGACTTTCTCATTTCAAAAATAATTATTTCTGCTTATCTCATCCTAAGTTTATTTACTTTTAACTCGAATTTCGAGAGAATTCTGCTGTTGTTGTTTTTATAGTAAATTTATAAAACTGTTTTCGAAGTACTGCAATGTTTGTGAAAATATTTCTAAGAATTTTCGATAAAGAAAATTTGTAATGTTCTGAAATAAGATCATAATTTTTTGTTTCGTTGTTACTTACTAAAGGAATACAGAATTGAGAAATAGACCATTACAGTTAACTATTACCTATCATTTCCATAATATTCATTCAAGAAAGGGTTGGTTGGGAGCTATATTTATTTACAATTACTATTTCATTTTAAGTTTCTATAATTTACCTCCATTATTATTTTTGTAGACCACAAAAATGATTTTTTAAAATAATTATATATATAGCTCTTATCTATCGGAATCAATTTGATTGTGATTAAATAATTTTATCATTTTTCACTTTTTTAAAACAACAAAAAAAAACAAAAAACAATTGTTGATCATTTTCCATTTTCAACAAACTCATAATTTCAACTTGTCATTATATTAACATCAAAACAACGTTTTCTCCAAAAAATATTCTAGACAAATTTCAAGAAATTTAAGGTTAAAAAATGGCTGCCGTAAAGAACCAGATAACTCCAATCTTATAAGAGCTTTTCTCTTTGAGAAAATATACTACAACTAAAAATTTCAATTTAAAAGGAATAATTGTGTACCCTTTACTTTCTTGAAAACCATTAAATTTTGTTAACAATATTACAATTGACTTTTTGCAGTTTATGAAATTACAGCTTTCAAAGAGCATTCACTGTTCTACGTTAGAACACCTAATGTGTATTTATGTGATAATCTGATAAGATAATTAAGCTAATTGCATGATCTCAGTTGTTTCGCAGTAGAAAGAGCGTATTTTAATGGCCAGACAAACTACCATTATCAGTTTCTGTTCAGAATGGATTTCTAATCTTTAGAAGGCTTTTCTGAAATAACACTTAAATGTTACTTCCGGAAAATTCAATTTTTATTTATGATTACAGTTGTTTGTTCTATCATTTGTAAGATTTATAAATTTAACTGTTTAAATTCAAGATGTACGTAGTTAAATATCACTGTTTTATAAAGTCAGCATTTAGAAATAATTGTCGTGTTTCCTGAATAACTTTGAATGTTTTCGTACAAAAATTATTAATGATTAGTTTAAACTTATATATTTACAAAAAGTAATAAATCTATAAGCTAAACATATGAGTGTCAAGATTTTTTCTGCAAAACTTTTTTTCTTTCTTCCAACCCCAAACTCTATTCATTATGTTAATTTATGAGTATCCTTATCTGCAGTGGGTGAGACCATATGTTAATCAAGTCTTTAATTTTATGCCACTGTAAGAACTTAAGCGAAGTTAAATGATAGTGGGTAAGAGTTCTAAATATTTGAAATAATTTTTCTCGCTGCTGACAAGTGAAAAAATGTTCGGGCAAATCCTTCCCAATAACGAGCTCTTCAATATCATTAACAACCTTGCACGTACAAATGGAGAAAAACTGAAGCCAAGGAGTTAAGTGAGCACTCGCATTCTGATAAAAGCCTTTCTTACTTCCATTTTCTTAATGATGTTATTTAGCAAATGCCTGCTGCTTGTACACTTGTATGTTTTCGCAAATTAAGAAATCCGTCTTATTGAATGGCTGAGACAGAAAAAAGACACTAATGATCAAAGAAAAAAGCACAAGATATATTTGTGTTTACAGTTACTTGTACTCGGTAAACGTGATCAGAAAGAAAACTTCTTAAGGAAGAACCATTGCTACAATTGATTTAATTTTGGTTTTGAAAAAAAAAAAAACCAATGAAGTTTGAGATGCTTTCCTCAGTTTGAATTCTTTCAAACATAAAGTACATACAAAATATACACAAAATTTTTCATCTTTTATACGTATTATTTCTAATTTATCAAGTGCAACTTTATAGCAGTGCAACTTGAATAACAAAAAGTCCACGTAATTCTGCAGTAAAGGTAATTCAGTATCTTTCGTCTTAAAAACAAACAGTTGTATTTAATTAAATAAAAAACGTTAGAATATTTCAATTCAAAATTATTGAAAATCTTTCAATGTAAATTTGAAAGTAAAAATAGCACAGTAACTTTCTTTGTTTAATTTTTCCAATAATTACAAATATTTTTTTTTATATGCTATTATCCTTTGGACGCTAAAAACAACGTAAGAGAGTTATTTAGTAGATTGTTAATATTCAAATTCATTCTCTTAGCTTTTAGATAAGCAAGAATAAAAACAAGAAAATCAGTTGCACTGCAATCGTATACAAATACAAAAATTTAATGACCATCAAAAAGATATAAAGAGGACGGTTTCTAGCAGCGCCTTTCTGATATTAAAATGTTTTAGCAAACTTCCAGTGGCATCTGTAAGTTTTACTGTTCACTTTTGATCACTGTATAATTGGAGTCGTTCACCTTCATCGCGGAATTCTTTGAAGTTGAACCGTTAGCTGTTATTAGGCGTTGACCACAACTTAAAATGGCGTCTGTTCCTGGACTCTCCGGAACTCCAAAACCTCGCCTACCAGCTAACCCTTTTAGGTCCTCCATTCTCTTCGCTCGTTACGATCTCAACTGTAACTGCTCCTACTTCGGTCGCCTTCTCTTTCATACTTATTCCGCTACAGCTTCTCCAAATCTTGACGCCGAATCCAGACGTGGGATGCGAAATGCCTCGTTCCTTTTACCGCCATGATGTGGGTTAATTCCCGGAAACCACTTCATTGTTGAAACTGTGCTCACATTAACTTCATGATTGCGAAGAATATAAAGCGAAAAGCGTCTTTGCGTTTTAGTTTAAAAACGCGTTAATTTCCGGGTTTTATTTGAGAAAGTATCAAAAGTCTATTTTAAATTCGGGTCCGAGTAATGAAATAATACAGAAATCCGAAGAAAACTGAAGAAGTATTATTACAAATCATCTTAAAAGCTTTAATAATGATTTTTAATGATTTTAGGAAAGTTACATGGTCATTTTAGATCTATTATTTTCAAAGAAGATTCCGTAGCTATCTACAATCTCAAGAGTTTATACACGATAAAAACTCATAGGTTTGTATTTTTTCATGTATCCTAATCTTGTAGCTGACATTTCTAGTTCAAATTCCATTGCTAATTGTTTTTTGAGAAAGTCATAACAAAAAATATGGATAACCAATTCTCGCGAATTGTTAATTATTCAAAATTTGTCAAGATCTGTGAAGCATGCTATTGAGTTATGTGAAATAGAAATCGCAACAGTTAAGAACAGCAAAATTTTGAAAAAAGTTTGAAATGTGTAATTCAATAGCGTTAATTTCCTGTTGCACTATACATTCCTTCATGAAGAACTATACAGACCTGAAGGTAAGATTCACAAAACTACTAAAAAAAATGCATCTTAATATCAAATCAATTAAAACGAATTTATTTGAAATTGAATTAGAGTATAAGAAATGGAAATTTTAAATCGAGACTGAATTAAGTTCTTATATTAGGTTGGAAACCCTCAACCAAATTGTCGGTTTGGTTGACCTGCAAATATCACCACTTCTAGAAAAGTAATTAAAGCATGCTTTAGTGGTGTAGTTATGTCGGTTGAAGGATAACCCCTACTGCATTTGGTATCGAAATCTCTCTCTCTATTCTGCGTCGCGTTTTGAGTTAATCAAGACATAGAGACGTTGGATATTCGACAAGTGATGCTTTATGAGTTTTCACGTGGCTTATCAGCATCTGAAGCGAAGGTAGAACATATGGAGTGTTTTCGATGAAGACATATAAGCGAAACGACAGTGCAACGTTGTTCCGTAAAGGAGATTAAAATGTTAAGAATGCTCCTAGAGGACGCCAGGAAAAGTGGTCTGAGATGAGGAAGTGAAAGAACTGTTCGAGTCTGATCCACATCAAAGATCACAGGAGATGGCTGAGAAATTAGGGGTATCTCACACAACAATTTTACGACGCCTGGAAGAACTTGGCAAAGTTCGGAAAATGGACAAATGGGTACCCATGAACTCACAGACGGAATTAAGGCTTCGCGAAGAAAAAGAGCCTTGCTTGGACAGATTTTAAACTATGAAGAAAAGTGGATAACGTATGACAATAGGAAGCGCTAATTATCTTGCCTGGATAACATCGAGTCACAGGCAGCAACTACTAAACCGCCTCTTCACCTAAGAAAAACTCTTTTGGCTGTTTGGTAGTCAAAGCTAGAATTATTTATTAGAACTATTTTCCCCGGGGACAAATCATTACAGCAGAGGTGTACATGTTAGACTTGACTGAAATGCACCAGAAGCTAGGAAAGATACACCCTACATTTTCAATTAAAATGTCCCCATTCTGCTTCACGATAATGCAAGACTGCATACCGCAGAACAAACCCGCAGGAAACTTCACGAACTTGGATATTAGATTTTGCCTCATCCAGCTTATTCACTGGATCTTTCTGCAACAGATTTTCACCTATTCAGATATATGAACAAATTTCTGAATGGCAGGAGATATCTCTAAGATTGGGATCTCAACAAAGGACATCGAAGTATTCTTGCAACGCCAAACCACGGATATATTCAAAAGAGGAATTTATAGCATAAGACAGAACTATAAATGCAGATGGAGTTATTTTGAATAATAAAAATTTCACCCGACATTCAAAACTAATTTTTGAATTCGTTCACTCTAAACCGATATTTTAGAGTTTCCATATAGTAGATACATATGATGGATAAGATCTTCTGTGATAAATTTTGTGAGTTTTTTCATTCTGAATTATGTCTTCCAGATATACATATATATATATATATATATATATATATATATATATATCCAATTTTCTGATGAAAGATATTATTGAAGGGGCAATTCCTAGAATTGCTGGAGAGAAGACGAACTCATGTATTCGTTCAGAAATTGAAGTTGCATGACAGATGTAACGATAATTATGAAATGAAAACTTATGAAATACCCTACAGCCTGAAGTTGTTAATTAATGCAACCATCTAGTCAAATGTTAAACTTGGGAATCGATTTGTAGCAATACTTATTTGTTTCCCTGTATTATTTCATATCCAAATTTGTAACAATGGGTAAATTGGAAAATAAGCTAAGAAAAATACAATATTTTGTTTTGTGAATAACAGTAATGGGAAGTAAAATGAAAAAATGAAATGAAAAATCTTGCAGATGCTTAAGTACTTAAATTTGAAATTCATGGATTGAAATGTGTGTTTCTTTCACTTGCACATTTGAGGCCTTAAAAGTATGAACTGCACCGCGAAGTCATCATTTTCTCTCGTACTATCAAGTATTTTCTATGCTCTAACCTTACTTCTCGACAAAGTTGGGAAACGTAAGTCAAAATCTTTAGAATAATACCACATTTTATATTGATTACTTTGTATCATCGAAAATAAACAACAATTAAGCTATTTCTTTTTCCATTCCATTCTTTACTTAATTTTAATTGGATATGTTCTATAGGAAAATTAATTGTATATGTATTATACTAATACAGAAATTACTTTGTTGACTTAATCTCGAAATCCGCAGGGCGATAAAAAACCGAATCTGAAAATAAAGGGAAATCAGATATTTAATTTGGCGAAATTCATTAGTCGAATTCCAATAAATTTTTCCAATAACACATACAGATAACAACTAAAAATAATATTTAGTTTACTACCAACTGCGAACATCGATATAAATTGAGTTGGGCTGTACGGTTTTAAATAAACAAACCAAGTGCGATTGCCTGGATTCGAAATAACCACAAGTTTGTCAATTTGGTATTACAGATTGCATTGAAGTTGACCGCTAAATAGAAATCTGACTCAGTGCACAAATTCAATTTCAACTTTATCGCTTCAGGTAACATTTCCAAATGATAAAGAAAGTATTATAATTAAAAGAAATGTGGTATCTCCAGAAATTAAACTAAAAAGAAAAAATATACATTAAAATAAAGAAATAAAATTCAAGTGCTGGCCTCCATCAGCCTAGATGAAGTTTTCTAAGTGCAATTAAATAATAGCGCTTTAATAAATATCAACACTTTAAAAGCTTGAGATCATCTCAGGTGCTAAAGAAAGACATTGTTAAAGAATGTATAGTGAAGCAGTTGATTATTTTGGCTTTGTGTAATTACTTATCGATGAAGCAAAAACTAAAAATGAAAAACGGATAAAAACGGAAATATTTGTAGGCCAGTACAATGCTATTGAGATATTAAAAAAATCACATTATTTGACATTTTTGTAGTCTTTACATTTGAGTAGTTTTCTCTCGAAGATATAATTGTAGATGTTTATAGTAATAACAACACTAAGAGTAAACTGTTATTACTTTTGAAATTCGTTATCTTAGAGCTTAATAAGACTTACTTTACTTTCGATTAATAATAAATTATGACGTTTGAAATTAAAATATATATTTAAAAAAATTGAAATTGGTATCTTTGTGAATTTGGATATTGAATGCTCAAGAAGTTTAGAATTTTGAAGTGCTTGAAAGCATTAAAAGAAACACAGGGGTTTCTTCTAACTTTGGACTACAAGCTTCAATCTTCTTTTTTGTTAGTTGAGGATCAGCCTTCTTCATCTGTGAACTTCAGTCTCGTCGTCGTTGAAAGTGTAGGTGGGTTGTAGTTTTGAGATTGGAAAAATCATTAACTTTTGTTATGATTTCGTCTCTGATTCCCAGTTTTCCTCGAGACGTTCTTAAATTACATCTATATCGTAACAACTCTATAACAAGCTTTTATGATAGATGTGCATATATTCTATCATTATGTAACTGTACACTTCCTTTAAGATGGTCGAAGTTCCGGGAATTTACCATTTCTAAATTACTGATTGTAATCCATAGGGATATAATACAACACTATTGGTTATTTCATCAACGTTCAATTTTTAAAATGAAATCCTTTGACATGTGGGTAGATGAACTTGCAAAACTTTAGGATAAAGCTTAGAAATTCGAAGTCTTAATTAAATATAACAAATTTGAAATAATGTTTCTTTTGTATTGGTCTTTCCAAAAGATAACCACTGCTGTTATATTACTTTCTGCGTTTTTGCAAGAATGAAACAGAACAGGCAGTGCAAAAGCTGAAAATGGAAAAAATCTGGCCAAATCAATATATCTCTTTCATCGGCCAAGACGCCTTTCCCGCTTCAGAGAGGCAATGCATCAGTTCGTGCAGAAAGCATCTCCTCCTGTTTTTTTTTCTATTTCTTTTTTTTCTTATCCTTTTTCGGTCATCTGTCAGACATTATATTTCTTTACCAAGAGAAAAAAAGTTAAACAGCCTAACTCAAGCGGAATAAAAGTGAAAGCGAAAATGGACATTAAAAGAATTTTTCTTTGTTTACTGGCAACTTGTCATTAATCTGTTTGATTACAAAGGAGTCCGTGGTTAACTACAGAGTTGTGGTTAAATTACAAGTGATTTGTAATCATCTAAGTTTCTCTTTTTAGTATCGATCGGTTAATAGTTTGTAATCATTAAGCAGCTGCATCTATTCATTTTTTTTAATGGTAATCGTTAATTATATTTTTAATTGTTATCGCTAAATATCTACTATGAAATCTTAAGCTTTAGCACAAAGTCACGTAATAGCGGCCTTGTATTAATCTCGATAAAACGTTAAAGATCTTTGATGGTAAACATGACAAATGTAAATGGAACTGGAGATAGTGCCATCTCCAGCTTAATTCTGGCCGGATTTTACATCCCACTGCACCCAAAAAAATTGTTATATTGAGTTTGACAAACGAAAAGTAATCTTTAATTTCGTGTTTCAATAAAGTGGTAAATATATTTCTTGGCAGTAGTGTTCAATAAACAGTTGAATAGCTTGATTCTCAATAATGAATAATTAGCTCCCTCAAAATTGGAGGTTACCTTGATTACATTCTAGACATTCTTAACAACAAGTGCATCTAATGTTGTTCGATGATTTTTTTTTTTAAATCTGTTTGATTTTGTATTTTTTTTCAAGTAAGTTATGTCAAACAAAAGAAAAAGGATGATTTTTGATCCGGAAATAGAAATAATCTTCATTTAATATTGAAGAGTTTGTACTCAAGAAAAAGCTCCTAAAGTACTAATTATCCCTTTTCCGACCTCCCTTTCTGTCTTCAGCAACTGTAAGCAAAGATTTTTTTTTTAATTTCTTAGCAGTAAAAAAAATCATCAGTAACTGTCTAGCTATTATTCTATACATCTTTCCCAGAAATTTTGTGCTATTTCATGCAAATTATTTTTGACAAGTTAATCTCCTCTTCTAAATAATTTCTGTTTGTTAAATAGAAGAAAATGGTTGTTATCTGTTTGCTTAGTCACAATATCTAAGGTCACTGTAAAATGTTCTAAGTAATGAAGATGGACGTCAATGCCCTTCAGTTCGATGACATGACAGCTAAAAATATCCCTTGCGATCGGAAACAATATCACAAACAATTACAATTTCCTGTTTTTCGTACTTAATGGTCATTTAAAATCCAATATCAGTTAATTTCTAGCTTACGACATACCTAGCATTTCAATTATGAGCAATTACCTGAAAATGACAAAAAAAGCCTCTAATGTGTATTTTCTTTAACCTTATGAAATCATTGTTTGATTATTTCAGTTCCATGAATATATATATATAACTATAAATATATATATAACTGCACTAGAAACATAATAGTATAAAAGGCAAATTTTCGAAGTCTTTACCGCGATTTCTTTATCTACCCTAAAATTTCAAAATAAAATGTCAAAACAGAAAAGAATAAAATTATATCATACTTTATCAATAGTTGAAATTCCGTATTTCAGTAGGTTTCCAAAAAAAAACAAAAAACAACAGGAACTGTAACTAAAATATGATTTATTTATAAACATTCGGCATCAATGTTAAATGTGTATTCTACTTAAATAGTATTTGATTTATAATAATTCTTTTATTATTAATTTTCAACATTATTAGAAAGGTAGCCAATTTTTTTGTATCGACAGGATATTGAAATTTGTTTGTTCTAAGCTTGAAGTTTCTGTTCATCTTCCACCTTCACTTCTAAAAGTTTCCTGTGAATGTTCCTTCATCGTTACAAACACGTGGAGGTTCCGTTTTACGTTTCTGGTAAATAACTGTGAAATGATTTCTCTACCCTTAAGTATCTCAAGATGTTTCATCTTCGAGTCACTTGTGCCACTGCACCGGAAATGTAAGCTTCGATGTTTCTTTGACCAATTGAGACAAATTGATAATGAACAATCAACTGAAAACTCACCCACCTTTTAAAGCCAGATAAAGATACCAGTTTCAATTTTAAAGTTAGCTGTAACGCTAGGACACAACTAGAGGAGAAGTATCCTAGATTGAACCTAGCTTCATAAGCCCTGAATTCAATACTAACACTACTCGTACACAGAACCCACACTTTAGCTATAGAATTAAATAATTACATTATTTTTTATTAAAGGCATATTCTTCAGAGGGATCACTTGAAGCAAAGTAACTTTAAAAATAAATTATGAGGATTTATCGAAATTTTCTATTCAATGTTCAGCAAAGACGTGCTAAGTGTAAACTTAAGGCGTAAATTTTAGGTATTTGATTTAGTATATTCAAGATGCAATATTACGTATATTGTATTATTGGAATCTAGAGAATCTAAATTCTGACTCCACTCTGGTTAGGTAAGTTCGATAGCGGTTCCTTTTTTCATTTCAAAGAATTCGTACTAAGGATCATTTAAATTAATTTAAAAGCAAAGGATGGTTCTACCTTCAAATTTGACTATTTATTTAAGTATAATTCATTCCTGCATGCTTGAGTCCTTTGTAACTAGTTCGAGAACTCGACTGCGAGCTGATTTGTATGATCTCGATTTCCGGAAGTGACTTGGACATTTCCTGGTTTGCTTCTCTTCATTCAATGTCATGCATACTGGTATGCTAATGTATAAGGTAGTTTCCGAGTTGTCTATACTTCTCTTTAGTGTTTCGTCTCAAAACGAAGAAACTTGGCATTGAATAAAAAAAAGGTAATTAACAAATAAACCTCTAAAAACAACAAGCACCCACAAATTAATTATTAATTGGAAAAAATGACTCTTGAAAATTTGATAAGTTTATTTTTTGCTGACAAAAGAAATTAGCTTGTTCTAAGCGTTCAATGAAATTCAACGTCATGATTTTTAAATGTTTATGTGAAAGTAATTTCATTAAAATTTTATTGTCTATGAAAACATTAATTTCCTTCTTTATGTCAACTATGCAGCACAGATTTTAGAGATTTTCTTCTATTATTCGATTTCAGGATTTTTTAATTGCAGTTTCAGAACATTATTGAAAAGATCTTATAAAGCTGTTGGTCAATAGGAAAAATTTCAAATTTGGTTCAAGTCATTAAAATTAACAGAATATCATGCCATTAGTATTGTATGAATAGTGTTTTATATTCCGTAGAATTAATATGTATTAGAATATTGTGGCTTTTTTTTTTCAAATTCTACTGCAGTAAATATCTAATCGATTTCTATTGTTTATAAATTTCTAGGTAAAGTTGATGCATCTGTACTAATGTGAATCTAATAAAAGCAACTTTCTTTTATCAATTACTATATTGATTATATAAGTAAAAGTTAAAACTTCTTAATCTTATATTTGACTAGATGAGTACCCGATCTACGTACGGGTTACAAATAAAAGTTGTTCTGATGTGGATAAAGAAATAATTGAAATTGCGAGATCACTTCGGAACTTTCCCATTTGGTACAAAAATCACGTGATAGGTACAAAGTAATGTAATATTAGAATTTTACAAGTAGAGATCCTTAACTTTTCACTCCTTTCTCTCCTTCTCCACACCCTTATCACTTCAAACCTTTTCCAGTTCGTAAAAAAAGTCATGTGGTTATTCAAATGTATATCTATCGCGAAAATATGTAGCTATCCGAAACCACCGTAAAGTTTCCTTAAACAATATTTACTCATCCCCTCACCGCCTTCACGTTTACACCCCATAGTTCTAATTTTTCCCTTCCTTTTACTATGTGGCGTTATTACGCACAACAATACTTTAGCTCCAACTGTCGCCACGAGGTTAATATGTGGCGCTATTCTGCATCATAATATTTTAATAATAATATTTTTCAAGTTCCAATTGTCACCTCCAAGTGCATGTGTGGCGCTTTCAAGTTTATGGTCATTTCCCTCCCAAAAAAAAATAAAATAAAAAAGGTTATTTTTATAATTTTTACGTTATTTATAGTATGGTACCTACACTATGCCAAATTTGATGTTTGTAGCATGCTGGGAAGTATGCTAAACATTTGTCACAGAGAAACACACATACATATACACATATCCACAAATTTCACTTTTATATTGTAGATAAATAAATCTTGAAATCGCTTCTGAATAAGTAGCACATAAATCTCCGACAAGTTAAACTATACTATTTCAAAGCGTATTCCATCTCAGTATGAGTTAAAAAGGAAATGTAAATAAAACATCCTAAAAAAAAAAGTTTATTTTTCCATCAAGGATAGAAAGTGTTAAATATTAGTTACACTTTCATATTATAGATTACGAAGTACGGTAATGATTCTGCACATAAGATGCACAAAAATATTGAATAACGAAGTCAATAAACAATGGTTTCACTGATAAGGCAGATTCCATGTTAAGTTCCTCGCAGAATAATTGGGATTTGTGAAATCAGGTAAAAGAACTTTCGACCAGTGTTTGAATCTTTAATGTAGAAGAAGTTGAAAAAAAGGTCGGATAATTAGATGTTAATTGAGTTAAAAACTGTAAAACAGTCTAGAGAAACAATCCAATAAGAAGATCGAACACATTAGCATAGACTTCTGCTGAATACAATAACATTTCTTGAAGTGGTGATTTTAATGTCCTTGGGACCTCTTCTGCAAATTCTCTCGAAATTTGTGTCATATTATTATGGGTTTCATTGTTAAATGGTAAAAGTAAACTTTAAGTCTTACCATCTTGTATATCGTGAATAGCAGTGTCTCTTTATTAACTAATGATGTATATCCTGAATTAGATAGCACAAATCGAGCAACTAGCTTCAGGAAATAGTCAGATGACTTTATCTGAACACTGCATCAGATGTCAAACTTTAATATCATTTTAGTGTGCTGTTGAATTGCTGACAGCCAAAAACGTAATTAATGGAATAGATTTTATACAATTTAGAGAAGCCACACTCTTCCTTCCTCCAATTCAGGTCCCAAAAGATACTGAAACCAATGGGAAAAAAATCCAAAAAAATCAATGGAGTCATTATATTGAGAGAGGAGTAAAGAACCAAAGAAAGATTTAATTAAATTAGCATAAACGGAGCAAGGAAGAGCTCCTTTATTACTTAAGGCTCTTCATCGTCATACCAATAAGACAACGACAATTCAAATAAATACTTCATCGTCTGATCGGAGCTTTTGTTCTTAAAGAGAAGAAGACTTCTCCCGTGACATGCAGTAAAACATGGCGGCCAATAAAGGGTGACTGCTTTTACATTAGAACGGATATAAAATAAAGAAAATCCTTATTTGGTGATGCAAAGTGTGTGAAAACAAAGGAATGCCCCATAAATTCGAATTCCAAGGAAAACAAATTAAAGTTCGAGTAAGAAAGTGGAGGTCTGATGCACTTTAATATAAATATTTAAATTTATTTTTGAAAGACGTGGTAATGGCTGCATTCAAAAAAGATATTAGTTAATAACAAAAAGTAACTATTTAAATACATACGTCCCCATCTTTTTTTTTGGCAAATGAAAGATATCAGAGTAAAATTGCCTTCAATAAAAAACATATATTTAAATAAAGGTTGAATAATTTTGATTCTTCAATGAAAAAATAAAGTGTCACAGTCATAAATGAAAAATACAGCAAATACGATTTTTCCATTTATGACATTAAGACAATTTATGACAATTTTTTTCATTGAAGAATCAAAATTATCCAACCTGTATTTAAATATATGTTTTACACTCTTTAAATCGTTAATGAAATATAGTTTAGCTTAACATTAACAAAATAATTATTTCAAAAGACTGAACATCAATTTTGTTGTTCGTTGGAGTCTTGTTCTAGAAAAAAGGCCGTTTGTTCTGAATTTTCTTTGAAAAAAATAACTTTTATTCACATAATTTTGTTACAAATTCATTGGCATGAATGGTTTTGTCTCAGCTTATTACCGAATACACAAGTTTCCTTGTTTCTTGAACATTGCTATAAACAAGTAAAATTATTTCTAATTGTTAAATTGATGGAAATAAAAGGCTGAACCATTTGTAAACCTTTGTAATTATGAGGCGAGAAATGATCATTTAGAACATACTTCGTTATTTTCCAAATGCTAGGCGTTTAATACCTGGTGTTTGTCAAGGTAATATCTTTCTTTGGTTTGTTCACCTGTTTTAGTGTAATTATGTTTAATAGAGCAAATGTTGAATTTTCATCGAATATTTATTAGGATTTTAGATGAAGTACATCAATTAGAAGTGAATCAATATTAATTAGGAAAATGCCTCCCAGTTTTTGGACTCTAGTATTAAAAACTCAATTAAGATTGTTACGTCATACACAGAGAATTAACTATTATCAAATTAATTCAGCAACCATTTCTTTTTTTTTATTATTTGTTTTTCCTCAGTTGCCTTAGTGTAAGTTAAGAATTTATTATTTTTGCTTATCACTAACTAGCCGGTTACCGTCGCTTCGCTCCGGAACCCTTGCTTACATAGCATAAAAAAAACTTTATTTATTCAGCAAATTAATATCGAAATCGGAAAATATACGAGTTCCCAACCCGTTGTGGCCTTCTCCGGATAACTCAAATGTATTGCGGGTTGGCGCCACACACTATATATCAATAAGGCAACTTTAAAGCGAAAATATAACACCTCTTTTTTCCCTATACCGTGGGAAATTTCGTGGTATAGGGAATTTCGAAAAGTCCAGCCTTATTCCTTGTATACATCATAAAGGGAATCTCTGTGTAACATTTCAGCTTTCTAGGTCCAAGGGTTTGGGCTGTGCGTTGATGAGTCAGTGAGTGAGTGAATCAGAACTTTTCTTTTTATATAGGTAGATTAGTGCATTCTGTGGTTCTGATGACCTATGATCCTCTGGGATTTGAAGCTGAAAAGATTTGAAGCTTTTCCTACTACATTTTTTGTATTATTATATTCTTTGTACAGCTATTATTAAATCAAACAAGAATAATTTTTAATTCTTTTATAGTTGTAAGTATGATAAATTCTTATTTATCTTAAGATAATTAGTTAAAAAAAGATATAAAAAGTAGTTGGTTAACGAATTCATTACGTGTTAACTACTGAAGAAAGACAGGAACGATTTCCAGTGATACATGAACTACCGTCAGTTTTGGATGATATGAAATGGTAAAATATAGTTTCTACTAGGACGCTAATTCAAAGCTTGGGAGCCTAGCAGTTTATCACAACAAAATAGATAATGTCAATAAATCTGCGGTTTGAAACTGTCGATTAGACAGGCCAATCAAAAGTAATTGTAGCAGAAATTGTCGATTGTTAACGATTTGAAAGATTACGCTAACAATTGCAATAAATTATTAATTAGATTATTTACTTAAACATTGCCAATAGTATTTCATTCCTCATCTCTTTTATAGTTCATCTTACTATTAAATGTTAGCCTCATATTATGGCATATATGAATAGTCCTTCTTCAACAAATGGAAGATTTGAAGGTTGGTTGATCGAAATCACAGGATATTATTCCTTTTTCCTATGTGTTGAATTGACGACTTCATTAGCAAAGTAAAAAGAAGTGAAACTTTTAGTCTAAGCTTCTTCAGGATTATTGTATTTAAAATCTGTCTTTATTGGCAATATTTCAATTTGGCAGTATTTCAACCACGAAAAAATACTTGTCATGGTGACAGTAACGTAAGTCATATTTTCAATAAAAAGTTTTTTTATCAGAATATTTCACAATATTCTTCCCCAATGATTTTTCCATTGTAATTATATGTAGTTTCCAATACTAAGAAAACCTTGATTGCTAATATCCAAACCTATGAATTTTGACGGTTTGATTTGAATTAACCATCAGCATCACTTTGCAGAAATACTGCAGAAATCGAATATTTTTTACATTCAAATGAAGTAGGAAGAAAAAGAGATTTAAGAGATAAAAAAGATTACGGGAATACAGAACTGCTTCTTCTTTGAACAATAGAGGATTACTATTATTCTATAATTTCATAAAAATAGTGTAAAACAATCATCAGGTTAATATCAAGAAATATTAATGTAAGGAAAAACTATTCTACAAATCAGCTATATATTTACTTCTAATAATTATCATTTGATATACTAAAGCCTGAGAACTCGAAGAGGGCAACTGTGACTTTTTCTGAAATCTTATCTGCCAGGTTATTCATCTAAATAGTTTGAACGCGAAGGAAGATACACATAAAAAGTAACGCATTTTAAGAAGTTGGTCGTTCCGGCATAGTCTAGTGGTCTAGACGGCGGTCTCCGATGAAGCAGATGTATCGGACCTGGTTTCGAATCCCGGCGACGGCATGGATGTAACTTTCTCCTTCTGTGTTTGGTCCGTTTCTGCGGGTATAACGTGAGCTCCCTCCTATGGCGTACACTTCGCAAAGGTTATTCGGCCAAATGCTCACAATTCTCGCCCCACGTTGAGGACAATGTTAAAAGCACTAAGAGCCTGGCCATTGAAAACAAAATTTAGAAGCCACTAGTCAATTTCTTTCAATGTTATTCGAAATTTATCATTCATTTATCTCATCATTGGATCTTTCACGCAATTTTATCAGTTTGTAGAGCAGTCAATCAAAGCTTTTTCAAAATTCTTTGGAGTTTTCGTGACTTATTTAGTTTTATACGGAACTAAATACCCTTTAAAAGTCTGTTGTTTATTAACCTTCTGTGAACAGTCATATAAACATAATCGATTTTAAGTAATATATCAGCATGTAAGTTAACGCCATTTTAAGATGTATGCATAGCTTTTTCATAGCAAGGATTTAATCTTGAGATTCGATAAATTAAAGGTTATTTAATTCGTTAAAATTTAGATGTTTAACGTGTTCTGCCTTTTCTATGTTTTCTTTTGTTCTTTCTATATTTAGATTTCGGAAACACTTAAATTTCCTTAATTGAATAAAGAATATCACATATCTAAATACTTATATACTGAATTTCGTAAAATATTAAAATACTTAATTGTTAACATCTGCTTTTAGAACAAGTTTCCATAGTTCCGTGTTGGCGACAATGAACTTTCCTGCACAAATGAATCCCTTGAGGTAGCAGTTTTCCTTATAATACTTCCCAAATAGTCGTAGCTTTAAATTGTGGTTACATATTCTTATCTGCATTTGCATAATTTCTGATAAAAGAGGAATAAGCGAAGATCAGCTTCATCACGAAACTACGGTTGGATTTTCATTTAAAAACAAAACATTTCTTAATATATTAATAGTAAAACAAAACATTTAGTTACATAATAAAAAATCGAAGGCATCTGAAAATTAAGAGATGTTCATTTATGAAAATCAATGATAACAACTTTGCACGAAGCAAGAGTTGATATAGCAAGAAATGATAGAATGTTTGAAACATCTACTTTATTTACAGTCTGTATTTTTCGCTACTTGTTTTAAATTGTTTTCTTTCCTCATTAACATTCTCAGTTCCCTCGAGTCTCCTTTTCTTTAGAAAGACAGCGCTTGGATCTAGAGACGAAACAAAGTAAACAATGTGTTAACCTGTCAACCGAAACTGCCATGGAGCATGTTGGTAAAGAATAATTTATGCTGTCATACAATTAATGCTTACCATATCACTGCTCGAATAACATCTAAGTCAAGTTTAGTAACTTTTCTCATGTAACAGAATGCTTCAGAATCGTAACTACCTTGCTATTTTTTTTTAATTCATCTCGAATACAAAAACAAAAAATACGTGGGTGGCATCTCAATCAATAAAAAATAATTGCAATTTTGAAATTTAACAGTTGTTTATTTTAAATAGAAAATTTTGGAGAATGAAAGGGAAATATGCATCAGTTGTCGATATTATTACTTCACGCATTTCCCAATGACTTAATTAAAGAACTCTGAAATTGTTTTTATTTTTTTTTACACACGTCATTATCTAGGATCAATATAATCTATTGTCTTCTGTGAATTTTTATTCTATTTTAAATTTTGTTAAGAAAGTTTTTGTTTTTAATTTCTGAGACAGAATTTCTCTTCCAGCGTCCAAGTTCTTGAATTTTTATAATGTATATGATTACAATCGAACAGCATTCAAGGATCGGAATTGAACAAATGAAATTTAACTTCTTTTTCACTTGTATCACTTACTTCACTTGTTTCATTTGAGAGTCGGAAGTTTGAGTTACTCGATGTTTGTTTGGAAACAAGTGCCTTACTCTTCATATATTTTATTTAATTGTGCCCGGATTGATGCTCTGCCGTTTTAGAGATTCTGGCTCAGGATAAACTTCTGATACCTTAATTATTACATTATCCTTTATCCTTTCAAAAAAAAGCTTTGTAGCAATAAAACTTTGTGCTTTGCTCCATATTAGTATGTTTGATAATATCTCGCTTTTGTCCAAAGCAAAATAATAATCTTTGTTTCCAGTAATTCTATTAATACGACTACACCCTCATATCCTCAGTATTTAGAATTACCTAAAGTAGAGTATATTTGAAACTGAGGTTTGGTTGTTTATGTGTACTTAATAATCAATTTCACTTGGTATTTCTGGTATTTGTGCTAAGCTTTTTATATTTTATGAACTGTGAACTCGGTGTTCATTGTAGTCGAAAGATAAATTGCTAATATCTTCAGAAAAGATAAAAACTGCGTATCTTTCCAAGAAATCTTTACATCAACTTAAATTGGAAAGATTAAACAACTTCTAAAGAAAACAGTGGAAAAAAAGAAAAAGACATACTGTTATTTCTTTGTAAATGATTTTAACGAAGTAATCTCAAAGCAAAAATTGCTTTTCACGGAGCTAATATTCAGCTGTCTGTTTGTTATCATAACAACAATTCAGTTTCTCCCCCAGAGCAGAGCTGAAACTGAATTAATTTTGGCATTTCTTAATGAGAAAGCTGAAATTATCAGCAGAAACTACGTTTAGTCGATGTAATCACGCACCATCTCATTAAGTTACATCCATCATGAGGATAATCTCATTATATTTCTATTTGCCAAGATGCTGCTGTACTACCTTGTGGGTCTTAAATTTCTCTTGCAGGCAAATTCGCACCTCAAGGTGAAATGGGCTCTAATACATTCTCGGATCCGTGATTAATCTATTGCACCGGATTCTTCTACTTACTTGTCTGCTTCCTTTCATAAGAATTTAAGGCTGCAGACAATTCCCCGCTTTCGGCCTCGTTTTTCCCGCTTTCTTCACCTGAATATTTTTAATACGGTGATGACGAAGCTCATCCCTGAAAGCATCTCTTTCGACGCTTTAGATCTTGTCTGCAAAACGGGCCTTCAATTAAAAGTTGTGTCGTAACGTATCTTCCTACACTTCAGTACCCTGAAACGAAATTGAAATGTCTCAGATATCGATTCTTGGCAAAGCTACTCTCAGCCGTTCTTACTCCAAAGAAGCAAAAAAAAAAGGAAGGTAAAGACTCAAGAACTCAATCGTCTTTCCGGAAAGACGAAAGAAAAAAAAAAAGAAAAATGCTGTTGATGGGGAAATTATTATGAAAATACGTCAGGTCAGAGAAATTTGCCACTAAACGTCTCCAGGCTTTCAAAAAAAAAGGAATAGATGAATTTATATAACTCCTTAAAATTAAAAATGACTAATAAAAACATGTAGAGCAAAGATAACATTCATTAACGAGTTATGTAACTGAAAAGCAAATATTTAACATAGATCTCAATTTTTAAAAAAAATCCATAAACCCAAACTTACAAATAATTCTCTTCCTGTCTAATCTCTGCCTTTGTTAAGCTGTTCAAGTGGTCACAGTGGTGACCTATGTCAGCAGATTCTAATAATAATAATAATAATCTCTGCCTTTACTGCAGTATTTTATTGCAGAATTTTGCAGATTATGTATGAGCAATTGCTTTCATAGCCTTCCCCTACTGAGATTAGCATTTTTATAATTTCATTTGATTCCACCGAAGTCAGAATGAAGAGACATCCCCTTAATTTGGAATCGTTAAATGGACTTTCATTTTTTTGTTCTTTATTCGAAACTAATAGTTAAGCGTCTTTGAAGATAACGAAACAAGTGGACTAAACACACACTTTGGCTACTAAAAATATTTTAACATGCAATCGTGAGAAGATTACAAAAAATAGGATAAAAATTGCACCAAAGATCAAAAAAGTTAAAAGCATTTAAATTAAAATAGATAAAATGGAGAGGGGTGAACCAATGTTTCAAGTATTCCCAAACACCTATTGTAAAGTGAGAATGAGTATCTGAAGATACTTTAAACGTTGATTCACCCCCCCCCCCCTATATAACTGTTTTAATTTAAATGATTTTAATCCCTTTTGACTATCCAATTACCTTTGGAGCAATTTTTATCTCATTTCCTATAAACACTTTTGACATTTTCCAAGTATTTCTGAAGGTAATATTCATTATTAAATTGATTTGATAACATCCATTTTATTATTTGCTGTACACATTCCATTAGAGCTAAAAGTTTATAAAATGTTTACCGAAATCTATTTTTTCCCCTTTTTTATTAATATTAAATGACGATACTAAAAATGATTTGTCTTTATCTGGCATTTTCAGCGACACATTTGGAAGGTATCGTGATAGCGACCAAAATCTGTAGGAATTGCGTTTTTCCTGTCCGTCCGGCCGCTAGTATCTGTCCTTCCCTAACAATTCTCGAGAGGATGGTCGGATTTACAAACTGACTTCACCTTCTTGTTGAGAGGCCCAAACAACTTGGGTAAAGGGTTTTTTTCAGGAGCTCTCCCCCCATATTCGAGATATTTGCAATTGTTTTCAATGGATTTCCATGTTAAAAATATCTAATTTTTAGAAATGCAACCATCTCATTTCAATTGTCAGCTGTAACTTGATGTGGAACGTTTCGGACTCATATGGTTGTCGGTTCGATTCCGCATGTCTACTGTTGTTTTTTTCTCTTAATTTTTATTCACAATGTCTACGTGGGTTTTTTTCTTATTTTTCTAACGCTTTCTTACTTTTTTCCTAACTTTTTATTATTTTTCCTTATGTTAATGTAGTTCCTTTGTATTATTATTATTATTATTTTTTTATTATTATTGGTCGCCCTTAAATTTATGCATTAGCACAAACTTGTTAATATCTCTTTTTACATCTTGAATAATAGATTCTTTGTCGTGCACTGTTGGAAAACAGTAATTAAATAGTGAAGAATGTCAGCTAATACAAGGTCCACGAATAGTTACTACAATAAAGAGTAAAATGATAAGATCATGGACTGAAATATAGACTTCATATTAGATTGGGAACCAATTTTCAAATAAAATGTCATTTTTTTTTCAAAACATTTAACGAAAAATTGAAGAGATTCAATCCTTCCATCACTCAATCAAAACAAAAGGAGCCCTCCATCCGATATCAGATTATATTAACAAAAAGGAAATAACAAACAGTATCTCGTAATTGTGAGTATCAGGAATGACAGATAATTTATCAGAAAATCGAGGATTTATAGATCTACATTCCAAATGAATTTAGTAGTAGTGTTGTAAGAAGTGATGCGCCATTATAGGAACGGAAAATTATTAAATGTCCATGAAAATTCGTACTAATTAATCCATATACATCAACTTTTATAATTTACTAATTTCGTCTGTCTGTCCGTCTGTCTGTAACTCGATATAATTAAGCTATTAAGATAGATCCAAGGTTCTCAATGGTACCATTGAATCAAGGGTACTCAAATTGGATGAAATATTAGTTCATTTTGTCATTCCATGTTGTTTCCATGCAATTTTTTCCTGAAATTCTAGCAAAACAAATAAAACCAAATAATTTTGTTACCACTGCATCCATTTTAATGAAATTTGGCATACTTACTCAGTTGTTTACGCTGATTTCGAAACTCAAATCCATTTTTGCCGTACAAGCTTCGTTCACCAGTTAGCACAGTATTTAGATTACATTTACTTTATATTTGATAGTTGATAATAAAATGATTTTTCAGATTTTTTTATGCCTGTCGTCCGACAGGCTTTGCTGCTAGTTAATTATATATTTTTGTAATAAGTATCAAGTTTTAGAATAATTTCAGTTTAATTTATTAAATAAAAAATATGGTTATTTCGGCAGATTAATTTTCTTAATTTTTTAGTAACCTAAAACAATTTTTTGTAATCTGTTTTACCTACCCTCGTGCATATAAGTATGTAAATAATATATTTCTTGATGAAAGCTCTCAAATAAAGCTGTGTTTGAAATAAGAACTTACTTTTTTCCGAGATCGTAATTGTTGTTTGGAATTTGAGCAAAAATTATGCATCAACCAAGGAACAGAACGGTAAGCGTAGCTGCAATCTCTGGTTGATTCTGTAACATTCTTTGATACATAACAGGCTTACATAAGTTATGTTTGTAGTTTATAATTCGATTAATTTCTGTTTATTTTGGTAAAGGAATAGAATATTCTCTAATATATCATAACGACTAATTTCTAACAGCTATCACTAATCTTAACAACAAAATGTATTTTTATATACGTTTGGTATCTACACTACAAATACACTTCGAATCTCTGAAATAATAATGTTCTAAACTTACCCCTCGTTATTTACATATTTTTTTTTTTATCTTCCTTTTAATTTTAAAAGGTTCAGGTCTTACATTCAAGTTATCCTTTAAAAATCCCGATTATTCTTTATTCAATTTCAGTAGGATTATTTTTTATTCAATATCTTCCGTTTCTTTGATATCCAATGATGTCAATAATGATATTTAATTTACTTTCTTATTTGAACTAACTTGAAAATAATTTCCTACCTATTATTTATTTTCAGAAATTTAATTTAACATTTAAGAAAGGATTTACAATATAAAACCTCTTACATTTCCTCCATAGCAGAGGTTTCCCCAGACTTCATTAATATTAACTAACTAACTTCATTATTTTGGACTACAGTCGGACCTCTATTTAACAAAGTCGCTAAATCCCGAAAAAAGTTCGCTATATGGAAAATTCGTTAAATAGAGATTCACCTTTTAAAATTACTTTAAAATACATAAAACAGATTTAAAATACATAAACAATAAAATTTATTAAAAAAGTAATAATTTAATGACTTAAGTAATAATTTAATGACGTAAGGCATATATTACAACATGTGTACTTAAATTTTACTAATAAAGACTGTTAATTTTGTCTGAGTTTTCTTTTCTTTTTTCTTTTGAAAAAGTGTTTCGCTCATAGTATGTCTCGCATCTTTGCAATGCACCAAAAACCCCTTCAGACGTATTTTCTTCAAATTGTAATCAGCGTCAGATTGTTTCAAATGATTTTAACATTTTATCACACGAAGGTTTTTTGATTTCTCCATCATGATCATTTCCATTTTCATCATCTTCATCGCAATTCATTGCTGTATTTTTTTATTTTTTAAACTGTCCAAAATATCCAATTCAGTTAGTGTTTCCGAGGTCTCAACTTCAAAATCCAATGAAAGATAATCATCAATCAGCACATCATCATTAATTTCTTCTTTTTCCCTCAGCTGTATCCTCGAAAAAGTTTGTTAAATAGAAAATGTACTTCACTATTTGGAGGTTATTTTACGAAGAAATTAGCAAAATGTTCTTGGTTCCAAAGAAAAGTTCGCAAAATAGAGAAATTCGCAAAATAGAGGTTCGTTAAATAGAGGTCCGACTGTATTGCATTGTCCTAAACAAAAGGTTGTCTGGTGCATGTGTTTAATTCATTTTGTGGTTTCAGTGTTAAATTCAAATATATTACATATATTGATGAATAGTTACAGCTAAAGCACTTTTTTGAAACTGCAAAGTTACTGTATAACTTCTTTCTTTCATGGGGTGTTAATCTTTGAAATGAACATGAATTACTGTCGTTTAATTCCCATTTCGAATAACAACCGTCTTTATTTTATATTTCTTTTCTGTCTGATACAAAGGGGCCGTTCAAGTATTACGTGAGCATTAAATTGGGGGAGGGGGTGCAATCAAAGCAATGCTTACGTAAAACAGACAAATATGCACGCGAGAAAGTGCGCTGCGAGAGACAGATCTTTTTCTCAGTATTTCATGTATAATTTTACATTTAATTTGTTACATTTTAATTCAGGAGTGAATATCATGTATTTTGACTGTTCAATTTATTGTTCAATGATATTTACTGTTAATGATTTGGCAAATCTTACGTAAGCAGAAGGGGGGGGGGGGAGATCGGGCCTGTGCTTATTTTTACTTCCGGGAGGGGGATGCTTACGTAATACTTGAACGGTCCCAAATGAAAAGTATGTATCTTAAAAAAATGATAAAAATTTCCTTAATTTTCTAAAGAAAATTTATAATGAACAGTTAATGTCTTATTGAAATAGCGAATGCTCTCAAATTCTAGTAATTTCTAAATTACGTTAGATGTAGTATTTAGCATTTTAATAAAGTAAGAATATTAAAAACAAATAGTCTAAAACTGTAAAACAATTGTTTTACAATCTAGAAAGATTAGTACATTTATTTTATTGCAACTTTTTTAAGTTTATGATTTAATGATATCTATTCACAACCGTGCTACTAGGAATATTGAAAAGTACAGATTCACCTTGGACTGCAAATGTCTTCATCCCAGTTTTTTTGTTTTTTTTAAATTGAGGTCCAAATATACTCTGCTTCTGGAAGAAAGTGTTTGTTCGTCGACTAAATCATTGTTTATGTTGGAAAGGACGGCTTCATTGCAGAGCTGCTTCTCACGCACTGCCTGACTTCATCAAGATCCAGGAAAATGTGGAGCGACTGGCAAATGACCGTTGTCGAGAATGAAGTCACCTATCCTCCATCAAATGAGAACACACACACACACACACACACCGAACGAAGAAGCCGTTGCCGTGTTCATAAACTCAAGAAGCTACTCTGATGAACCTTGTTGAACCGATCTCAAGGAAACCGGCAGTAATTTGCATAATTGAGGAGTCTAATAGAAACCGATTATCGCATGTGAAGGCCAAATTACAGTTAATTGAATTAATATTTGTGAACGGTCTAAGTAACAGCGCGACAGGCTTTGTAAAAGAGATTCTCTGAAATTCTACAGAGCCATTCAAGATTTTTTATTTTTTTTTTTGTTCAGTTAGGCTTACGTTTTTCTTGAATTTTTTTTATTTTTAAACATCCCCTTGAAATTACATTGCAAACCTAGAATATCCCAATTGATTATTAGATTGCATATTTTTAGATGTTTATGTTAGATTTTTTAGAATATTATTTTATAATAGATAATAGATTTTAGAATATAACAATGTAGATTTGATTTTCTTTAGTAATATCGAAAAGAATGATTGAAATTTTTTATAATATATTTCGTTGGAAATGGTTTCCTAAGGATATGCTAAGGGGCCGTTCAAGTATTACATAAGCACATTTTTAGTCATTTAAGACTTCCACCATTCGCCTTTAACCAAAAATAAGCAGATATCAGATCCCTCCCCCCTCCCCTTATTCTTACGTAAGATTTGCCAAATCATTAACAGTGAATATCACTGAAAAATGATTGAAAACAGTCAAAATTATATGATATTCACTCCTGAATTAAAATACAACAGTTAAATATAAAAGTACACGTGAAATACCGAGGAAAAAGTCTATCTCGGGCAGCGCATACTCTCACGTGTGTTTTTGTCTGTCTTACGTAAGCAATGTCTGATGCACCCCTTCCCTTTGTTAGCAAAATTAAACAAAGCTTGAGTTCCCTCCCCCCCTCCCTTTTAATGCTTTCATAATACTTGAGTCTAAATCTGTCTAAAAAATTTGTTTCATCCGTTTATCTGTTTATAATATGCGAACTATAATCGACAGGAAAAAATTAAACTGTAAAAATAATGAGAAATTTGTACGTTCTTTAACTACTATTTCATTAAATAATAATTTAGTGTTTGTGAGCTGGAGGATTCGGGTTCTAATTCGTTTGGTGCCATAAGAACTTGAAAGTGGGATTATAGGTTCATAAGATATGAAAAAAAGCTGTGTAATTTGAGCAACTTCATCGATTATTAATTTTTCCACATAAGACAATTGGGGAAAAAAAATAATACAATGAAGTGAAAAATGAAATACAGCACTTGCTTTTGTGTTGGTAGTGGAGACGATTTACACTTCGGTATGTAAGGGGGAAATGAAACAGTCAGTTTGAAAATTACGGATTTTAATCTGTAAGTCGTTATAGCAAAACATAATTATCAAACCCAACAAATTAATGGTTTAAAAAAAAAAGTTTGTAGTGATTTTTATTTTGGAAACAACTAAATAAGGTAATTTTTTGGTAGTATCCATTTTCCTTTAGTTGACTAGTAAAAATGGTTAATGTTGCCGTTGTAGTAGCAATGATAAAGCAAAATCCCATTTTCCATTTACTATTCTCCATGCAATTACTGTAGATTTCTCACCTGTGCAATAAAATTAAATAAGATTTCCTTCAATTGCTCTTCTCCAAATGTTAATATCCTCTGTTTGAACTTTCTCTTTTCATTTGTTTGCTTTGCTGCATTTTGATTTTCTCTCCACTCTCATTACTATATGTTATTGCTCTCTTTTAAGTGAAATATTTTTTGTCTCTTTAGAATCTCAAATTTATTATTAACTTCATTTGCATTCTAGTGAATTGGTGGGAAAGATAATTTTTCATTACTACATTATCTTTCTGTGCTGTGTCTGAGATCGTCATTTCCAGAATGTTCTTGCCAGTAATTACTAAAAGAACTCGGAGCTTACTTTCTTTGGAAGGTCGTACATGAATGTGAGGTTTTCTGCGAAATCAATCACATGGTTTTTTTAGGCTTCTCCTAAAAGACGCCTTATATCCCCGGTTTGCTGTCTGTCTGTCTGTGGACACATATCCCACAATGCTTCTCAACGGCTTCTGTTAGCTTAGTTGGTTAGAGCGTGCTAACAACGCGAAGGTCGTGAGTTCGATCCCCTCATGGGCAATTCATTATTCTTCATTTTTTTCTCCCCATTTTAAATCTTTTCACAGTTTCTCAACTTATTAAATCATTATTAGAAATTCAGTGTATTAACAAGGTTTGAGTTAAGAATGACGATTATTTCATAGAAATAGGGGTGGGTAAGATAGCATGAGGTCGCAAATAGGCTTGCGCGCGCATTTTCTAGACCACCCTGGCGCAGTCTATTCTAAAGTAAAGGTGACTCAGAAGCCGTTGCGAAGCACTGTGATTGGTTTACTAATCACTATCCCTATCTTATTTTACTTTAGAATCAAATTATCATTACTAAAAGCCCATCGTAATGTATCCTTATCGTTAGCATTCAATCATTTCTACTCACTGCCGTTTACATATAAAGGTGAGATAGTCTTTTGGCCTTAAATATATATTTCTAAAAAAACACAGATCAGTTGTTTCGAGGTCATTGGGAAAACGAGACACATTAAACTGTGTCAGAAACATGGTAATTTTATTAGCTTTTCTTCAGAAACAAGCTAATAACTGATACCATAACTGACTATTTGTATGTATTATTTTGAAAAATAGCCTTCAATTTAAACAGAATGCATAAGGATTCTATCTGAAACTAATATCTAAAACTTCTTAATCTTTATATCTGACAATATCAAACTGTCCTTTAAAACTTCATTTGCAATTTGCAAAATGTTACCTTTATCTTATAAGGAGACAGTTCAGTTCCACATGAGTCCTGCATCTTAAAATTTATGAGAATATGGTTCGGACTTTCCATCACTTATTAAGAGAGAATAACCGTCGGAAAAATTCATAACGTGTCTGAACGCTAATAATAATAAATAGTGCAGAGCAGTTTATAATGCATGATGCTCTTCGCGTGATCTCATTGAAGTTCCAAGTTCTAAAAGTGTGACTTACAGCAGCAACGAAGACTTGTAACGCGATTATGTAACACGTTTCGGTGTCAGTGACAGGTTTATGCGTTGATGTAGATTCATCCCGTGAAACTTGAAGTCTTTCTAATCCAATTTACTTAAGTAATGCCGTATCTCACTTCTGAGGGTTGGTCCCGTCATTCTATTGCTTGCACCCTGGGAATTGAGCCCGAGACACGTTTAGGGCAGCGTTAGTATTCTTATCGCAGTGTAAGGTTGTGCAAAGTGGTCTTTGCTCCATAACAGAACTGAAGCGGAGCCGCTATTCCTAAGCGTATTGTCCTGCATCGTAATCATCCATTCAGTCAGATCTACGAGTAGCGTAACCCCGTAAAACGCGTTGATAAAGCTGTTGTTGACTTCTATCTGACCTGCAGCTCGAATACTGGTGGTCATTTGTAACGCGGGCGGCCAGATCCCCTGAACGATAAGTGACTATGAATTTTCAAAGAATGCTTATGTTTATGGAACACACTGTTAACATTTCACAAATACGAAAAATGAAAAGTAATAAAAATGTTTTTCAAGTTTGCTAGAATAGAATAACTAAGAGGCCTCCTTATAAGCAGAGAAATTTCATTACTGCATACGAAATTTAATTACGAATCCCAATTTAGCTAAATGAAGGGCGATGGGAAGATAAACAGAGACGCATAATTTAATTTTCCGTTGAATCTTTTACATGGAAAAAAAATCTCGTGCTTCCTAATTGACTCTAAATAACGTTCGTTAGTTAATTCTAATTTGTTTTTATCTTGTTTCGATAATTAATACAAAATGAATGTTAGTGCCTCTGCTCTTATGACTTTTCGAATTCACAGAATAATGAATTGCTTCCATTCTTTGTTTATATCGAATGAGAACATGGTAATAGGAAAACGGGAATTGAATTGAAAGGAAGGATGTTCTTCTAATTATATTTCTTATCTTAACATCATCTTAATGCAGATACTTTACAGACATTTTTCGATAAAAGAATAAAAATTTACCAAATACTCACAAGTGAAATAGATTTGACATTAGTTTGGTACCAAATAAGTTTTTTAGAATATTATACAATATTTCAATATTCACTTTATTTTTTTTTAGCAAATTTTCGGGATTTTTAGTATTTAAGCCCTAACATCATCTGGAATGAGTTATTTACATTTATTCTGATGAATATAAAAAACTAGAATATGCCATACTTCTTAGAATCCTTATTTTAATTGTGATTTGTAGAATTATGACTTTTTACGAATGGAATAAACTTATAATCTTACAGATTTTGTCATTATCTTAATTACCCAGAAAAATGAACATTTGCTTCAAAACTTCTTCAATAATTTTTTTCACAAACATCACTTTCCGAAAAGACATTGTGTTTTAATCTCGTTTCGGTGTTTTTCTTTCTTATTCCTTTTTTATTTTCGTCGTCGAGGACAACCGCGTAAATGCGACAGAAAAGTGAAATAAAATATTTATTAGATAAGAATTACAAGTAAATCGAGCGTCACCCATGATGCCCTTGACAATTGCATGTAGAAATGTAACTAGACTAGAAGTCAGCGTACGACTAAGGCAGTTAGTAGGCTAGCCCAAAGGTCCCCCCGGGTGTATCTGGTCATACGTTGGAAAGACTATTCGGTCAGCAGTCTGTCTTTATCGTGCTCATCAATCGGGTTGTTAATGTAGAATCAATATTGACGTTAGTCGAGGTGGACACAGAGACAACGGAATATTGCAAATCGACACTAGACAATAGAACGTTATCTGGTCGGCCGAACTAAAACGATGTCTGTCGCTGGCATTATTTATTGCGTGTCGAAAAGACTCGGGAAAACGTCCTTGCGAGCAGGGCTGATAGTTTTCGAAAGGAGGGAAGAAAATAAAAAAAAAAAAGAGTTAGAGCCGATAGAGCTCGGCAATATTGATCCAGAATTTCTCCAGAAAAATTACGATTATTTACTTAACGCACATCGAATCTAGAATCTAGCATCCTCCGGAAAAAAATAGAAAAGATGAAAGAAATATCCAGAAACAAAAAATACTGACTTCATTTGTAAACTAAGAACTTTTGTTTACGTCCAAAGTGCTAAAGCCACAAAAAGAAGCATAGTGAGAAGTCGACAGCGATTAATCATATTCCATTGGCAAAAGCAGGATTGATTCGTAGGAAACAACAGATTTATAACTTCTTATCATAAGAGATAATACTCTCTGAGAAATAATCTTTGCTTTGTTTAGTTTTTTGAACCTGTAAGGCCATAGTGATACTTAACATTTTTTTTCCCCATTTACTGGAATTTTTCACTCAGCTTATGTATATTTGAAGAAATAATTCATTGTATTTTATATCTACCTATCATACAAGTATGATAATATCAGCATACAAATACGCATATTAATGAAATTTGACAGAAAACGTATATTAATGAAGTGAGGAAAAAGTTAAGAATAAAATCGCACAACAATTAAAGATCCGCTGAGCTCATTTTGGAATTTTCGTACCGGGAATTAAAAACAGACTATTTCAAGTTTTTAAAATTAGCTTATTGGATCTTTAGTTGTTGCGTGTTTTTTATCCTTAACTTTTTTAACATTAACATTTTTACACAAGTTGAATTTGCCATTATGTATATTAATGAAATTTAGAAAGAGGTCTCTACAAAATACTGCACTAAACAATAGTTCAAATATTATGAATAATTACAAAAAATAGTCTCCCCTGAATAAAGCTCTCAAAAAATATATGGTTTATACTAATTTCAAAAATTTAAACCTTGTTTAAAATTTGTAAACTATATTTATAATTTGCAAGATATATTCATAATTAATTATCAAGTAGTAACGTCAATATCAACAGAAATATAAGAATCAGAAAAACGAAACCAAATAAAAAGTTTCAAATTACTGAATGTTTTAATATTTCGACCAGCATCTAATTATTCTGCCGAAAGTTGTTGAGCTTCTTCATTTTTATTGTTTTGCTCCGTTAATTGTCAGTTTCTTCAGACTTTGTTGAATAAATATGTAAAATTTGATCAGATTATATCTATATATTCAAAATATAATATACAGTGGAACCTCTCATAACGAGCATAATTCGTTCCAGAATCTTACTCGATATGTGAAACATTCGTTAACTGAAACAATTTTTCCCATATAAATCAATGTAAAATACGATAATGCGTTCCATGCCGAAAAAAAATACTCAATTTTTTTATTTTTTTTTTATTTTTACCATTTATTCAAATAAAATTACTCTACTTATAAATTGTGAAGGAGCGTAACAACCTGGAATGCAATTTCGATTTGCAAAAAACAATAAAAAAATCGAAATAACTAGTTTATTATTTATGAATTTATGACAAATAGTGTATGACAAATAGAGGATAGTGCAAATCGTTGTTGTAGACCGATTGTATCTGCGCGCTAGATCAGCCACGCTCACACCTCGTTCTCGCTTTTCAATGATTTTACGTTTCATTTCTACAGTTACTTTTAGTCTCTTACGGCTATCTTCTTGTGGCTTTATCTTCGGGGTTTTTTTTTTGCAAGGGCTATTAAACTTTTCACACAAAAAAAATTACAAATAATGTCTGAACACAAGTTTGGAAAAATGTGTGATCACATGTGATACTTACGTGCTAGCGGAACGAGTGCTAAACACAGACTGATGCACATGCGCGGAAGTCCCGGCTCACAAGAGAGTGACGTGGGACTTCCCCTTTCTGCGTCACTCGTTATGCGAAATGTCGCTCGTTAAGAGAGAAATTTTTTCACAATTTTTTTTGCTCGTTATGCGAATTACTCATTATGAGAGGTGCTCGTTAAGAGAGGTTCCACTGTATTTGCTGCTTATTTACGATCTGTTAACTACCATATGTTTAACATTAATCTATATTACTAAAATCTTTTATTTTTCTGTCTGTCTGGTGCAATTGTTAATTACAGTTTCCCTTGCTGAGAAAGTCAGATTATAAAATTTTCTTTTTTTTTTTTTTTAAATTTTTTTCTGCCTTGCATGGAATTCGAACCGAGGACCTTCCTCATCGCAGTCAGGAAAGCTGACCATAGGACTACTTCTGTCCCCCAATATCCAATCGTACTTTTATTCTATTTGTTCGCGCGCCATCAAATAATGAGTTCATTCAAAAAGGAATAAAATATCACTTTTTGCCATAATCGCTTACAATGGATTTTCTTGGATTATCTCATACTTACCAGGGGGAGACGGGAGGGGGGGCTAGTTCTGTTTAAAGTGTAGTTACTATTTCTGTTATTACTACAAATAATGTTGTGATCATGACTGAAGCAAATTGAACACGTTGAATTCCCCAATTTAGGCATTGTTTGCTTAAATTTCGTTCTACACTGTACTTAAGCAAATAAGCATAATATTAAAATTATATATCTCGTTAAAAAAAAAAAAAATTGTTATTTGGAAAATAAACCATTTTTAAATAAAATAATTAAGATGCTATTTTTTTACGAAGAAACGAAAAGAAAATAGAAGTAACCAACTTACCAGCAGCATTTCAAATTTATTCCAAAAATCCCTTTTAGACTACTTAACGAGATAAGGGAGAATTCCTCACCCAATGTAGGTGCTAATATTAATGTTTCTGCTGATTAATTCTATCCAGATATTCAATAATTTATATAATAATAATAATAATTCAAAATTTATATTATAAATACTTTTATACTCCTAATTTTAATTATTTTATTGCGCAGAAACATAATGTCTAATTATTTTCACATTTATTTAAAAGACACAATATTTTTAGACAGATAAGCAAAACGTTTCAATAATTTTGATTTAAGTCTCAACTTTTTATCTTAATATACGATATATATAATATATAATAGATATATAAATATCCACAACCATCCGAGATTATCCAAATAACCAAACGGTCCACTATTTCTCAAAAAAAACTTATTTTGCAATTCCAAATGAACAGTTCAATATTTTTATTTAAGAAAATTTGCAATCATATCAAATAAATTGCAAATTAGTATTTAGTATGTGATTTGTAAATAATTTTTCAGCACACTCATAAGTTGTTTACTCTAAGTTGCTTCAATATCTTTCAGGAGGACGGTACAGTATATTTTCAAATGGCGTTCTACATATACGAGATGTGAGATTGAACGATGGACACACAAGCTACCGCTGCAGGACCAAGCACAAGTTGACCGGCGAAACCATTACGAGCACCAGCGCTGGAAGATTGATAATTACAGGTAACACTGGTTATAAATTAACTATATTACTTGTGTAATGCAACATTAAATTTTAATTTGTTCCCTGTTGCATTATGTATCAGATTATCTAGGACATTATAATTAGGTTACGTAATTTTGTTAGATAAATTTATGCCTTCATCTTTACAATCTGAATTAGGTTATTCTAAAATTAAATAAATCGAGTATCGTTAGGTTTAATGAAATCGAACTCCATAAATAGTTTGTTTTTAAAAACGAATTAGTTTTGATTAAATTACTAATGTTTTCAGGAACTGTAATTGCACCATATTACAGTCGTGATATTTCAAAATATATTTAGCATAGTGGTATGTTAGCAGTGAATTCACAATCACTTATTAATTTTATTGATATAACAATATCCAATTAATATTAATATATTGAATTGTACAATCGAATAATGAAAACTTCAGAGTGATCCGATTTTAATTAAATTAAAAAATAAATAGACGAGAAAATGTTATTTATTCATATCTACAATAAGCAAATATTATTGTATTTGCTAACCGTATTTATTACTTTTCGACAATAAGCTTTTCTTTTACATTTATTGCTAAATACTACTTTTCATCACCATTATCATTTTTTTTCCAGAAGAATCACGAACAATGTTTCTAGGAATGAAATAAAATTTCAGACAAAAAAAAATATTAAATTGATTTACGGAAACATAAAAAATGTCCTACCAGTTCATTGTCCTCTTTGTTCTGTAAGGCTTTACTTTTAATCGATAATTTAAAATAACTTTATATACAACAATTATTTGCTCATTTGTACTCTTTAAGCGAAACGTTCAATTAAAGCCCAAGAGAATTGATTTTATAATCAAGCATTTCTATTCAAGCCTAGATATGCACATACAGTTATATTACAGTGCCTGTCAAAAAGTAAAACATCTGGAAATATTATTTATGCACAAGATGAAAAATAATAATATAAAACTTCGAATCTGCGAGTTAAAGTTTTTTTGGCTCTACTATTCTTGGTTCTGACTAATTTGAAAAATATTCCTATATTACAGTACTTTGTGTTTGCTTTCGTGACACGTTAGCTAATAACTAATATCTTCTCTATGAGCAATATAGTATTCTTTTGTTATAAATGTAAATTGTTAATTTTCTTAATTTGATAAATCTACCCTTAAAATCTATATTCTTAAACGAAAAGTTGATTTTTTTTTCCTGGTCCTACCTCCTCCGAAACCATAAGACACAGAAATACAAAAAAGGTGACCAAAATTAGATATAGTATTGAGGATGCACAAACTTGAAGTTCCGAGACGATCTCCAAGATGTTCACATTTTCATTCTTATCTATGCTGCCGCGCTTACGATAAACGCACTAACTAGGTTTTGACACTTTTCAACAAAAACATGTTTAAAAGTTTTTATTTTTATATTGTTTGTATCTCCGGAACTACAAGAGATACCAACATGAAAGTTGTACCAAAACAAATCATGCAATTTCACTTTGAGAAAGTTGTAGATCTCGTTTTCCTGATTTCAAATATATATATGACTCAATTTCGCCAAAAACTTAGTTGATGCGTTTATCGTAAGCACGGCAATATATGGGTCAACCAGAAGACACGTAGCTTACGATCAAACTTGAAGTTTCCAAGATGCGCTCGCGGGTTGTGAGAAAGCGGTCGTGGTCACGGGTGGTGAGAAAATTATCTCAGAATCCAAGATCAAGTGATCCTAGTTTGCTAGTAATATTTTAAATTGAATCCTTACAACAAAAATGTGGACTTCAGTACCCATCCAAGCAGATATAAATTCTTTTATATCATATCAAAAACATTTAGGATTTTGATTAGGAAAAGATTAACTCGAAAAAGATGTTTGGTCTTGAGTAAACAGAGTGGATAAGTAATAAGGATATCTATTGTATGTTCTGCTTTCCATTTTTGTAGGCTTTTTTTCTTGTCATTTTTTTTATCTAATATTGTATTCCTTCACCTGTAATTATAGGAGTATTTATAAATCATGCAATAATTTAAATTTAAGGTAATGTTGAAGAGCTAGTTAAATAATTTGGATTCAGAAATTAAGTTTAATAAGAATTACTGCACTGATGTTAAATTATGGAGTCGTGCAGCGAAGTCATCACAGTTAGTCAGTGTTAGACTTTTCATTAGAAACGACTACAGTTCAGTTCATGAAAGAAGAGCTTCTGATGACGTAATTTCCTTATAGATTGATGTTTCCCGGATGTAACAGCGCCATATATTGCTAAAATCCGTAATTGAATCTTATAAACATTAGAAAACATTCTGGTTTTTGTATTTTCTACAGTTATGAATACATAATAATAATGAAATTGAAATAATTACAAACGTTCCACACTATTCCCTTTGCTTGGCTATACAAAGTTTGTCCTTTCTTGGTCACGCTTATGCGATCACAAAACGACGCCATCTTGGACTGACTGCTCGGAGTTCAAATTGATGACGTCATGATTGGTGACGTTTGTTCCAGACAAAAGCGATCGCTACGTAATGACCATATATGGCAAACCTTTTTTTTTTTTTTTTGCAAAATACTATAGTTTCGAATCCCTTCCGCAGACACGTACATAATTCAATTACGTAGATTGGAGAATCCTCTCTTGACATGACTTTCAATATAGGTTTCAGACAAAAAATAAAATATTTTGACAAAATAAGTAGTAACAGTAAGTAGTCAGATGATGATGTGTATACAGAATATGTAGCGCTTTGCGTAAAGTTTCCCTAAATGTTTACGTTACGTCTTTGCTTAAACTTCAGGAAACCTTTCCAATACAGATGTAAGCTTGAACTTAGCTTAAATGATAACTTTAACCTATGCCATGGAAGCTATTTCTTATCATTATTGATTGTTGACGATAATCATCTTTCATTGATGGCGCATATTCCTTTGTTGAGAACTGATGAAGTAGGTTGTAAAAGATAGATATTTGGAAGATTGGTGCGTTTTCGAACCAGACAATAGTTTGATTATGTGGTGAGGAGGCATTTAAGAGCCATACCTGGAAGAGTCGAATCCTAATCTTCGTTTTCCAAGGGTATCTGACGATGCGCAGATAACGGAAGCATAACGGGAATTTCAGTTTGAACTTGAATATTTCTAGATCGCAATAATTAATGGAATTTTCCGGCTTGAAAGTCAAAGGGAAAATATCGAAATATTGATGGAATTATAGAATGTTTACTATTAACGTAACAGTATTTCAATAAAAAAAAATTGACTAGATAAGATATATTCTAACATAGAAATGAAACTTAATGTAAAAAATTTATCATGAAATACTTGCATTAAATGTGAAATTAATTTTCAAGTAGTCTTAAGTTTTTACTGTACCTTTAAATCTAATATTAAATAATTAAAGACAGTAAAGTCAATTAGGAAAAAAAACAACATCCTTTTAGGTCACCATAATTAAAATATTGTGTAACTTTAAAGCGAGTTTTCCGAAGAACGAGGGTCGTCTAAGAACTTCTTTAATTATGTTTAATTATGTAAATTTGCATTAACGAAGTTGTAAAGGTAGGGTTTTTTATTGTGTGTGTTTAAGGTAAAGAAATCTTGTTAAACGAACAGACGGATTTAGGCAAGAGATACAAATTTAATTTTCGCAGGGATATATTTTTTCTTTTTCTTTTCTTTTTTTTTTTATTTCATAAAAAAATGAAAACTGTCTCAGAGAATTGATTTTTTTCTTCGGCAGAGAAAAACTGTGAGAGTAAAGTCAACGACTTTATTTTTCCTAGAAAAATATTTCCATTGATTGTAGGGATATGCTGTGTTAGTTTGGAACTTTAAAATTTTGAGTTAAAGTTATCTATATAATAAGCGCTGAAGTTTGTTTGTTTGTCTTCAAACAACGGCACCATTTATCAATGGATTTTTACCAAATTTGGAACGGAGTTTTAAGTGCATCACAGAATAATGCATAAACAACGAAACCCCGGATCCGGACATATGTGCAGGATGAATACAAACCGCCTACCACACAAACTACTCTGGACACCATGACCCACTGATTGGAAGGTCCAAAAATCTGCACCCAAGAAAACATGGCTCACACATGTGACAGAGGACCTGGCTAAGCATAGACTAGATCTGAAGGATGGAAAAGAACTGACATTTGATAGAGTAAAGTGGAAAAATGTAACACAAGGTGTTGGACAAGCCATAACACGTACAACAGCGTACTGGCTCCGCGGCAATCCGGACCCAGACGCGTGTTAAACGACTCAAAGAAGAAGAAGAAGAATAAGCTTATCTCCAAACCTCTTGAGTTGGAAACACGAAATTGTGTTGTTATTTATCAAAATCGAAAGATCCATATTCGACGAATTTCCGATTTTTGAATCTAAGGTGTGTAAACGGCAAACTTTCTTAAAGATTATGCGTATCTCCAAAGCCGTTTGAGCTGGAAACACGAAACAAGAGTGTTCTTCGTCAAAATTAAAAAGATATGTAGATACGTATTCGACGAATTTTCGATATTCGTGTTCTAAGGAGTTTAAACGGGAGGGGGGGGGGGGAAAGGTAAAACTTTTTTGAATGGTACTTCTACGGGGTTTTTGGGCTTCAAAATAAGAATATAGCCTAATATAATATTTGTAGTGATCACGTAATTTTTTACGAACTGAGAGAGGTTTGAAGTGATATCTTTATGGAAAAGGGCAGAAAGGGGTGAGAAGTGTTATATACTTCATTCTCCATTTTAATTTGATATCTAAAGATTTCCGAGTTACAAAATACGAATATAACATTAATTTGAAGCTATCACGTGATTAATTAAAGTTTCGAAGTGATCTCACAATTTACAATGTACTGAATTTTATTGCATGTTGCTTCTGAATTTAACCCATAATTTATTTTTAATTTTAATTTTAAGTTTACTTTTTAGTTTAATTGATGTAATTTGTGTTTTGGAATAAATAAACGTTGTTTTCCGTTGCATTGGCAAAGCCTCCGGTACGAAGCGACGGGCAGTTGTCTAGTACTATATATAAAAAGCTAGCTAAATTTATCTAAAAATTGTTAGTTATACAAAGAGGACAATCTTCGCAAAGATAAGTAAAAGTTCTGCATTGGGAAAGTGAGATGAAGTGCCATCCGCCATTTCGGACCCAAACCAAGATCGCTGTTCAATACCATGTTTAGCGTTTGTTTTTTTTTTGTTTTTTTTATAGCCTGATTAGTTATCTTTTATTACTTTTTGTTGTTGTTGTATCTTTGTTGTTTTTTGTAAATAATTTATCATTAAAGTGTAAAATAAATTTAAGGAATTAACACAAGCTGCAATACATTTATTAACGTTGATAGAATTCCGTGCAGTCAAATAATGAGATCAAGATTAAAACATCAATTAAAAATTAATAAAATATTAAAACCACAATTAAAATTAGATCAACTAAAATAAAAAATTTCTATTTACTTAATAATTTTTTCTGCTTATTAAATTTATATTAATTATTTTATTAACTAAGCACATTAAATATTCTTATTTAATAATTTTTTATTAGAATTTCGTTTTAATTTGTAAACTTAAAAGGCCGTAATCTAGCGATTGTTTTTGTACTGAAAGCTCATATTAAAAAGCAGCTTATTATAATACAGAAATATTAATTAATTTCAAAAATTCAATTCAGTATTTTTCAAAAAACAATTACTTGAAATACCGGGTGTTTAAAATCCTGATATGTAATCTTTTTAATAAAGATATTTTCACATTACAAGTGTAAAGAGCATTTTCAATGTAATTAGAAATTTTATTATTTTCTACTAGTTCAAGAATAATTGTTGGGAATCCAATGTTTTTTCCCCCCCAAAAAATGCCGCCATAGAATCTTTCTTCTGTCTTCCTTTCAATATCTTTAGGATAGTCTTAGAAAAATTACACCCCTTTTTTGATGATAAAATGAACCAAAACCATTAAAACAATCAATTAAAACATTGATACATTTTTTAAAAATTGAGGGTGTCCAGATGAGTCCTATTCCCGTTTGGGTTCAAAATGGTAGCTAGCAATCGCGAGAGATTTTCAGCCAATCACAACAATCCGTTTCCGGGCAGAGATAGGGGTAAGGCACTTGCCAAACTTTTGCAATACAGATTTTAGGACAAACGAATACTGCGAAGAAAATTAAGAATAAAAAATTAAACATAAAATAAAAATTGTTTAAAACACAGCTGTTTTTATAAGAGGCCTGAGAAACTAGTTTATATATGTTTTGGAAATTTCACTTCCACTTTTGACTTTGTTTCAAGTTATGAAACTAACATACTATACATATATTCACCTTAGTCTTTTTTAATGATCTTTTAGGCTTCTGAACGACGCCTTATATTCCCGGTTTGTCTGTCTGTGGACACACATCCCACAATGCTTCGCAACGGCATCTGTTAGCTCAGTTGTGGCCTGAATGTTGAATGTTGTAGGTGGTCCGTTAGCTCAGTTGGTTAGAGCGTCGTGCTAATAAAGAGAAGGTCGTGGGTTCGATACCCTCATGGGCAATTCTATTCTTCATTTTTTTCTCCCCATTTTAAATCTTTTCACAGTTTCTCAACTTTTATTTTTTTAAATCATTATTAGGAATTCAGTGTATTTACAAGACTTGAGTTAAGAATGACGATTATTCCATATAAATAGGGGTGGGTAAGATAGCATGGGGTCGCAAACAGACTCGCGCCACATTTTCTGGACCACCCCGGCGAAGTCTATTCTAATTTAAAGGTGACTCAGAAGCCGTTTCGAAGCACTGTGATTGGTTTACTAATCACTATCCCTACCTTGTTTTTATTCATAGGATGTAGAAACTCACACATAAGTTATTTGTACCAATTTCATAATTTATTATAACTTATTCAACGCAAAACATTATTTTCTACGGAGATAAAATTTTATCACAATATGAAATACTGTTAATAAATTCTGTGGATGAATTTCTAATTGGTTAAAAAAATACAAATGAAACTTAAAATCATAAATTTAGTGATTTATTTATGCAAAATCCACGATGCACAATTAGTAAAAGTCCAAAATTTCCATGAATTGTTAATCTTTTGATAAGGAATTACATTAGCAGATATTCGTATCACTCACGATAACATGTTGCGGCATCTCACATTAACAAGTTTATTTTTTTGAAATTACAAGGAAATGATGTTTGAAGAAGAAGTAATTTGTCAGTTTGTCTCGATTTACTTTTGTGTAAATTTAAGAGCACTTTCGTAAAAATAAATTACAGAGAAAAACTAAAAACAAAAAATAGAAAAAAAGCAATTTTGTCATATACAAAATATAAATGGTTTAGGCGTAACTTTTCCTGACAGCATTAAGCTCCTTTTGCCTATAAAACAGAAAATAACTATTATAATAAAAGACACTGAAAATAAAAACAATCATGTTGAGATATTATAATAAAATTGATTGAACAGTGAAAATTTAAGAGAAACTTCTCAGCACTATTTAAGGTTATTTTATTGAGAAAGTATTTTTTTTTTAGTTTTTTTTTTTTTTTTCTGGCATACATCGATTTAGGTCTTCATAAAGTGAAAACTTCTAAAACTCCTACATTTTATTTACAAAAAAAGAATTAATTTTATAATTGAGCAGTAATAATGTTGTTACATAGTCAAAAATGCAAAATGTATGGTAGTTTACTTTCGAGGAATAGGCCATGTACGTTAGTTAACTTTTACAGTTAGAATAAGACCTTTGCAAGATCAGAACAATTGGTTTAACCTTTTTCGGATAGACAACTCACAAGGATCATTCGTTTAAAAACATTGATATGGACATAGCAAAGGTACGGCCTTTATAATATAGTTCTGAAACTTTATAAAGATCAAGGTACAGAACCGACATTTTGAATATCACCTCGAGAAGATCACCTTTAAGATTCCTCATTGTTTTATATTAAATTTATATGTTAATTATGTGATTCTGATTCATTTTTATTACGAGAGTTAATGAAAAATATCAGCAAAAGCATATTAGGCTCGTACGACTCAATTATTTAGTTACGACGGTCGTTGAAAAACCATGGTAACACGACTCCGCAAAAGAACGGTGTTAAAGTCACGATTCCTTTGTCAGATGCAACTTTGAACAGCAAGAATGAAAAGTGACTATTCTTTCTTTTGTGTTTTTCTCTCGTAAGATCATCATTAGATTTATCACATGTTTCCTCGTTCAAGCGTTAAAATAGCAGTCCAAAAAATCTAGGATTAAGTAAGTCCCCAAATCCCAGATTATAAAAGAGGAAAAAAGAAAACAAAGAAAATGTGCAATGATTCTGATGGTTCGTTTGAACTTTAGTGTATATTTATACCTGTTGGAATGTAATAAAATAAATATTTTAAATATGACATATTTTAAGTAATTTACAACACCAACAAGAAGTTCACAGTTAAATAAATAAATTCGATTCACGTTGTTTAAATTGTGGATCACTTACGGTTTCATTTCAGGAATAGAACAATGCTAAATTTTTCACGGACTATCCAAATATATCTACAATTTTTCATTGAAATTTTAAAATGCCGATCGAGTCAAGCCTCATAAACTATCTTATTGCTTCTGCAATATTATAAAGATATTAAGTTGCTTCAGAAATGATCAGAAATAGCTGTACAGTCTTAAAACACCGCAGTTATGATTTTTTTTTGTTTTGTTTTGTTTGTTATTGAAACAATCATATCACATCCCAAAATATTCTAAACATAAAACTTATTTCTTGAATAATGTTACATTTTAATTTAGCATTTAAAAGTATTTCTTCAAAAAGCTACATCGATTTCTAAATTTTAAAAAATTAATTGAATTCTAATATTTTACTTCCACTGGTATTTTTCATTTCGAAAATAATAGAACAAAAAATGTTTATATTCCCGTTTAATATTATTTAAGAAATTCCTATCATTGACACGATGCTACTTAACCACCTTTCAGTAAAATATACAGTACGTATACAATAAACATTACACTTTGGTAACTAATAGCTGTCTAAGCATTAGGAAATGTCTTGGTCAGGCCTTTTTCGCTGATTTATATCCAATTTAGTCCTAAGTACTTTTTTTCTTCGCGAAAATTAAAAGGAGTCTCTGCAATGAGATTCCAGGAACATTTGCCAAGACTGTATCTACACCTATTTATGAAAAGAGTTTGTCATCATTCAAGAAGCACAGAGAAATATGACCGTCATAGTCTTCGTTGGCAGAGGAATGGCCTTCCTGCTGTTTTGGCAGGTGTTAGGAAGCAATCAACACAAGAGTGCTTTCCGGAAGACGATTTCCTGCGTCGTTTAACTGCTTTCTTGTAATTTTGTACTGTTTCAGTCCCTTGGGTTAAATAAATTTGGAGAGATTGAAACAGAAGTGAACTCCCTTTCTCCTTTTCACCACTTATAAAATGAAATAGAAGGAGTTTAAAAACTATTAATACTTCAAAAAAACAACAGAATAATAGCTTAAAATGGCTACTTTGTAGTTAATTTACATTCCTTAATACATTTCAGTGATTCTTATCTTTATGAATCTGTCTGTGGCTCCGCAGTCGGGCAGAGCTCTGGAGTATTCCAACAGGGTATTCGTTGTTCAGTTCTTGATATATTGTTATCTATCTGATCCTCTCTTCTAAATAAATTTCATAGAAGATGAATTGTCAAATAAAAATAAGAGGCTGAAAGCTATGGACAATTCAGGAATAAGATTCAAAACTAAAATCCACCCGCTTGCTTTGTCACCATAAACGATTCTAAGACATAAAATTAGGTGTAAGTTCTGTTTATTTATAAACGCTGGACAAATAAATTGCACAGTAGGAAATGCAGGTAGAAAGGCATTAAAAAATTTTCTTGTCTGTTACATAAAACAGGTTTGTTTGTTTTGCTTTTTTTCATTCAGCGTTTTATGATCAGAACTTTTAATTATATATATGATAGCAATTTATAGGTAGCTTTGATTTATTATCAAAATGCAATTTAACACAGCAGAGTTAACTACACTGTGGTGAAGTCTTAACAAAAAACACAAACAGATCAAATGTAGGCAAGTCTCAGTTTTGAAACTGAAAATTAATATACTGCATGGTAAGCATTCCAATACAATGTTCAGGTTGGAACTATGGGTTGGATAGGACAATAGCTAAGTCAGCAAAGGATAATGTTTATGAGAAAAATGTCACTGTAATATAATCTTTCTTAAACAGGGTGTTGCGAAACTGAAATGTGCTGGGAAACTGAAAAGTTGTATTCAATAATGAAAAACAACGAATAAATGTCATATAAACATGGGTCTGGAAATACTTTATTTCCAAGATATGAAGGATGCAATAATACAGAGGTGTTGGCCGTACAGTCGCTCAGTTTCACAGAAAGTGCTCGAAATGTCCTCCATCGACCGCAATGCACGCAACACAACATCGTTCCATCGACTGCCGAACACGATAGAAGATGCGAGGTGCACGTCGAATTATGTTGCACCCATCCACAATGCGATCATGCAGTGCATGAGTGTCAGGAACCGGTATGGTGTACACTAATGCTTTAAGATAACTCCATACGAAACAGTCCAGAAAGTTTAAATCAGATGAACGAGTAGACCATGCCACTATTACTGAGGAGCAATTTAATGACTCTACGATACGACATAAAGGCGATACCTGTGTATCGTTTAATCGTTCATATATTGGAAATAATGGATTTTCAGACCCATGTTTATATGATATTTATTCGTTGTTTTGCATGATTGAATACAACCTTTAAGTTTGGCAGCACATTTCAGGGCCACCCTGCATAGTATCAGTTGCTTGTTCTTCTGAAAAACATAATAATTAATAATAGTGTAGCACGTTCATTTATTTTCAAGTAATTTGATCATCAGTGAAATTTTGGTTGTTTTTTTTATCACAACAGCTTTTTTTTATTATTATTATTTTGCTTTTCTGTTCTTCCGTCGAATTCTTTTCTAATTTCTGTTCTTAAATTGACGTTTTTTTTTTTGACGGTTTTAGGTATTATTATATAAAGCATTTTAACAATTATCGAAATGCAATGCAAGGTTTTTAGTTGTTCCCGACAAAAATACTAAGTCTATGAATACCACGGTTTTATTTATGGAATTAAAGAAATTATGTATATATATTATATATGTAATAAATACAGTAACTAGTTTATGCCCTCCGTCTCCACAAATACTTCACTTCAGGGTTTCAGCCAAACATGAAATATCTGTACATAAAAATAAAAATAAAAAAAATAATATTTATTTTCAAGAGATTGGTAAAGATTGTTTTGAGTTAACTCAGAATATTTTTCTATTTAAATTCTTTTAAGCTAAAGTAGACTTGGTTTTTTTTGTTGAAGTTAAGATATAAATGTTTTTTTTTTGAAAAATATAAAATACAAATTTTAATTTACAGATTGAGAGCAAAGAAATTTCTGATAAGATATTCGTTTTTCTATTTTTCTTTTAATCTTTTTAAAGTTATAATTTTTTTCTGAGAATAAGCTGTTTTCTAACTTATAACATTGTTTTGTGGTTTCATGTTTTCAAATCTCAGCATTTTCTAATTAATAATACAAATATTATATGACCAGAACTTATGTGTAATTTGTGAAAAGTGCTTATGTTTTAATTTTTTATTAATCATAAATAGTTAATGTTATTTAATATTATTAAATTTTACTCTATGCTATTTCATTCCAATTGTAACATTAAAAACTGCATGAAAAAAGGAACAATTTGAAGTTAAATTTTCCTCAAAAGAATAAAAGACTTTGACTCTTTATTCAGCAAAAGTATAAATTTAACGCCTGTACAGCGTAATTTATTGTTGCTATAATAATAATATTAGGGCTTTTCTGTTAAAAAAAATATAATGAAAGTAAAGTATTTTTGAAAAGTAACTTTATGAAAGAAATCTGAATTACATGATTTTATGTGGAATTCAGGTTTAAGTTTTCATTAGAATTTTCGTTGAAATCCGTTATTTTATTTTCTTAAAGCCATATCTACGACTTGAATGAGGCATTTTCTTCCATCACTGATGCCAGAAATGGTTATTTTTTTACAATGGCAGAATATTCTCCACGGTACGAGTTTCCGCGTGGCTTGATAATTTCATAAAAGCTACCGCTAAACCACTTATTGTTTTCTTTTCTTTTCTTTTTTTTTTTCCCGGAAAGACACTTACCATCTTTTACGTTCGTGGGACCCACTGTGGAGACTATATCGCCTCTAGAACAATAGCGCTACATTCCCTGCCAGTGGTGGAATATTCTCGCTTTTTCCCGGCAAAGCATCACAGTAAATAGGGAATGTACATAAAACTTACACGTATCTGACGAGAATTCTACATAGCTACTTCCAGCTAAACGAGAAATTTGGCAAAGTCTGACAAAATTAACTAACTTGTAGCAGACTACGACTATGTCTGATGCGAATCTGGTTATGCGCATCTGGTTAGGAACATAAAGTAAGGAACTCTTCAATTATGGCATATTGACGCCACAAATGCAATTCTTAAAGTAAAAGCGGAGATATTATGTGCCAGATAATTTTTATATTTACTTATTGTTAAAGTTAAGAAACTGTGGTTTCATGGCTTTCCATTTCCCCAAACTTTCTTAGATTAACTTAATAGTTGTGAATTGAGAGTCTCGTGAAGTATAGCTTATTAAATTTTTACTTTGAAATTTCTTTTGATCATAATTTGTAAATGTTTTTAAAATATAATTTAATTACACGGATGAAATTAAGGCCACCACACATGGATGATTGATGAAATTTTAATATACAAATTAATTGTATATAAAAATTTCATCAATCATCCATGTGTGGTGGCCTTAATTTCATCCGTATTATTATAAACACACGTTAAACCTACAAGTATAATTTAATTAATTTAAAAAATATTTTCTGCACTGAGAAAGTTCATGCAACACGTGACAACCATGTATAAAGCTGTCCCAAAATATTTGTTGTTACAATAGATTCACTAACTCTGATTTTGTCTTTTATTTTTATTTGTTCTTTTTTTTTTCTTTTTTAATTTGAAATACTAATTTAGAAATTTATGTAACCATGAAATGTAATTTAGTAAGAAACCAGGGTGAAAGAATGGTTAAATGCATACAATTTTTCTCCGTTTCATTTTTGTAAAGAAAAGTGCGCCAATAATAAACGATGTTTGGTAATTTTTGATGCAGGACCCCTTGAAGTAATCATATTTTCACCCCTTCATCAAGGCAACCATTAAAAAGTAAAAAAAAAATGTGCTAAAGCATAAAATTAAGGGCGATCCATTAAAAACTTCAGCCTAAACTTCAGCTAAGGATAGTTGGAAGGTTAACAGCCGCGCAAGGACAGCCTACTGTCCACCGGAAAAACGTAAAGTTTGGGTATTTTTTTCCTGAACAACTACTGACTCCATAGGCTTTATAACTGGATATACTTTAATAAAAAAGTTTAACGTGCCTTGAATACAATATTATTAGCCTACTACCCTGGCATTTGTCAACAGCTAAAAAATATAAATAAAAACGCAACGTACGTTTCGGAATATCAAATCATAATTCCTTTTTCAAGCTAAAAACCCCTACCTTTTTAAAAATCTATCATCCCTTATCAGGAGTCGTTATTGAATGAGAACCGGCCGTGGCCTTTTTAAAGGATGCGGTCACACTTCCCCTAGTGGGTGTTGTTTGTAATTACTTTCGGAAGAAGCTGTCTGCTAAAAAAGGTCGAAGCGCCGTAATCAAATCAACCTAAAGTCCATATTCCAGTATATTTTTTGTGGATTGTTCTCGATTATAACTAGCTAGTGTGCGGATCATTCCGGATTCATAGAACTCCCTCAGATATTTAGACTTCCTTACTCCTAAAATTTCAACTTTAGTAGTGTCGAGGGAGTGTCCGGTGCGTTGACAGTGTAAAGCAGTGCCATATACGAGGTTTCCGTTTTTAACCGCGTTCACATGTTCATTAATGCGGGTACCGAGCTCCCGTTTGGAATTGCCTACGTATATACAGTATATGTATATGGATATATATGGATGTACTTTATCCATATATATGGATATACTTTAGTTTAGAGTGTCTACTATCCAATGCATTTTTTTTTATTTCTGCTTATCCGGAAAACTGTAGAAATAAAAACAGTTACAGATATGGCCGAATAAAAATATAGATTGTATAGTAGACACTCTAAAGTAAAGCAAATTTCAAGTCGATCGGGTCAGTAGTTATCGAGCAAAAAAATTCTTCAACTTGCAGAAATAAATACCCATCCCTGTAGTGTTTAGGGCTTTGAACACGATGGTGAAGTCCGTTTGCCGATCCGACCTTCCGCTCGGGAATTGTTACGGGATGACACACACTGACGTACGGACCAACATACAGGACAAACGCAGTAGCTCCCAAACGCTAAAAATGCTGAGAGTTGCTAATGTAATACAATCCTATGTAAATTACTGAATTATAAAATTTTTGTTAAAACGCAATGTTTCTTTTTATTTCGATTTTTTATTTCGGGACTCGGGTTAGAAATTCCTGTTGTAAGTGAACGTCATATAAATAACACTTAGTCTGAAGGGTGAAATAAATTGTCAGAGTTCTATTTGAAAAGAACATATTACCTGTATGAAAAATTAGTGAGGGTGTGACAGTGAAATTTTACCAGCGAAATTATGGCTGTGTGCTTCTGCCAAATCCAAGTCTGTCTTACTAACTAAATAGTTTTAATAGCAAGTCATAAATTAGGTTGAGTGCTTGAAAATTGGCGTGGAAGAACAGGACATCGAGATCCTGAGGCAATTAATTATATGGGAAACCATAGACTGAAAGTAACATTCAACTTCCACATAGTAAAGTTAATCCAATTTGTTGTAGATGTAAAGTAATTTTACTGTGTATGTCGTTGAAAGAGGTATTAATTTTTCGATGTATGTAAAGCAGCCAAATCAACAAATGTACTTATATTAATCCAACACTAGATAAAAGTATGTGTAAAATAATTTAAATTTAAAAGAGATTTTGTTAACATGTTTTAAAAAGTTTTTTTGTTTAGGTCAATAAAAAAAATAATTATTTTTTAATAGTTTTAACTCAGCTTAGTCTCTTTATTTAATAACGATTTTCATCTGAAAAAATGAATAACTATTAAATTGTGTTAATTGTAAATAGAATTTAAATTGCTGCGAAGTGAATTAAGTGCTTGATTTCAGCGAAAATCTCCGGTTCTTTTAATTTTTGCAGTCAAGCAGTGCAGATACGATTGATGAAATGTAGTTAGTTATATATAATCATTAAATGCTTACTTGTTTTTAAATGCTAGTTGCTTTACTTGACATTACTTCTCTTGACATTTGAGGGGATTATTTTATAAGTTATCTTTAAGATAATCTTTATCTTATCTTATCGATAAGTTAACGTGAAGCCTGTAAAATTTAAAGTTTTGCTTTCTCCTTCGAAACGTCACAAAGGATTTCATTGATTTTTATACTTAGAAAACGGCTAATTACTGCAAGACTATATTACAGAAAACTAATTTACGTTTCGAGAAATAATCTTAGATAAAGCGGTTGGGGCAAGTTACCTGAATCATTCAGAAAATCCTCTTGCTATTAATTTTAGGAAGACGGACAACTTTCGATTTCTGGTTTGTTGAAATAACTCTTTGGAATTAGTCAATTTCACTTTCCTTTTAGTGAATAGACCTGAACTTTCATTTCATTTTGGATCAAAGAAGGTATTTCAGTGAAAACAAATGATATTTTAGAAGCATCATCTTGAAAATTCTGTATTTTTTGTCAAAAAAACTTAAGCCACATTTATTATAATTACTTTAATACAGATTCTACTAAATAGTAGTCTTAAATCTCTTACGTAATATAGTTAAAGTGCAAAAGTACCTTAAGTAAAGTTAATATGAATAAAGGCAATATTTATTTTTTTCCCTCTTAATATTTGTCTTTTTAGGATGAGGATTATAAGAACTGGAAAAGAACAATTTCGTCAAGTTCGTCTGAATCAGGGATTTTCCAATAACTTAATATGCAGCTTTAAAAAAGCTATAAAACGAAAAGTGTTTCGACGTGTACGGACTAGCGCCATTATGTTTCATCGAAGTGCTGAGTCACTGGAAAAAAAGTAGAGACTGTTTCATCGACATTACAAAAACTCTAAATCCCATCCCAAAAATAACAATACTGATGGGTTAGGAATTTGAAAGAAATGAAACAGAGACAAAAACCAAATTACAAATGGCGGGCCCCATCCTAGCTTTGAAAGTCATAAAATATTTAAATACAATAATCGTTTAGGAAGCTTAATCTATATATTGCTTTTTTATTTACAAGATCAATTATTAAACATTATGTTTCGATCTGCATTAATAGAACAGTGATTTCTTTATAAATTTAAAATATAACAGAGGAAACAAACAAGATTATCTTCGACATTCAGAACCTATTAATTTCCAATTAGAAAGAGAACCAATCGAAATAGATATCTACTTAGGACATTTAATATAAATGGAGACATGAGTGGAGAAATCAACAACAGAATACAGTTAAAAAGAGGGTACAGTAAAACCTCGATATAACGCTCCCGCTTATAACACTATCCCGTTCTTTACACTCCTTTTATACGGTCCCTGGAATTTTTTATATATCTCTGTATACTTTTACCCTCTTATAACGCTTCAAATCCCGCTTGTAGCGCTTTTTTATATCGGAAATTTTGTATCGAAAAGCAATGTAACACTGTAGAAGATTCTTTTTTTTTTTCCCTGGTAGGAGGGAATCTTTGAACTCTGTGAAATGTGGGTCTGTGATACAGTTGTGCAAAATGTCGAAGCGGAAATCCCTTTCTATTAGTGAAAAATTGCAAATTCTCCGTAAGTACGACGAGAATTCTACAGAAGTCAGAAGGATTTCGCAGAATCTCTAGGAATTCCCTCGTCCAGTCTGCGAACAATAATGAAAAACAGGGATGCAATTACCGATATAGCGAAGGGTTGTTGTAAAAAAGTAAAGTGTGCACTAAATCTGCTCCGAAAATATATTAGTATTGCTCCTAGTGGTGTATCAATTGGCGTTAATAATAATAATAATAGTGTTATCTGAACCGCATTGAAAATGTCATAATTCATAACAGTAGCACACACACCAGGCAAACCACAATCAAAGATCTTTTTAATAGGAAATAAGCTCATATTTGCAGTATATCTAATGCAGAATCATGTATGTTTTTTGTAAAATGGTGTCCAAATCTTTCCCCATCTCATAAATCATTTCCCGTCTATAGCGCTATCCCGCTTATTACGCTGGTAGCTCATGGTCCCTTGACGAGCGTAATAACGGGGTTTTACTGTATTTGGAAAACTAAGAAATATATTCAAAAATGAAATAACACTAAATTTCAAAAGGAAAACATTCGACCCATTTCATTTTACCATTACTAACATACGAGAGCGATGTAGGGACATATCAAAGAAGATGGTTCATGAAATTCAAACACCTTCAAAGAAAAATGGAAGCATCTATGTCAGGCTTCAAAATAAAAGACAGACGGAACGAATGGAGTATAAGCAAAATAATAAACATATTGAAACATCTTAAAAACGTATCATGGAGATTGGCTAGTTACCTAACACGTAGAACAGATGGAAGATGGGCCGAAGCAGAACATTCTGGAATCGAGATCCCAGAATGTAAGAGAATGCCAAAAGTAAAATAGAGGGGTGAAATTCCGAGCATAGCTGATACAGAGTGGAAGACAACAGCCAAAAACAGAAGATAATGGGATAGGGAGGCTTGGCTAACAGTGGACCGAATGTTGAAGAATTGCTTCAATGTTTGTTGTATGATCTATTACAGTGCGATTTTACAATTCATGCGTAGACAGCAGGAAATTATAGATAATTTTGTGCTTCTTAGTGTCGAAAATTCCATCAATTAGTTATAAAAGCATTATTAACGATGTCAAACTTAATAACAAAACTTAATGGCATATTTATCCATTAATAATGGAATCCTTAGTAATTCATTATTTCAGTTTTGAATCTTAAAACTTCAAATATCAAAATTTTCTACATAGAGGTTCAAATTAAATTTATATCAGACATCCCCGAATCAATAACACTCACACACACACACACACACAAAAGGCAGTCCATTCTGTAATGCTTTTCGGTCTTAGTTTTTCGGGGATACAAGATACTTAATTGTGTGACGTAGTGAGGATGAAAACATCTTGGTTTTGGAAGGGTTTGGCATTTCCCCAAATAATATCTGAAGTTGTCCCATTTTTAACATAAAAAAAGCCATCGGCCTGTGTTTTGAAGGACAATTTTCAAGAGTAAGGTAACTTTATTCCGAAGATTGAATATATACGAATTCTTATTAGCAGTCATCATCAAGCCTTTCTCTTCTGATAAGATATCTAAGGAAATGAAGTACATGAATTTAAGAGGCAGTATAAATAACAGATTTTAGCTGTAATTTTAAAAAGATTTTTCCTTGAGAACAACGAACGATTATTGTCGGAAGGAAAACTACTGGAAGAATCTTGAAGTGATTCTTTTGTGTCCGACTCACCTAGCGGTCGTCTTGCAGCTGTTATCCCCGTGGGGATTCAGGAAAAGGAGTCTCATTCAGTACCGAACACGGGTTTGTTGACCTTAATCAGACAAATGCAGTTCAAATATCAAACTGTGTGTCTCGTGGGGGAAAGAATCCCAGACGGATGGGCGACTCGAAGCCGAAGCATGTGAAAGGCGAAAGATGCCGGAATCCCATCTAGACCGGAAAGCGGAAGGGGCAGCTCGATCACTGCCATTTCCGAATAAACAAATGCTGCATCACTCGGGTCGTTAATTGCGCCGCTGGTGTCGAGAGGAAAAGTTTCCAATGGAAAATTGCCGACCTTCACTCAGAATGATTGCCGCAATTCACGGTTTCGCGCTGAAATGTCTGATCGTGGCGGCAAATCTATTCACCTTGTCGTTCATGATACAACATTCGAGTCTTTCATCCCATCTGATCTTGAATGGTGATGTTTTCCTCCGGCATTTTTTTTTCCTAAAAGGAGGTTCCATTAAGTTAATGCAGTATTTAGTGATTTCCACGAAAACCAGTGCTATATTTTCGGCAGTACTATCACAGCTTCTTTTTTTTTTTCAAAGGACATTATATTAGAATGGGAGCAGCAATTTATTCAAGTAAATGGACAAACTTGCATTTTAGAATTCTAAGGCTTGGCAATATCTAAAAGACTTAGGCTGCAAATCTATCTAGACTAATGTTATTTTTAGAAAGTAGAAAAGAACAAATTGGAGATAAATACTTCATAGACAAATGTGACATAATATCAACTATCAAAAGTGAAATGCCACATAGTTAGTTTAGTATCAATCGTCTCAAATTATAAACATTTCTAGCGAAGCTCCTCATTATTGATTGCTCGACGATCAAATATGATTATTAGGCATAAATTCATAACAATAACTGATAAATAATAACGATGTAATTAAACTAATTCATCTTATTAAATAAAAGGATTTCAAAAGAAAAACACTAAATTAAAATTTAATATAAAAATACAGTATTAAATGTCTTCACAATACATTCCTAATAAGGATGAACAGATGTCCATGATTCCCTTCGATGTTGGCTCTATGTGCGAAAAGCTTATTTACTGCCAATTTGTGGTTTTTCTTCATTTATAAATTATTAAAAGTTAAAGCTGTCCCTAAACAAGCCATACAGGCCCATAGGTGCGCGGGAGGTAAGTCCCGACGTTTCTTGACCAACGGGACTAGTATGAGGTCGGGTGGTCAGCCTGTAACTCCCGGAAAAGAAACCCGATACCCATTCTACAGAGGGCTGGGTAGACACGAGGACCCGTTTGGAGGAGAATTGAGCGTGGAAAAATTCCGATTCGAATCGAACCCGCCACCCTCAACCCGCAGCCAAGAATTTATAAATTATGGATGTTAAATTTTGCTTTTCATTACACTTGAAAGGAATTGCCTAAATGTTTCATTGCCTAAATTTTTTTAATTTACCGCAAATTTTTTATACTATAATCTATATTACTAAAAAATTTTTATTTATCTGTCTGTCCGGCGCAATTGTTAATTTACTGGGAAAAAATTACTACAATGAAACGTTCGCGACGGGAATCGAACCTGCAACCTTCTGATCCGAAGTTAGACATCTTATCCATTAGGCCAAGGGGACTACATTCAAATTATTGTTTCTTATCTCTCCCTTTGTGTGTGTGTGAGTGGCGCAATGAGAGAAGAGCCAGAGAAAAAAGAAAATAATTCATTAATTTTAGCCTACTAGATTAAAATTTAAATTTAAATGTTCATTTTTTTCCCAGCGATCAGCTGAACAGTCGTAAGAGACATATCTCGACATGAATGAAGAAATTACAAATAACAAGCGTAAATGCGTTCAACTAAAAGCCGTCTTATTGTTATCCCGTCATTGTTGATGGGACATACGTATTATCATTAGTTAGAACAAAACATTACAATCTCCATTTCATTGATATTGGAATACGTGGTATAACTGTATGAAACACCAATTAAAATGGTATCATCTTATTGTAAATGCTGAATCCTTTATGAACTCATAAAAATGAAAAATGAAAATGTAAGTAATATATCTATAAGCCGTGCTGGCGTGGTCGTGCGGTCTCGGCGGCGGCCAGTGCGCCAGTACCTGGGTTCGAATCCCGGCAGTGGCATAGCTGTTTCAATTTCCTTTCCTGTGTTGTCCAGCCTCTTCTTCACTTTCTCTTCGGTCTGACGTCATTCCTTAATGGCGTCCTGGGGAAGGCCACGGGAAACCACCCCAGTATATTTCCCTTGAAATTCTAGGGAGTCTGCTAGGGGTTCACCATCTTGGGAACACTAGATCTCCGTGGAACACGGACGCTTCGGATACGAAACGCGCACTTCGGTGCGTACCGGCCATATATATATATATCTGTAAATGTAATAACAAGATTCAGCAAGAAAGTTTCATCTTTCTTTAGAATAAAAAGTCAGTATGCTAGAAATTACCATCTTCAATTTTGAAGAAAAAAATCGCATTTCTAACAGTAGTTGATTTCTTTCCTGAAATTCTGATCAAGGCTTTCTTAGCTCGGCTTTTCGCTTCGTTATTTTCGTTGAGGAAAATCAATGCTGACCCTGGGTCAAAATCTTCATCGAAAGCCGAGGCGCTGTCTTCAACGCTGTTGCATCTTCTTTTCCGTCGTATCTCCTTTCCAAAGATGTTCTCTTTATTATAATTTTCAAACTGTGTTCCATTAAGAAGTTATATTTAGTCCAGCTAATCTGGAAGACATTGTACATTACGTTCATATTCTGTACTAAAATACCATAGTTAAATCCTTTAACATAAAATTTAATACCTTTTTTATCTACCGTTATTAAAACCTATTTACTAAGCATAAGAATTTTTTGCAAATATGAAATTTTAGATACATCTCAATTATTATCATCCATTTATCTTTTCCATTTAAGTAACTTGCTTTTCTACGCTGTAAAAAGCTTGATTTAAAGATTAAATTTTCTTAAGCATCGGATTCGCCTTACTAATTTAGAAATATTAAATTTGATGAGTGGGTTTATGAACTTTACGTCTATCTCTTAGAAAATCTTCTCTATTTCAAAAACAATTAAAGTAACAATAAGTTGCAGAACCCCAGTGCAATTCAAGAATTTAATATTGATTCTGAAGTATGTTCCTTTTTTTTTTTGAAATACCTCAAAAAAAATCATCTAAACGAAAATTACCTTAAACTATTATAACAAGAAGCTATCATGGATAAAATTAAAGCAGGCATTTCTCAAGACAATTTGGAATATTGTTCAAAGTTTAATTTCATTTATTCTTTTATTGAATGTTCTACATCCCCACCTTCGAAAGGTTAAATATTTTTGGATTGTCAAGGTGAATTTTTCAGGATTTATATAGAAATTGAATGATAAATGAGGAGTTTCGTTCCAAAAAAATTCTTTGCACTAAAAAATCAAAAGCTATATTTGAAAAATAATATAATGTTTATGAATCAGTTAGTCCAGATCTACTATTGATCACAATTCAGATAACTTTTGTTCTGAAGTGAAAGTAATGATTATTTTTTGGAACACATTCATAGTTGCTGTTAATTTCAATTCTCATCCTTTTAATATTAATGTATTACTTTTACTTTGTTGTGTCTGCGTTTTTTCCAGCCGCATTTTTGTTGTTATTTCTTTTATTAAAGTTTACAAAAAAATAAAAAAAATAAAATCCAACGTTTTCTTATTCTGAGAAACTTATTTTCTAAATCTTTCCTGAGAACTCTTTACTATTTTCTTACAAAAAAAAGCATTAACCCATCAATGAAATTGGACCAAATGAACTACCCAAGTAATTCCTTTTAATCCCTTCCAAACAGTTTCTTTCCTTGACTAGAGTGCTTTGTTTTCGAAGTACAAATGCCTTTGGTTTACACTCGTATCTCTGTCATTAGTTCCATTGCTTCTCAATGGATTAAAGTCACCTTTATATACTTCAACAAACTCTGATGAATAAGCACTTTACTATTTAAATAGAACTAACTACATTAGAAAGCAAGGCAGGGTAGTGATTAGTAAACCAATCACAGTGCTTCGCAACGGCTTCTGAGTCACCTTTACTTTAGAATAGATTGCGCCTAATCTATTCTAATCTAATCGAATAGATTACAATAGAAAATGCGCGCGCTATCTTACCCATGCTACCTTACCCACCCCTATTTATATGAAATAATCGTCATTCTTAACTCATACCTTGTTAATGCACTGAATTCCTAATAATGATTTAAAAAATACTTAAATTGAGAAACTGTGAAAAGATTTAAAATGGGGAGAAAAAAAAGGAAGAATAAGAATTGCCCATGAGGGGATCGAACCACCAAGACCTTCGCGTTATTAGCAAGACGCTCTAACCAACTGAGCTAACAGGTGACCTACAACATTCAAGAAATCCTAAAACAGTCGCTTCCTAACTACTTTAAACAACGTGATATTAATTTTAGAGAAAATAAAGTAGTTATCAAAATCCCAATTCTAAAGGATTTATATAGCCAATATCTCATAATGTTATAAGTTGAGAAACTGTGAAAAGATTTAAAATGAGGAATCCTTGATAATCCTTGAAGTATATTTAGAATTTTTAACCGCACATCATCTTCCAACCAGGATTGAGGATTTGGATGTTCATGATTTTTCTAAAGCAAATATTTCCAGACGGGCTGATTGGAAGGAGTTGTCTTATTCTCTAATGACTTCTAATTTTTTTTCTAATGTTCTATGATAAAGATATCGGTTACCGAAGAAAAGTATGGAATATCACCCATTTAAAATAATAAATCACTGACGCCTTTGCCATTTTACACCGAATATTGCTGGACGTTGCATTCGTCTTGATGTGATTCTTGCAATGATTTTTCCAAATATATAGAAGTGTGTTAAAAAAACGACAGAAAAAAACTTTTATATGTATTCTTCATTATGTAAGAAATTCTACAGCGTTGTCATTTAATTGGCATTTTTAATAAATTTTAATATTGTAAGTAGATTTTGTATATATTGTAAACATCTTTAATTTACGATTCACTGAAAGCAAAAAACGGAAAGGAAACTAATATAATGTAATTATTAATATAATTATTAATACAAATAGTTGGATTAAAACAATTAAAATCTTTAAAAATTATTATTACTAACGGTTATTTTGAAAAAAAAGGTTATTTATATCCTAAATAATTAAAAGGTGAGAAAACGATTTTACTAATTGGAATGAGTGGAGTTAAAAAAAAAAACAAAAAACAAAAGAAAACCAAATAAGTGAACGAATTCTTAAATGCTCGTGATCTGTAAGAAGCATCCACAGAGCTAAATCTCAGGAGGAGAGACAGGACCACTGCCTTTAACATTTCTAAACTCATTAACTTAAATAACTGATACGGTAATTATACCTAAAACATCACAGATAGTAGCATTTAAAAGTTCAAACATCTTAATAAGTTGTAACATTTCCAATAAAGAGCTCGTCTTTCCCCATTAATTATTATTTTCCACCATTATTCCCTTTTTCTTTTAGATCTCAGTTATATATAGAAACAACTTTGAATGTAGTAAATCTAATATGAGAATTGTTTTTGAAATTTTAATTGAAGAAACATATATCTATTTATTTTGCAATTATGTTTAATGTTACATGTTTTATTAAAATTGATCCTCATTCCATTTGTTTCTCTAGATCCCAAAAGCAGCGTTCCTCCAAGGATTACTCACAGTCGTCCGATGCTGGAAGTAGAAATGGGAGAACGAGCTGAACTACCCTGTGCAGCGCAAGGATATCCAGTTCCTCATTATAGGTGATTACATTTTTTCCTTATTTGAAAATTGAGCAGTCTATAGGGTTTTGAGATTAATATTACATTGTTAATTTATAATTGACTGCACTTTAATCAAATTAGCAGTATTCTTTTCAAGGTTTGTAGTCAGGGAACGAATTACGTACAATACAAGATTCATATTTCATTCATATTTCATTTGCATCTAAATGCTTATTCCCAAATTAGATGCGAAAAGTCTTTACTATGTTTCTTTAATACAAAATTTTTAATTCTACAGAATTTCATTTTCCTAAAAATAAAGTTGTATGAAAAAAGAAATAAACATCTTAGTTCATTTTCACTGTGATATTCTACTAAACTATCAAGATGAAAAATCTTAAATTAATCAATTACCCAAAAAAGGCACCAAAGTAAACAAAAGATTGCGTCTCTGAGCTATTAACAGTGTGAGACGGCCGTTTCGTCCTCTTTATGGACTCATCAGCCACACAAACCCTCTGTCGAAAGCTCAGATCCCGAGATCAAGATCGTCTCCCACTCTCACTGTTGTTAGCTCAGAGGCGAAATCTTTTGTTTACTTTGATGCCTTTTTGGTCTATTGATTAATTTATAACAGGTACGTTAAAATTTCTTTATAATGAATCTATGTTAAGAAAAGTGTAATGGTTGAAATGCTGGTAGCTTTAATTCCTACTTTCGTTAGCTGTTAGGGGATAATGAACCACACTTTTGTAGCCTTTTTGTATATATTCCCGAAATCCTTTAAAATATTTCCAGACTGATTGCATTGACTCGGGTATTTTTGTTTATTGGATTTTATCCTTTTGGTAATTCTTTTTTTTTTTTTCTTTATAAGCCTTTCTAAGCCTACTTCACAGTTCCGTGGTTCATTCGAGAAAGATAATGATCAGATCGCGATAACTCAAAACTGATTGTTTCATGAAGGCATAATCCCAACAAGATATTTAAAAAAAATGAACGAAGTGAAAGAGATAAAATAATTATCTATGGATTCACAAAATTTCCATGAAGATTTTATAATAAGGTTATTTTTCGGAACATTTGATCCTTTCTTACCGATTCTGTTGTTATTTTCACAAAGAGAACTATTTTTCTTTTCTGAGTGAAAAGGTTTTAGAATTTCGTTAAACTAAACTTTGGATTGATATTTTTCGAAAACAGATGATTTCTGAGAAAACCATAAAAAATGCTAAATACAGTTGAGAGGTTTTCGATAAGCAAATTTAATACGACTTTAGAGGGATATCACAATGCAACATATGAATATCGACTATCTCCTAGCAACGTAGATTGTCTAACTGAAGTAGGACTTACCAAAACAACTGATTCCTTTTCCCTTTAAAACCCAACAACAACAAAGAAGAAATAAAAAAGAATTTTACGAACAAAGAAAAAAAAATGTAAATGAATTTCAATGAATTTGATGAATTTCAATATAATTTTATTTGAGAATAAGGTGAAATTATAAAAAAACACAAAATACAACAGATTTATTATTTATAAAGTACATCTACTCATTTGTTAAAATAAGGCATTAAGACATTTCATGACTGTGCCGTTTTTTCATTCACCAATCTAGAAACATTAATGAGATGTCGCTGAAGAAGTCAATTATGCGTACTAAAAAATGTTAAAATTCAAATCTCGATTAATAAAATTTTGTGATGTATACATTAAGTGGATCAGAAATACTCACAATAAATATACCGATAAATGTATCTTTTAGGAGGTACAGAACTGGACAGAAAACTAAAGAAAAAAGGCTAAAATTTGATTTTACCAAAACAAATGCTCTTTGTACTAATTAATTTTTAATGTTTTGGACCTTCATAGAATTTATCTAATTTTGCAGAATAGTTCTAAGATTTGGCGAATCTTTGTGCATTGTTTCTTAACTTGCAAGAAAGTTGTATGTCCTGTGTGTCTATTTCTTGCTTACTCAAAATAATTCTATATTTTATTTATATTCAAGAATCAGTTACGAAATTTAACATTAAATAAGTTAAAACAACTTCAGACCTATGCTTTGAAAAATATTAGTAATGACGATGTGAGATATTCTATTTCAAGGAAACAAAAATATAAAGATAATTTATTGTGCAATCAAATACTAAAAGCGAGTTTTTTAAGTGTATATACCACAATTTATTCATGGTGCTTTTCTTTTTTTGCATCCCTATTTTCAATTTCGGGATCGCAGCAGTCAATACTGTTTTATGTGTCAGTAAAGATCCCCACAAATTATATTCCGGACCTTCTTGTTCAAGATACTTCGTTTCTTCACAGTTTCTGATGTTCTGTGTTCAGGTTTATAACTTCCTTCATGGCAATTTTATGAGACCCAGTCCGCGTCGAAGTCATCATCTAGAATCGACATTTATTTTATTGTGTCGTTTTGCTAGAGAGAAAACCCTTTGAGGAATAGGTGGATGTGACACAATGGACCCAGAAATACACCACAAGAAAGTGGATTGATTTTCCACGCCTTTAAAATGTTCTTTCATTTTATTATTTAACCCGCAAAGAAATGATGAAGCTACCCAATGTTCATCTCGAGACTACGTAAAAAAGTACATGGGTTGCATACATCTCTTTTTTGTTTCTGCTTGCTAAGGAAAACACTTCCAGCATGCCTTCATTACTGCTGTTGCAAGATGTTGAACCACAGCCAAGATTAAGTAGAAGAAAGTGCGTACAGATCCACGTAATTACGTTCTAAGGCGTAACCAATGTGTGTACCAAGACGTGCTTTATTTAGCCCAACTGCTCCTAATAAGGCAACATACGGGTAAATGCGTAGCAGCCAATTGGAAAGTTCGTTTTCCGGGAGATTAATAGTCTTAAGTCTCCGCGAGAGGAGGCACAGTCTCAGGAAAATCAGGAAAAGCTGCTAACATGTAAACAACCACAGTTACTCAGTGAAATCCACAAAAATTCGCCGCAAATCCCTCAGCGACCTAAGCCATAAATAATCAGAAAAGACATATACGAAGTATTTCAACAGTAAACACAGAAATTGTAGATCCATTTTCTTTTTTAAGTTAGTATTAAGATTCACCGTTTCTCTTTGAAATTAGAGATTGGAGAATTCAAATTAATATAAACAAAAACTTCATGCTTCTTATTATGAATTCTTTTTTTATATATAAAGTTTTAAAATGTATTAGTGTTAAAATCATTTAGTTTAATACGTAATGCATGTGAATAGTTTTGTTAAATATTGTTTTTGTCGTAATAATGAAAGAAGAGAAATATACTTAAATGTAGTCAAAAATACAGAATACTACTTATTTTTTGAATGAGATATTTAGAAAAACAGTGCCTTTTTATTTCTTTCAAATTATTTTTGTTTAAATTATATATTACACATTATAAAATAAACATTGGATGCTTTAGACTTAACTATTCTGTAAATTTAAAATAAATAAACATGTGAACATTAAATAAATTACATATTTAAGAATGATACTAATGTAATAAATAAATATGTGTTAGATAAATTTTTAATAGAATAATTACAAAATATGCATTTTTTTATACAAAATATATGTCACAATTTACATAAATGTTTCTCGGAATTTTTTTAAAGTGACATTGTTATCAAATGATTTACAATACTATATCTTTAGTTTCAGAATATGGTTATGAAGAAATCATTTTACGAACTAAAAATATTAAAAAAATGGTTATTGATAACAATTGCTTTTTTTAAAATTTAAAATCCTTTAAAATTCTTAATGTTCTAATTAAGAGTGTTCTAACTCTTAATTTAAAATTCTCTTGCAAAACTTTTTGTTTCATTAAAATGTCTGCTCTACCGAAAGCACTGACGTCTAATGAAATAAGATATTTGGAAATGTCAGAGCTGAACAGTTCGATTAGAACTCGTTAATTTTTTTCTTCTTAATGAACTTTTATTGGGTTTTAAAGGGCTCTTCATTAAAAGTCTTACAGAGGCCAAACAAATCCGTGACAGACAGAATGAAGTTTAATAAGAATCAAACTTAAAGGCTATCGAAGATCTTTACATCTGTCCTACCAAGTTCTATTTGTTGATTTTCAAAGAATTTACAATTTTATCACTATGATTTAAGAAAAAAGTCTTAATAATATGAATATAAAATTCTACGAAGTGGAATTGATTTTACCTCCTGCTAATCCTTAGAGTATTGCTCTTGTAAGTGCTTTTTATTTATTTATATCTTAAACACGTTTCAATATTTCAAGAGTAATTTATTGTTTATTAGCAATAGTATCTGGATCTGATATCTTGTAGGCTAATTGAGATATCTGCACCTTAGAAATCCTTTAAATTTCATGTATACGAAGTAAAGAAATCCAAAAGCACTATTTCTACCCCTAGAGAAACTACGAAAATGACTGGAATTGGAAAGAACAAAGCAAAGAAAAACAAAAAAAAAACTTTCACATTAGGAGCGACGTAAAAACGACCTGTCCGTTATAGAATACATCCAACACTGAGGCTTGTAATGGCAGGTCAAGCACTAAACCTTACAGATATATAAGAGAATCAAAGGACACAGAGCCATTATGGTACACCCTGGTTGAATGAATCGATTGAATAAAGCATAATAGCTTGTAAAACAGGAAGACCGGCAGCAATGTGGAAGAAATAAAAAATTTCAAAAGTTATACTATAAAATACCTACCGGAAAATTGTATCACTGTATTTAGGAGACAAGAGCCTTCATCCTCCATTGAACTTATGAAGACCAAAAACTAAACGAATTTGTAAATATAAACTCACAATTTTTATTTACTTTTGGAAATACAGTCAAACTTGGATAATTTGAACTTGTTTAATTCGAAATTCTGGATAATTTGAATTTTTTGCTCGGTCCCTAGAATTCTGTATTAAAATAATGTTAAAAAATCGTGGATAATTCGAATTTTATTTTGGACAGTAAAAATTGAATAGTAAAAATTGTTCCTGAGACTTTTCTCAGCTAAGGTGCATTATTTATTTTAACGGTCTTTCCAAGAAAAACAAAAGCAAGGGATATTTTTCTATTTTGTATCAATTGATAGTTTGGAATCATATGCTATGACTCAAAGATTGCATTCAATGAAGCAATTAAAAATATCTGCCTTTTTTTTAAAAGTGATGAATAATTAAGCTAGTAAAAAATGTTTGATTCAATGAAAAAAAATGTAGCAGTATTCTTAGATAAAGTTTGTGTTAAATCTTTGATCGTGGAGTTAATCTTTTTTATTTATCTCTTCTGTTTGAGAGAATATATGTAATTCGAATTTTTGGATATTTCGAACTTTTTCTCTGGTCCCTTCAACTTCGAATTATCCAAGTTTGAATGTAGTCAAAAGAAATTTTTAGAAGAGCCTTTATTTTGATGGATTATAACTGAGAGCTTTTATTTGGGTCAATGACCATTCTACTACTAAACTACTTGCATTATATTCTTAAGGAATAATGTAGTTGCAACTGTAAATTGGTCACCTGTTATCAAGTCAATAGTCATCTCAGGATTTCATTACGCCACTAAAATACATTTTCTTCAACTTTTCGAGAAAACAACTATGGGAATCATTTGTGGGAGTCAAAAATTAACAAGCAAAAATAAAAGTAAGGTTAAATATAAATACAGAAATTCATATACCAGCCATTTGCCGGCTTCCCATGAATTTTCTTGGCTTATTAAAGAGATAAACAAGGTAGGGATAGCGATTAGTAAACTAATCACAATGCTTCGCAACGTCTTCTGATACGTTTAAGAAAATGTAATTGATATTGCTTTAATTCCCTTATTATTATAAATGTGATTGCTGCGAATGCAAAAGGCGCAATTGTTGCGATTGTTGTGCTTAATGATAATTTAATGAGATTTTAATGATACTTGTCTACAGACGGACGGACAAACCGAGTTTAAAAGTCTTCTTCTCAGAAGACCAAAAACTTAAAAAATTAAATAATAAACAGCAATGGAGCCCTGCCGACATGGTCGTGCGGTCTCAGGCGTCGGTCTGCCGTGCGGCCTGTGTGCCGGTACCAGGGTTCAAATCCCGGTCGAGAGCATGGATGTTTCATCTTTCTTCTGTGTTTCGTCCGTTTCTCCCCTGGGACTTACTATCTTAGAGTTATTTCTAGAAGGGATATGAATCTCGTCCCCCTTCTGGAATTTCCTAACCTCATCCTGACGTTGTCAGGTAGGGCTAGCCCGTGGTCCATAGTTGGCCAAAGTCGATGAAAGGAAACAGGAATGGAAAAGATAATGTTATACAGATAAAACTGTAAAAGAAGTTTTAGTCTTTTGTTGATAAATAAAAATACCAACTTTTAAGAAGTTTTTGAAACTTATTACACGGAACGCATAAAAATACCTTATATAGCAAAGCAATGTGTCCTTAGGAGCTTTCTTTTTCTACTGCAGTATCAGATAATTAATAGAAAAACACTGTTAAATAGCAATTTGAAAAAGTTAAATAAATGTGAAAAAACAAACATCCAATAAAATTTGATTTGATTTACTGTTGTACTGCAATATTACGTTTTTATGAATTGCAAAATGAAATATTTTATTTAGTTTCTTTGCTTTGCTGCTGATTTTAATTTTTGTTGTGGTATTAGAGCAAGAGAGAAGAATCTTGGTGAAACATTAAAAAATTATGTAATGTTTTTATTCGACTTAATCTGGGTGTAGCATAGAAAGCAGAAACACTCTGAAATAATGAAGCCTCAGGCTTATTATTATTTTCATCTTATTAAAATTCATAAGATTTTCTAATTAGACGTATGTTATTTAGAAAACTTTATATTTACGCTCTTTGCATAAACAATGATTCTGTACATTATGTTCCTTCGTACTTATCTTGTTATTAGTTTAATTCAGTTGCTGCAGTTTAATTCAAACTTTTGAATGAATGCAAAATTTACGTTTTGTCAGTTCCCACAATTCTCTCATAAATTTCAATAACGAACCAATACAGCTATGAGTGGAATTGTTATAATTAAACTACTCTGAAAATAGAGATCTCACTGAAATAATATAAAATTAAATTATTTAGATAACATGTTAACTTTCTATAAAAATAAAAGAATTACACTAAATCAATTCTTTGATATATTATATATACGATCGAACAGGGAATTCGTTGGCTGTATGAGGAATAGTTCTGTAGAAGTCCGTCTGGTGCGTCCGTTATTATGCATGAAGCAACATCCTGCCACTTACTGTCAGCAGGTTAGACTGAGGTTTCAGTTAGTCGTTTGATGGCTTTAGAGCATAAGATCAGCTACGTGACTTGTGAATGGGTCATAAATCAAGACTTATCAGATTCCAGAACCGTCCTAATAGGATCAACGTGAGTTGGTACAGTTTTTTGGGGTGCAGAAGGCTACCAGACGGTGGGGATTCATCGCAAAATGCAAGACACTGAACGGGAATGCATGTGTTGAAGACATCTGTGATGAATACCTATTAATAATTCAACGAAGATCGGCAATGGAATCAATACCAATGTCCTCAATGTCCACCAAACTAATCCATTTGGTCATTACCAAAGTTACATTCCATGGAATGCGATGGACAGCCATAGAGACCTATAATTTTTGTAATTGAATCCTATTAGAAAGTGTTCTGGTAATTTTAAAAAATATTTTCTTAGCAACAACAATCAAGTAAACTAAATAGAAGTATGGTGAATATGCAAATAACAACACACTTAAAATAATTTAGATAAAAAGATGAACCGTAACATGTTTCGATTAGTTTCCGCTAATCATCTTCGGACGGAATGCAAGGAGAGGACAACAGCCCGCCAATATACGGCATCGTCTAACCAATCATCATGGCTTCCATTCAGGAAAACCAATCATCGGGAAGACATTGGAAACCATGATGATTGGTTAGATGATGCCATATATTGGTGGACTGTTGTCCTCTCCTTGTATTCCGTCCGAAAATGAAACATGTTACGATTCATCTTTTTATATAAATTATTTTGTGTCTTGTTATTTGTATATTCACCTGTTATCTTCGAACACGTTAAACTTTTTAATCATAAATAGAAATATTTCATACATAAATATGTATGGAGTTATGCGGAAACTCTATCACAAGAAAACTTGAGCATAGAACAAACAAGGAAAAGGCATTCCGCTTTTATTGCCACTTCCCGTCCTTTCTTCTTGCAAAATTTCAACTTAAAGGTCAGAACCTACTTTTAAATTTGAATTGTTGAAACTTTTATAAATCTTAACATTAATCTTAACGTTGTCTTTGTTCAGATTTTTTCCTTGCCTCACAACTTTTGCGTGAAACCTACATTTTTTTCCCTAATTATTTCCCACTGAATGCACTCATATACATGCAAATAAAATGAGATATTAGCCAGCCTAACATCAGTCTTTTCCGGAATCACTGCGCTGTATTACTTAAAGGAATTATGAAAAATCATACAAAGCGGCATTTAATTAAGTCCGTCGACTTCATCTTTATTATTTGTCCGCATGTAATGCAGTCTGACAAAAGTAGATGGCACATTACTTGATTTGAGGTTTCTTGGGGAATTCGTCTTACTAGGAGTTTCCATTTTTTTCCTCTCTTCTTTGGAAAAACAATTACGCTGGTACCGAGTGAAGTTGTAATTTTCATTTCGAGAAAGAATTGCGAATTGGAAAGAGAAGGAAGCGATTATATTTTCATTAAATACGTTGGAAAACCTTGGATTAATTTAGTCCTCGGGCTCTTCAAGAAGATAAATTGCATTTTAAGCATCTAAATTCATGTGCTGTTGAAAATGTATGAAGGTTGCAAGTCCAGCATTGACCTTATAGGTCGACAAGAGAAACGAAGAAAGAGAAGGAAAGAAATGCCTGGAACAACGCTCATTTCAGTATTTAAGTAGTTCACCTGGGAAATGGAGACAGAAGGGAAACATCTCCTACTGGAATATTCAGTGCTTGGTTGGCTTTAACCAAATAGGGACCTTTTTTTGAAAGTGACTCAGTCAACGAACAGCGAACGATTCAAGAAAAAAATGTTCTTGTTTGCAAAAATGTTCTTTTTGCAAAATGTTTTGAAGTAAACATTTTACTCGAGAAGCTTAGCGATAATGAACTTTTCAAATTGTAAATATTTGTAAATTTAAACTGAAGTTTTACCTTGTCGAAAAATTAATTTATGGTGCAAATCATCTCTTTACTAAAACTATAATCTTTATCATATGACTTAAATGCTTTGTTTTCATTGTTTTTAGGTGAATTTTCCTTTAATAAGTTGTTCAATATTATTTTCGGATAATATTGAACATAGTTTTCTTTTCTTTTCTTCGAACCCAACTAACGCTTCCGAACTTTAAGCATACTAAAACGACACATAAAAACTAAAAGAAGAGATCTTTTCATTTTTAGTATTCTTCGAATTATACTTACATTATGAATTAAGTAATTTCAAGATAATCAATTCGTTCTCAAGAATTCATGTGTATTGCCGAAAACATTTTATTAGAGGGAGTAAATTAAAATCAAGTTAGTTATAAGAAACTGAATTTAATAGGAAAATTTATAAAATTAAAAAAGTTTAGAAGAGATTTGAGATTATAAGTTAATGAATTTTTTGAAAATAGTTGAGAAATTCAGAATATAAATGATTATCAAGAGTGAATACTAATTCATAGTTTATCATTATAGACATTTGTAGTTTATCAGTAACTTGTTTGGTATCTACAGTTATATTTTCACTTTAAGGAAAAAATTACATTTTGACCTTATTCGGTCACGAACTGCAATTATGTTACCGACATTTGCTAGATAAAAATTAAACAAATTTTATACGGGAATATCATTCACTAATATCCAATGTCATATCTCTAAGGTAATTACTTGGAAAGATTAAATCTCCGATGGTTCCATCAACTATAGGACTTAAAGCGAAAGAGGAAAGTCAGTCACGTTAATATTCGGTATCTGTACTCTCAAGGCATTAGCTTAAAACTGTATTTTTTGTATTATATGTAACTAAATTAGTTGTAAGTTTAAGGTTTACTTCAAATTTATTTCCGCAGATCTGCTGAGTTTATTTAATTAAAAATATTTTGAATAATAAATCAATCGTAATTTTGAACATTACGATCCTCAGATTTGTTTAAAAAAAGATAATTCGTTGTGTAGGCAAAATATCCAAAAAAATTAACCAGAAATTAAAAAACAACTGAAGTAATGGGTATGAATTAAGCAGAATTTTTCATATTAAAGATCCCGGCGCATGCTTTCTGGCATGGAATGGCAATTTTCAATGGAACCTTTCCGCTAATTGCTCTTTATTGCAAATGAATAAATTGGGAGCAGTTTATGGCCTAAGGACTCAGGGTTAAAGGTTGCACAAATTTCACATTTATGTTATGAGGTTGAAAATATTTGTTAGAATAGTGCACAAATTGATATATGAACTACAGCAATAATACAGCATTCAGAAGGTGGAAAGTAATTGATAGTAGAAACCTAAATAAAAAAAAATAGAACGTTAAAGTGTGCAATATATTAATTTAAAGTAATGATCATTGTTCATTGATTAATCTTAACTGATAATCAAAACATAATTTCTCATTGTCCTGCACAGTATGAAGCACTTTTTTACAGTTAAAATAGAATTATTAAATTAATACAACAAATAAGTGATAACTCTTGTAAGTTAAAGGATTGCTTTCTGATGAACATATAATCTCGCTATTGTCTTATTGTAACAATGACTTGACATCAGTTTTAATTCTTTCCAAATGATTGGCTTTAGGGTACATCCAAATTCCTACCGGTCCTAATGTATTAGGGGGTTTAGAACATGTTTCTGATGCAATTAAACATCTTACTAAAGAAATTATTAATTCAATTACTTTATACTTTATCGTCTCATAAGGTTAACATTAACGTTATTCTTATGAATAGTGTTATCTACTTGTAGATTAATTTTAGATATTAGATTAGCTTTATTATTTTCATTTTGTAAGAAGAATAAGAGTGTACAGACTCTCAATATAGCCAAAGCGAATCTGCAAGAGATGAACAACATGTTATCTGATTTTACTTTATTTTTCAAATGTTTACTCTTGTCTTATCATTAGCAAACAATCTATTCGCGCTGAGAATCAATTATTATTGTTTGCTTTGTGCTTCATTTTTCCTAATATTTAGTTTTCTTCCTATGTTTATTAGTGCTTATCTAATTTAAAGAAACATCTTCAAACAAAGAATTTTAGTAGATTGTTTTATGCAACAGACTTAAACTTCGATTGGTAACGCCTCCGTAAGCAAAGTCATTTTATAATTAGTTGATAATTTACTCTAGAAAATATCTCTCAGAAATAACGAAATATTGCAAAAAAAGAGGAAACTTCATTCAAATACTGCTTTACAACTTGAATATCCGTTGCAATTATGTGTTAAAAAGATTAAGAAAAGAAATAGACAGACAACTTAATAAAACAAGGCAACTTTGTCTCTTTGGAATCCGCCCAGGCAATGACTGTAGTTGAGATTTACCACACTCTTATTCCAAGTTGTTGATTTATCGCCCTGATAGAATTGTTTCTTCCCTGTTGCCAACTATTTCATATGTTTTTCAAAAGTTTGCAGAGCTTTCAGAAATAAATCTTCCCAAATGTTGTGTTGAGGTATTTCAGATATTTATCTTGGGTTAAATACATGACTTTATATTTTATGCTAACAGAAGAAAGAGACAGAACGCAAGCAACCCCTGGAAGTCGAACATATTTGAGAAAAGAATCCTGATTTCCTCAACAGAGAATACCTCCCTCCTTCCCAAAATCTATTCCCACGATGTAAAAGAAAAGGCTTGAGAGAATGGGCCGGTGAGGCCCATGAAATATTGCCACTGGTTTGTTTGCCATTTGTTTATTTGGAGTTAATAAAGAGATTATTTATAACATTCGTTCATCTCTTTTCTGAAGATCGACTTTGAATGGTTTGAAGCGAAATTGTGTAAGAAACATTCGATCCTTGTTTCGAAGAAAAATTTGAATAACATCCTTGGCCTTAAGAGGTCAATGATGTGGTCTTGCATACAATCTAATGACAAAAGGATACTGGATATTGAGTCTATATTAATGTTTGTCATCACACCTCATTCCGTTGTTCACGGATCATAAGAGATCATCCATCTCATGAATGTATGGTCACCTTATGCAAATATAAGTCATTTCCATTTGGAAGGAAGATTTAAATCCAGAATCGAAATAAATAAATCGAAATAAAGTAACAACCGCATACAAGTACATTGAAGTGTTCTTGTTCAAACTAAAGTCGTTTTAAGAAAAATAGACCCACTGCAAATTCTTATTTAATAGTTATATATTGCATAATTTATACTGTATTGTAAGTTAGGCCTGGAGGTACTTCACTTAGAATGAAGGCGCATTGGCCTTATTACCGACCCGAGAACTGACAAAAGGCCATAGCAGCCTGAAGGAGAGAAAGTGAAGGAGGAAACAAACAGAAAAGAAAAAGAAAACAAAACACTTTCGGAACGCGATACTAACCTAGAGACATCGCCTATTCGAAAATGTCTGAACTATCAATTCATAAGATTTCTTCTCAATAAAACTACATACATTACAATGTTAAAACATAAAGAAGTAATTTATAGGTGATACATTGTTAAATCTATATTTTATTACAAAAGAACAACTCAGAATTAGATATTATGTAAATTCAATAGATCTTCCATATACCCAAAAAAAATATCAACTGAAAAAGTAGGTTTTATAGAAAAACAGCTGAACATTACTATTCCTTAAAATTTCATTCATATTGGAAAAAAAAATCCACTAAATAAACATCATCACTGGCATATACGGAGCACTACTATTATAAATAATAATACTATTATTATAAATCAACTTTCGTGTGAATTAATGCTCTTACTACTTCAGATTATGTAATTTAAAAAACCATTATAAACGAATAATTTTTTAATTATGATGTAATATTCATTGTGATACATAATTAACAAAAAAATGATTACTTATCTTAAAAACAATTATATGGTATTAGATAAATAATTTATAACCATTTATAACTTTATACTACTAAATAGTCCTTAAAATGATCTTTCGCAAAACTTCATTGTCCTACTTCTGATTAAAATTAAGTGAATGCTGTTTTTACAAATACGACAAACTTTTTACATAACAATACTTCGTATTTGAATTTTACAATAACCTTATTACATAACAACTCATATGTAGAAAATTTGTTTCATTTTTAAAAACACTCTTCAGATAATGGTGAGCCTGAAGAAGCATTATTACCCTTGAGCCTGAAGAAACAGCACAATGACTTCCTGGGAAATATAGTTTTGTAAATATGATACGGAGTAGTAGTAAGAAGATTTGGTAGTATAAAGTTGTATTTAATATCTCACGAATATTTTTAAGTTAATTATTAAAATATCGATTAATAAATTCAAACAATTATAACTTAATAGTCTACCTTTTGTAAAAATTAATCATTTATTGCTGGAAATTTGAATAATAAGAAATTAAATATATCAATTATAAATTTATGAATTAATTAATGTAATTAATTATAAATTATGAATTTTAAAATAAAATTAAAGTTATTAAAATTTAAAGTTATGTAATTAGAAGCATCTAATAACAAAATATTACTAAGAAAGCATCTATATACAGGCTTATGGTGCAAAAGTCTGGACCCATAAGCAATTTATTATATAACAATTTATAGTTTACATATAACAATTGATTTACAAAATTGTACTTAAGAAAATGTAACTATAAAAAAATTTACAGTTTACAATAAGTGTTCGAACTGCTTTCCACCTTCTTCCAAACATTTCTCTTATTCGGGAGACACATGATCTTTGCACATTGCTGAAGATAGAGTTATTCCCTCTTAAGGTTTTAATTTCTTGTGTGATGTTATCTTTTAGTGCTTGTAATGATCTTTGTCTGTTAGCATAAACCACTGATTTAAGATGGCCCCATAGGAAAAAATCCAGAGGACTCAAATCCGGCGATCTTGGCGGCCATTCAACCGGTCCTCGACGTCCAATCCATTTCCTTGGAAATGTATTGTCCAAAAAACTGCGCACATTCATCGCAAAATGTGGCGGAGCCCCATCATGTTGAAACCACATATCTCTCCGGATTGCTAATGGTACGTCATCTAGGCGAGGTATAAGGAATATTTCCAATAAATGAAGGTATGACTCACCCGTTATCGTGTTTGGGAAGAAATAAGGATATGATATCAAAATTATGTTAAAAATAGGAAATCATTTGTTATACATTGTTTATAAGTAAATCAATTGTTATATGTAAACTATAAATTGTTGTATAAGAAATTGCTTATGGATCCAGACTTTTGCACCACCCTGTATATATATGAAATGATTGATTAGGCTGATTTGTTTTGTTTTTAATAATATCGAATTTACTGGTGTTGAATAACTTATCTGATTCTGCTCAAATGTTATTTAACATAAATACTTAATTATTATTAGAAAATATCTCTCATTTTTCAATCATTTCTAATTTCTTTTGCTTCGTGAAGAATTTAAGAACAAGTTACTGGTTTTTTTGGTTTTTTTTTCATCACATCAATAAATATGTCTCGGATTTAAAAACCAGACAGATGAGAACGATGAACTAATCTCTAAAGTTGAAACTCATTATCTAAGGAAGATTAAAAGGATTTAAGTATTAGCTTGTCAAAAAATACCAGTTAACACTGATTCAGGGTCAAAGATTTTTTTTATTTTTTTTTTTTTTTGGGGGGGGGGGGGGTGAAGTTTTCTTAGAAGAAAAGTTCTTCAGTTTTCTTTCCTGTAGCACATTTCCATGAAACATTAGCATCTTACCTTCAGTAATTTAGCAGCTTCTATTTTCGAAAATCTACTAAATTATCAGCTACTCAATTATTTTTAAACCTTTTATTCCATTTAAATTTGTTCTTCTTTATTCCATTAAAAAAAATAAAAACAAAGTGATTTGATATTTTGATATCTGGTTTCAACTTCTGAAATCACAACCATCCGTAATATGATTTTGGAAGTAGAATTTCTGAATTATATTTTCGAAATATTATTTAATATTGTGAGTTCCCAAATAATCTGAAGTCGGTGAAGTTAAAGTACTGTTAAAAATCAAAAATTTGTCCTTGTTTTACTGTGAAAAAAGTTTTTATTTATCAATAAACAAAGACCGTTAATCTACATCAGAATAAAAATAAATGCACTCAATACGTAAATTCCACAGTTAATTCTGCTGTCGCCAACTGGTTTCGTTTGTTTATTTATATACATACATTTTCAAGGCTTAAAATTCCATAAGAATTACAACAAAAACTAATAATTTCTTTCTAATTAATCCATACGTTTTTTAACATATCATTCCCTATACTGTATTACTTAATACTAAATGTCTCTTGAACTATTGTTGAACCAAAAAAAGTATCCCTCTACAGCATCTCAAATAATCATTACGAAAAACTTATAAATTCATATTATTAAAATAAAATTGTAATTTCCGGATTTCTTCTTTTCTATTTAATAATTTATTTTGAAATTTCTTAATAAATAACGCTTTCTTAATTACTAAATTTTCTCTCGTATTTGAACTACCTAAAATTTGAATATTTTTCCAATCAATATATATCTGGAAATTTGGTAATATCCCCTGCTAAAGCTGATTTCTCTGTATGCAATTTAGCTATTGCTAGATTGTTCTTTAAAAAATAAATTGCTTAAAATATATTGTTTAATTTTTACGATATTGATATTATATTCAATGTCATTCTGTGATAACAAAAAATCCTATTATAATTAATTCGATGTTTATATTGTTATCGTATTCAATACTATTCCTGATATCATACAATTGTTATCATATTCATGTTTTTGAATATTTAAGAAGAAACTTATCGATTTCTCTCCATAATGTACAGTACCTAAGAAAGAAAACAGGATGTTTTTAAAATATAGTGAATTATTCTAAATGGAGGAAGAATTTCTGGTTTTATTTATTTAATATTTACATAATTTGATGTAGCTATAGCTACTGCTTGTTTATGTTTATATTGTTGTAAATTATAGATTTGCTTTCATATTCACTTTATCATCTTCGGTAGATAAACATGCAGAAAATGAAAAAAGAGATGCAAATGAACATTTTATGAAGGTTTATACTTATTAATGGAATATTACAAAAAACATTAACAGTTACCGATTTATTATTCCTGGCTTCAATACTTACTATCATTACATCATCACATTCCATTAATAGCAAAGTGTTAGATTTTCATAGAATTGATTATGTAATCAATTGACTTCCTCAATTCATACTAAATCTCTAACAAACTGTAATCTGTGGAGGGTTTAAAGATGAAAGGTAATGAATTCCTTCAAAATAAACTTAGTAATTTAAAAAGAAAAAAATGCATCAGTGAAGAGAATGCCATTCTAAGCAGTGAGAAATTCAATGAAGATTAATAATGGTGTTAATTTCACTTAAGTGATTCTTATGGTTTCAAAGATAATAAAACAAGCGAAAACAAAATAATGAAAAGTCATCCGATTCAGATAAGCATATCATAATGGAAAATAGATACAAAGCTAGATTGACTATTAGAATCTTATAAGAGCGATATTCTTATCTTCAGTCAGCTTTAGAAGGTAATCGATAAATGAAAAATCAGATCTTTGTGTTAGCTGTTACGTCCAAAAATAGGTATTATTATAATAAATTTTATTCTTTAACCATGAAATTAAGCAAATCGCAAATTCATGTTGAAGCCATAATATAACTAGTCATTGATGATGTATTAATTATTCCTTGACGATTCGGATTAATCATTCGTATAATAGTTATAAATAAAATTAATAATTAACTGTTGCGGAACTGCCTAAGCCTACAATTAATTCTTCTGAAATCAAAACCATTAACTGCTTATTTTTCACAAACTCTTTCTTAATACTGCAAAACATATTTGTAAAATCTGACCCTTAACAATTAGGCTCTAGAAAACGAAAAAGAATTTCAGCCGCTGAAATGTACTTGCAAATGAGATCGAAAACTAGCAAAATATGATTTATTTACATTCTTGTTTTGAATATTAAAATATGCCACAAGCATGTGTGTGTGAAGTTAGCATAGCGGTTGCATTGACTAATAGAATTCAACACAAGCATTAAATGGCAGGATTTGTATAGATCGTTAAAGTTGCAGGACATAGCGTTTTACATCGCCATCCTAGGAACTGCTAAAGAGGTGGTACATCGTTTTAATATTCTTTAGTATGTGAAGGTAAGAAGAAATCAGTTTTTGAATGCAGTTTTCATTGAATATACTCAAGTTCGTCACTTCAACATAAATAAATTTTTTTTTCCAGGACAAGTGATAATTTAAGAGTTATTTATGTTATTATAAGAAGGATTTTTTTTGGCATATGTACAGTAGGTGAGGAGGCTGTAATACCTCAGTTTTTGAAAGTAAGACGCTGAAATATGCTAAATAAATTTGAACATGCCAAAAAATAGGTGTTCGTTTACCTTTAAGCTACGGAAAAGGAATTTGAAGAATTTTATAGAAGGAGAATATACCTGCATTTTTAATTTTATGGCAGTTTGGTTTCATTTTACACTTCAGATGAATTTCTTTCAAAATGTAGCTCTTAAAATTGCATTTAAGCAACTGTATAACAGTTAAATCGAAATTTGTTTATCTCTAATCTAAGGTCATTAGAGCAGAAGGTGAAAAAGTGTGAGGTAAATCTAATACCAACGAGCTTAATACGACCTGCTCGCCAGATGATCTCTGCGCCCGACATTAATTTTAATTACGAACTGAGAGACAGTAAAGGCCGTCGGGTCGATGTCAGCAAGCGCTGAAAGTTTCCCGTCAGAAAAGTGACATATTTGCGAGCGATCGAAGAGGGTCTCGCTCTTCTATGAGGTCGGTGGAGTTTCAGGAGAGCATTTTCTAGCGGCTGTGAGATTGGATTCTCTAATCACGCTGCTAATCCCGTGAACGTCTTTACAAGGTGGTTGCCTTGCTCCGGCTTGTGACCATCCATTCGACGACCGAGTAATCAGCTCTAGTGGTTCGTCTGCAACGACGATGCCACAGATCTTTTCTACATTAACACTAGCTTCCGTTTTCATCGCCGATTCGCAGTGTAATTGCATATTTTATTCACGGTCGATTTCGTCTGAAATCTGTATGCTTTTGCAAATTTATAAATTTATTAAAACCAACTTTTCATTAAAGTGGTTTTAATGACAGAAGTTTCAGTAACAGTGGAAATAACTGGGTACTTTCTCAAAATTTCTAAAAATTATTAATAAATTTAGTTTATAATTTTAAAAAAAAAACATTAATATCCGCTTACCATTAAAATGTTTGTAATACCAGCAATGGAAATCAGTTGTATTTATTTAAAATTTATGTAAGCTTATTCTGGTATTAAATTTCATTAAATTTGATTAAAAAAATATTTTTAATTGAAATAAATATATATTTGGAAATAATCTTAATATTTCACAGTAAGTAATACTAAAAATTTTATTTCATCTTTTAGTTATAGGCTAACTTATTATTCATCCTAAATTTTCCTCAGTCAAAAATATTTGCTTCGCTTCGATCTTAAGAAATAAATAAACCATTGCTTAATAAAAACATTAGTCTACTGATAACTTTGGGGAGCAAGAGGAGGGAGGGACACGAAGACAGAATTCCTTGATTGGTGCTCTGAGTGATTGGATAAAAATATTGTGTTTTAACAATGTGCACGATACCAGTGGAGAACCAATTTTATCATGTATTTTCTCGTTCATTGTATTTTTTTTTATTAAGAAGTAGATCGAAGTTCAATATTTGGTTTTAATCAGTTTTGAAAAATAATTATTACGCATTTATTTTTAACAGAAGACGCCGACACACACACCTGTAGATAAAAAGGTTTAACACATTAAAAAAGACAACACAACTGGTTTCGGATCGATGACATAAATCTTGGACTGTATGTGTAAATGAAATATTCTTTTTAGGTTTCATAAAGCATTGCTATGTAAAGTTGATTAACTTACATTGATACCTTAAATCTGAATTAGAAACTTCCTAAAGATCCTTCATAATGTTTTATGTATGCATCTAGATTACATCTAGCCAAGTTTTATGCATCTAGATTACAAAGCAAATTAAATTACGTAATTTAATAATAGCAAACTAAAATTCAGCAGAGTGTTTTATTATATAGTACTAGCCGGTTGACTGTATGTCGATTTATTTTAAGTTTCAGCTTCAACTATACATTTTTCTTTAACTTACTGAATTTAACAAAATAAGACCAATTTCAGAAAAAATTTAAATGCATTACTTTTCTGGAAATGATTTATCATTTATTATTTTTTTCCCTCCTTCTTTGAACTTCAATGTAATGCTTGGAAATCTTTTTTTTTTGTTTGTTTGTTTTCTAGTTGGCAGCGCTTGAAGGATGCAGTATTGATGCCAGTAATACCAGGGGAGCGAGCCCGACAGTTAAGTGGCATTCTATTACTTCAGGGACTTGTGCAGGAAGACAGTGCTACTTACGTTTGTTTTGTAAACAACAGCATTGGATTTGAAAGAGTCGAGACGATACTAAATGTTTATGGTAAGTGGGCGTTGACTATTTTTTTGTCTATATTCGCAGTCCGTCTGTTATGCCTGTGTTTACGCGATCGAAGTTAGGTTCTTCGATTAAATTTCATCGTTATGCTACGGAAATGAAGTCAAACTGACTACTACTAAACTTCAGGAACTTATAAATCTTCGTGGTTTTAGTGGATGGGGGAGGAAGGTTAGAAGTGAGACGAGTATTCTGTTTGAACTCTTAAAGCAGAAATATAAAAAAAAATACAAACTTAAGTTCAGTTGACTAAGTTTATCTAAAAGTTCTTTAAAATCGATTGTAACTGCAGGTCTGCTAGATTTCTTAGTACGCAACAAACCTATCATTTATTCGGTGATTATATCTTTTCGTTATTGGTATACATAATGGAGACTTATACTCTGTTGTCATCAGTGCATCAGTGGCTCGTTAATGGAAAAGCCATTACAGAAGATAATTATAAGATATATCATCTACGAGATCATTGCATAAACTGTGACTATTAATGAAAAAATTAAAACTACGGTCCTTATTCTTTTATTAAACCTATTGTGTAGTAGGAATCAAACTTCTTTTTGCGTGCATGCAGACAAAGAGTCGACAATTGGTGTTTTCGCACTCACGAATGTAAAGTCGCTTGAAAATCTTATTATTTCAGTATATACGACGATTAAGATACTGGCGTGGAATTTTTAATTCAATGCTAGATGATTGTTTAAGGTTGCGTTTAAGAAGTTTTTTTAGTTTAATTTTCTTTGAAATTGAAATAGAAGATACAACTCTTGAATAGTCATTTATTCAAAGGATAATGCAAATAAGACCTCCAAATGAACTAGCAGAAAATTATAATCTTTGCCTTATATACTTACATCAAATTATCTAAATATTAAATAAATAAAACCACAATTTCTTCTTCCTCTTGAATAACTCTACTATATTTCAAAAGCATATCCTGTTTTCTTCATCAGGAATAAATTGGAGAGCCTATGTTTATTTGATGTTTTTTCTTTTTTTATGATTTGAGAAAAAGAAACTTAATTGATTTCTCTCCAATTTGTACCTGATGAAGAAAACAGGATATGTTTTTGAAATATAGTAGAGTTTTTCAAGAAGAAGAAATTGTGGTTTTATTTTTTTAATCTAAGGTCTTCCTAAACTAAATGAACATCAACCTAGGAATAATTCTTAACAGCTAAGGTAGTTGCAAAGAAGTCATTAAGACGTGGAGTATCCTTTTGAAAAGTCTTATCGATTGCATAGGAAGAACTGAAGGACTTCACTTCTGTAACGAAATGAAATAAAATTTGAAAGTTTAAAAGTTTCTGTTCAGTTGTTGATGTTTTATTTGCCATTTTCGTAATACAAACAATTTACATATTGTAATTCCATCATGAATCTTATTTTTATGCATTTTGAAATCATGTTGTCCTGTTTCTGAAGATTGGATCCAGCTATATCCTTTCCTGCTGGTGTAGGAAAATTATTTGCAATTATTATTGTTTGGATATTTTGAAACGTTCATTTGATTCACTACAAATCAAGTAATTGTTACTACAGTAATTAAAACTAATTTACCATAACAAAAGCAATGATAAATTTCTGAAAAACTTCTTGAATAAACAGTAAATTACAAAGTCAATCAAAACCTTTAGAAACGATAAAATAATAACTTTGGGTAATCACAAGTAAGCAATTTCTAGGTCAGTGAAAAGCAATTGTAGCACAAAAGTATTGTATTTTTTAAGAATTTTTTTTATATCGAATTTAAAAATATATCTATGAGTGACCATCGAGAAAAGATTGCTCAATGGCCAGGAAAGAAGGTTATTCTGAAAAATTTCTGAAGATATTCAAATAAATAGGTTAAAACATTACGCCCGTATTTTCAATGGGTAGGGGACCATTTGGAGGTCGCAGAAGCAATTAACCCCGAGAGACATAAATCCGTTCCAATCAATGGCAGTTGGAAATAAATTTGAAGAGAAATGGGAACTCTTGAAGTGCCAAGCTTTTTCTAAATTTTTATTGGAAATATTTATCTCCCATTACTAATACTCTTGGGAACCCGAAATCTGCCCTGTAGGATGTGGTCCCTATTAGTCTTTTATGTTTTTAGGCTAAAGTACTAACATTCTTTATATGATTAAATATCGCTGTCGCTCATCTACCACAGTAAGTGTATTTCCCAAAGGTAAACCACCTTGAAATTTGTGAATGGTATTTGTTAGTATTTTAATAATAAAATTTGATATTCAGTCATGCAAAGCCAAGCTTAGTTTTAGCTGAAAAGCCTAAACTTTATGGAAGTTATCAATATCACAACTTTCAGGTCA
>JAFIDM010005346.1:29461565-29510108 GCA_023159025.1 Thereuonema tuberculata | reverse complement strand
GGATAATGTGTTTGAAGATAGGAAAAAACGTCAAAAAGTTGAAATTTCATTTTGGAACAGTTGATCGGACATGGCTGAAATACAAAACCTGACGAGTCCTTAAGAGTATCTAGTACCCATAAAAGTTTTAGCTCCAAAATTCACAATTAACGCCAGTTATCCACGTCATAACTTTGAGGTCTTGCCTAACTTTTAAGGCCTAAAACCCCGTGAATAGATTTCGAATTTTTCGATGCTTATCTGTAGTTCAACCGATGCCCTTAAAGCTTTGAAAAGTTTGCGGCAAAAGAACTCTAAAAACGACGTGACTATAAGGTTTTAAAAATAGATAAAATTGTCAAAAAATAGAAATAAAATGTTTATATCGTGGGAAGAAGAATTTGAATGGTATATATATTCGTAATCTACGACCCCTGATCGACGGTTATCACATGGTCCCAGGGTCATCTGTTCAGATTATGGAGAACGCACAAAATATACGAAATGCTAGTTATTTAGTGAGTTTGATGAGTCTTTTCAAGATGATAAGTCAGTTGGAATAATATTTTCAGAATTTTATATTTTTCCTATAGTCTGCTACATTTTTTATAAAATATAAAAAAGGCTAAGAATCTTCATAAAAATCCTGATCATATAAATTCATGTAAAAATCCTGATTATGTAAATTATATTGTACACTTTAAAGTTCAACTGTTTATTTGCTGTCTGTACACTTCGAACTAAGAAAGTTTTTACAGTGAAGTTGCAATGGTATTCTAAAGATCAAACAAGAGGTCGTTGTTATTATTGGATATTTTAGATGTCAAGTTATCCTTAGCATCTTGAGCTTCTAAAATGTCTGAACACATACAGTAGTAAATTCATGAAATTTTCTGAAACCTGTTGACTTAATTGCTGGAATTTCTGGAATGAAAACTTTTTCATTAATTTTGTTTCGTAGCAGATATTTTTTGGGGAGTAGTACGCATTTATTCCTAGCAAAATATTACTTAAAGAAAGCATATTATTAATACTTTGAAGCCAATTTTACTTGGTTCAAATTGTTACTCAAGTAACAGCAGCCAAAATATTTAATTAATATAAAATGTCTGGCTTCAGACATGTATTTTTAATTAAGCATATAATTCTAACTATAAGTTAATTGTATTGCGTTTATTACTAGTTTATCGTATTAAATCGAAAACATATGATTTTTAAATTGATGTTCTATCAAATTTGTGTTGACTTAAGGTTTTTCAAGCAATATTTTCCAATTTCTATCCATTAAATATCTTAAATAATTCAAGTAATTGTATTCTTTTATTCTACGAGATCTAATTATTTATTACAAATAATTTACTTTACAATGGTGGAACTGACATGTATTAGCTTGATAAGTAGGCCAATTTACTTGTATATTTATATATTTTGTACATAAACACGTAAATTACTGAAATTGCTAGGCTTAATGGGTATGCTCCTTGTTCGAAGTCTTTACATTCGTTAAAATCTAGCACAAATTAGATTTTAAAATATTTATGACAGTCACGAAATTTAGATTTTATTATTAAAAACTTAGCATATTTCTTATTTTTTGTTTTCATTCAAGAGCAATTTGCTTTGGAAAAAGCTTTTATTTCGTTCACAAAAAATGTTCAGAGGTGTTTACTATTCTCAGAGGACACATACATGACTGCACGTCTTATGTATTCCATAAATTTGTATGAATCTTCTGGCTCTGTAGAGTTCAAAGTTAGACATGACATTTAAAGAATAAGAGCATTGGACTGGACTCTTGCCAAAACATTTAAATATTAAAATTTACGATTTAAAAGTGGTATGGCTATTGACTGAATCTATCTTACGTGACATTATAACATATATCAAAAAATTGTGGCAACAGATGGTACCCGAATAGTTCCTGCATTATATAATTAATTTCTCCTCTGGGTCATATTGCATCTCTGAAAATTGAGTCGCTCTTATTTGTATCATTTCAAATATTAATATTGTAAGATTGTAATTAAATTGATGAATTTTTACTAAAGAAACGAAAAGGTTGAAAGCTTTTGTTGAACTTCTTAAATCTCCTGAACCAGAATCAAGTCACTTGTAGAAACTAACTATACGATAAAAAACGAATGAGGTGGTCCTCCTAACAAGACAAGCCATTTAACTGAAATGTGATGGTTATCCGAAAAATAGACCATTTCTAAATAATAAAGAAAATAAAAATAAGAAAAAATTAAGTCTGAAAAAGATTTCATTTGCAGTACTAATCAAAGATGACAAAAATAGAAAGTATACTCTTGTGCATCATAAGCCATTTTTTTCCTATTTTTTTTTTGAGGTTTTTATATCTGTTAGCATTTGAGAATACTATTCTGTTGAGAAAACTTGTTTTGGAAGAATTTTCTTTTATTCCTATGCTGTATTCAGGTGTGGATTCAGTTTCAAAGCTGATTTTAATTTATAAGGTTTCACTTATTCGTAATATTCGAGTTCAAACCCTCTTGTAAATTATTTCTTAAATTTCTCGTCGATTTTTGGAGTCTCGATATGTCCTCAAAATTTCTAATTCAGATGAAAAGGTAAATTTCTATAAGTTCAGAATGTTAAATAAGATATATCGGAAGGTACAGAATGTAGCTAACCAAGATTGGACTGATTGTGGAAAAGTTCTTGTTGTTTATTCAGAGATGTAGTGTAACTAAATAGCATCTAGGTTTCTGTGGATATAGAAGTAAATAAAACTGGTTACTATGAGAGTAGCATATATTATGGAGGATATAGAATCGAGGAAACCAAGATTGGAAAGATTGTGGAAAACTTCTTGTTGTTTATTCAGAAACCTAAGTGTAGCTAAGTAACATCAAGGAAGCTACATTACTTATGGGGATATAAAGATAATATAAAGCTTGTTACTATGAGAGTAGCATGTTAACTGCTATATTAGCACAAAAGTTTAAAACTATCCAAGTTCTGTGTGTTCTTTCCTGTAGCGCCGCTGTGTCTCGTTGGTTAGCTCGCATCCCACATTCAGCCTCGAATGCATCATATTTAGGAAATACTTATCTAATAGGCATTTACGAGTATTAGCTCTATCTATGCTGAGCTCTGAGATTTTTCTTATTTAAGTTAAAAAGTTGTTTTGTTCAGTCAATGGAAAGAGTTTCATTTTCTTTGGTAATTTTTTGTCTTCCAACTCATATCTTGGCTTGTTTCCATTTTCGTAGTTCGTTCGTTATTTGCTTCTAAAATCTTATTAGAAACTAATGTTTAGGAATTTAATATGTTTAGAACATATAACGTAATTGAATTTAACTGGTTGTTATTCTTAATTCGGCCACTCCATAAAAAATTGGTTATCTTTTAACAAAGTGTATAATTAAATTTTCACATTGAGACGAACTTGAGTTGTACGCCTTTATGGACTCATTAGATTTGCTCTCTCTTAGTGTCGATATTAGAAGCAACTACGGGTCCCTGGTCATTTGATCTCTCTTGATTATTTCCCTTCGGCGTAAGCTAATGGCAACTAACCCATGAAGTTATTAGTTCATGAGAGATTTATGTGCGTGAATCTTAATTTGGTGAACGAGGTTTCTTTGTGCTAATTAACGTAATTCAATCTATCAAAGCACTTTGAAAATAATTTTATGTAGGAAGCAAAGTTACTCATGGTTTTCGAAATTATATTTTCTAAATTCAGGATAATTGCAAAAGTGTAAAAAATAACATTTGTTTTTAACTTATTGCCATAGGTGCTTTTGTTAAGTGATTCACAAGTTTTGTTATTTGCATTAATGTTTGCATGTGTTTTTGACTTAGAGCAATGATAAGAAAACAAGCAGTAGTACACTGAACATTTATTATCATATTTTTGGAAAATTAAAAGAATGTTTACATTGTGCTTGTACGGTCGTTTATTTCTTTGACTCCTCGTAACTTTTAAACAATTGACCATTTCTTGTCTGAAAAACCATCTTTAATTTTCTTAAAATTATGTAGATGACGTCTCGCCGGAGCTGCGATTTTGAAAAACCCGATATCTCTCTTTAGAGAACGTTTAAAAGACCAGTCCTCAAACTTCAATAGGAAACGTCTCTCTCTTTCTAACAAAACTGGTGTTATTTAGAACTGGTATTATTAAGGACTGCTTGGTAAAATTAAGCAGTCTAGAATACAAATACAATGATTATGCATAGGACTGAAAGCACCGGTTGATGTATAATTTTTCTTTGGAAGACTGCATATAATTTTTCTTTTTTTGTTTCTTTACACTTGAATGTAATAATTTATAATGTACCTTTGCCACTCTATCCTATTTTTGTAGTTAAGTACAGAGCAATGTACTTGACGATAATAAAAGTCCGTCGAGCTTCTAAACAATGCAATCAACTGAGACTTTACATATTATTTAGCGATACAGCTAATGAGTAATTCCTTGGTCTTTAGGATTCGAAACAAAAAGACACTGCTGGCAACAATATTCATTGTTGTCAGGTATTTATAATCATTATTTATAAAAGGTATTGAAGAAAATGCTTTTGGAATTTACACACTGTTGTCTGGAGTGACAGATTCGTTGATATGAAGTTTATTTAAGAAAGCCACTAACAAATTGTCTCCTTAAACACAATTCTGCATCAAAGATAAGATGGTCGATAGAATCCCTATAATTTTGATTACTTAACTTTATTAAAATTAAAAGAACGAGCAAGAATGCTGATAGAAGGACAGGAAAGAAGAACGGAAGGAAGGCAGATAACCAGTGGTATTGGTTAGCTTAAAGACAAAGACGTTGCAGAACTTCAAAGATTCTTCCCGTAATTAAAGGAAGTGTCTTTTATTCAACTCTTGAGGTTTGATACTTTCTTAAAAAGAAGATAGCAGTTCATTGTTTTCTTATATTATTTTATCAATTCATAATTTCGTAAACTTTAATCGTTCGCAAATTATTTAAGGTTTTGTAAAAAGCTCTGATAAAGGGCTTCCTTGTTGAATATTCTCGCGAGCCCTGATAACTTTGCACTAGAAAAGAATTAGGAAGATATTTAATCATTCCTAAGGACAATAAACACTTTATATCCACTTCCAGACAAAAGGTTTGTGATCCTACTGTGGAGATATGGCAGAATAACTTAAACTGATGCAGGAGGACTATAATATCGATTTAAACATCACATAATTTCGATATTTATATAATTTCCTTTTAAATAAAGGTCAAATTTTAGAATAAAGTCAATTATTCTTTTTTTAAGGATTGTGATCTCCTAATATTGATAAGAATGTGTTAATTTATAAAAATTACAAACTTCACTTTTTGTTCGGCCTTAATCTTGTCCAATCAAAGTTTTAAGTGGAATCATGATTTTAATCATATTTAACTTCATTTTAGTTATGTAACTAATAAAATAAAGATAGCATTTATCTTATATGCATTTAGAAACGATGATAAATGATGTACAACAGCCACTTTCTGAGTACTTTCCATCAATATAATGCAGACCATAAAATAACCAGTAAAAATCAATTTTCGACCTTTATGCTGGTTTGCCAACTATAACTTTTGCAGTCAAGTGAAAGGCTTGATAGTTTTTCATACTTAAGTAATATATAGACTTTGGGCTAAGTATCGCTTAGAAGCTGGGAGAAAATTCATGGCTCGTCGTTGCAATATCAGTAGATATATGATATTGATCCTTAGCACTTTAGAATTATCGCCTACTAAATAGAAACCTTCTTGTTTTACTGTAGGCTTTAAGGTGGTAACACCATTACTTTTGTTATATCTTTTCTGTGATGTTGATCTTGTTGATCTAAGAGGTTAATAGGTTAGGACAATAATGTTGCAATAGTGGCTCTCTCCTTCTCTTTTCTCGATATCGTGAATCTACTGAAGCACTCTCAGGATCCTGAGATCGGTTGTTTGTTGACATCACCCATCATCTTCTAGAGAATATTACATACTTCTTTTTCCGAATGCTACTTTCCTTTCATATGGAGAATAAAATCTCCCGTATCGTTTCAGGTATTAAATTCTCAATTATTTCCATGATCTTAACTATTATTAATTGCTATTTGAAACATTATTACGGTCAAATATCAGTGAATTTTTAGTTGCTGGTGATTCTTCTTCACTCGACTTATTAAAATATTTCTAGAGACATTTAATTTCATTCACTATGAATTCTGAAGTTTATTTAAAGTGAAGTTTAACTTATTCAGAGTTGATTTTATAATGTTGTTCTTATTTCACTAAATCTTATTTCCTAATAAATGTCTTTTTTTTCCATTTTTTTTCTATGAAAATAGTGTTCAAGGTGTGTTTAGGCTCTATTTGTAGACTTCCTAGAATAAATTTTAAAGTTATTTTTTCTATAGCGTGTTTTTCTGCACAGCTGTAATATTAATAATTAAGTATATAGTTTTTATTGTCTAATATTAACTGCTCATCAGAATCAGTCAACGAAAAATATAATTATTTTACTTGTGGTTTGGGAATCTACGAGGAATGAAATTTGTCCTTTTATCTTCCAAACTCTTGTTTGAGTTTTGCAAGTTTTGCAGATTCAGAGAATTGAAGAATCGGTATCAGTTTTACACTTAATGCGCGCGTCTCAACTAAGTAGCCACAACAAATCCACTTCGCATTTCATCAAGATCATTATTGAAGTACGAACCACAGTCAAAGCAGGAAAAATTTTAGCAGGAATGCCAAGATTTCTATCTCAGCGGTTTTGGAAACCATGTAATACTTGAAACTGGATATGTTCGAAATTCAAGCTAGGAAAGCAGCATTAAGCAGCTGAATTGATAAAATTTATCTTCGGCCCATTTTGTTCAACATTGGATTTGCTCTTTCCGTGGCGAATAGCGTGTATCGCTTTGAGGAACTTTAGTGAGGAAAATTGTCAATACTTGGGCGTGAGACCCAAGTTTGGAAAGCATATAACCATTTCAATTCATGTTACCTATTGGAAAGATAAGATTGGCTGTGTCCAGTAGTAGTCCTTTATTGGAAAAAAATGAAATCGGAAAACGAGAGTAGTAATGCTTTGCTTAGAAACAAGCAGAGAATTTATACATTAGACATCGGATTTTCATTTCTTGAAATTCTGCAAGGTTTAGGACCACAATGTCTAAGATTCGTAAAGTGTTGCATCCACGTTTCCATGCTTTGCATCCCAATCAAAGCCATTACCTCCTTGTTGTCGAGTTCCTACAATCCAAATCTGGAGTTAAACTACATGTCAAATATCAATAAAAAAGCTTAACCAACTATGTGCATAAAAGTACAATTTCGAATACATCAGTAATGTACGTTAAATAAGTGTAAAAAATTGTCATTATCTGAAACGCAATTAGACTTCGTCCAAAAAATGACACATTAAGAAATTGAAGAAAAAACAAAAAACAAAATAAATTCAATGTAATGGTAACGATTTTTATTGAACAAATTCGCGGATATCTGTAATTCTATCGGAAAGCAGTTAATTTACATTCAATAAATATATTATTGACATTAAGTTATAAAGTTTTGTTTTCATTTTCATTGTCAATTCAGTCGCCTGCAGAACTCTATTAAATTATTTTGAATGCATTCAAAATTATCCAATAACTTTAAATCATAAATATTATCTATCGCAAATTCATGTCAATGCAACCTTTAAATATATCTTTTTTTAAAATCATGAAGATTGCCACTAAGCTTTAAACGCTTTACGAAGTAACAAAACATGCAAATCCTCAAGGTATTATAACGTTATAGTGAACGAACAGATTACGTAAATCGATTAATCGATTACAACATACAGTAGAACTTGGATAATTCGAACGTCTTTAATTCGAAATCGTGGTTAATTCGAAGATTTCTCTTGGTCCCTTGAATTTCTTATGAAATCAATGTTAAAAAATCGTGGATAATTCGAAGTTCAACTTCCTTAATTCGAAGTTTTTTATAAAAAATTTCGAATCATAACGACTTTTCGGCGTTTCATCGTTAAGAAATTCGACACGTGACAACTGAAATCCCCTTTCCGCCACCGTTCGACATGTGACGCTTCAGACGCCATTCGAGCTTCCTGCTGTCAGTGTCACAATGTCTTTCAGCAAACCACGCATGTACAAGAATTTAACGTTCGCTGAAAAGGTCGCCGTCATTCGCGAGGTGGAAAAGGGTGTGAAGAAGAAATGCCAAATCGCCAACGAGTACGGGATAGCGTCGAATTTTGTCGGTACATTGAAGAACAAACCAACGTAAGTGAAGCTGTTTTCCGTTCATTAAACATGCTTGATGAAATCGTTCATTAAACGTGCTAACCTTAAGCGACTGAATTCTACAAAACAATCAGACATTGCACAATTTTTTGAAAAACTATAATTTTCTGTATTGAATGTAATATGTACTGTAGCTTACGAAATATAAATCTTATTTTGTTTACATACATTTAGTGTTTAAGTCTTTCGTACCATGATCTTTCTGAATAAATATTTACTTATTGACAGAATAATCTTTTCAAGCATTCAGTGGATCTGAAATTAAAGTTAAAAGATGTAACTTGTTTAATTCGAAATCTTGGATAATTCGAAGTTTTGTAGTGGTCCCTTCAGCTTCGAATTATCCAAGTTGCACTGTATTAATACCTCTACGATTTCCATTTTTGTCTTTTCAGCGACCCATTTGGAAGCTTATTGAATTTGTTCTGTACGTCCATCCGTCTGCCTCCCCTAACAACTCCCGAACGGAAAGGCGGATCGGCAAACGGACTTCACACCCGTCTTCAGAGGCCCAAACATCATAGGAAGGGGGTGTTTTAGGTAGAAATAAACAATTTCTACCTATCCGGAAAAATGCGGACAGAGTCGACAGTTTGCAAATTTGGGAATTTTTTGTGGGACTACTACTGACCCGATCGACTAGGAAAAAATTCAATAACTTCACTCTCTTTTTTTTTCTATCTTTTTATAAATTGATTATGCACACATTCACCCTTAATCACCCTTGATCACCCTTAATTTTATGTTTTTACATAATTTTTTTTTTACTTGTTTTGAAATCTTTTTTAATAAGACATAAATTAGTTACTTTTTAATGCTGAATTAATAACATTACTTGTAACAATGCAAAACCTCTAAAACAATGACGCTCATTTTGATCTCCTATTTAATTCTTTTGTCCATTGAGAGAATCTCAAAATTTTTGCTGTTTTGAGTTAGCTAGGTTTACTGCTTGATGCATTACGAAACGTTGTATTCAGTAATTAGATACTTTCGAAGTGTTTGTTCAGTAAAAATTGAATCTCAAAATAGAGACTGAAACGTAACTGCTCAATGTAATTTTATTTATTTAATTTATTTTATTAATTAATTTATTTATTTAATGACAGTGATTACTATTTATGTGGGCCCGGTAGCCGAGTGGGTAAGGGCGCTTGGCTGCGGGCTGGAGGTAGCGGGTTCCATTCCCGGCCTCGGCGGAAGGCGGGAATTTTTCCACGCTCCATTCTCCTCCAAACGGGTCCTAGGGCCTACCCAGCCCTCTGTAGAATGGGTACCGGGTTTCTTTCCCGGGAGTTAAAGGCGGGCGGGCGTCTGGCTGACCACCCACCTCAATATAGTCCCGTTGGTTAGGAAACGCAGGGAGCCTTACCTCCCGCGACCCCAAAGGCCTGTCCGGGCCTGTCGTGGGTTACTTTAACTTTTTAATTACTATTTAAATTCCAAAACGTATTAATTAATTTGAATAATATTATTCATGAATTATTCATGACAATTAAAAATTACTGAAGAAAGGTCTTTTTTTACGTCAAAACACAGATAAAACAGGTTTCTTAATATTAATATTCACTTTTAAGAAAACAGATTCTTAAAATCAATAAATAGCATTGGTTTCGTAATATTAGATCTCTAAAACAACGAAGTTCCTTTTGAATTTAATTCAGTTTTCCTTATTTTATAAAAAACAAAAAAACAAAAAAAATATTGAATTTCACACGTAATTTCAGATCATTAAAATAAATAAAAAGTGAAATGGTAGTAAAAAAATATTTTTGGAAGAATTGATTTAAAGTGAGTATTTTTTTCTACGAGTTTATTTTTCGATAAGGAGGTTTCTTCGTAGCTTACGAGCTCCATTTCCGACAGATACACTTGGAATTTTAAGACGTTCACTCACTTTAACGGTGGGAGTCGCGACTTGAGCACGTCCGTGACACTTCCCAGTTTACGTCCAAACAAGAAGGAAGGCTCGTCGCTTCGACTATCTTATCTCACTGCTTTTGGACCTTGGCTGCGTTTTCTCGGCCGTGTGGGTACCAAGGGACGGTTTAGTTGAACTCCTTACTGTCGCAATGATGGTCACGTGACCGTAGTCTTGAGACTTGGAGGGAAATATCAAACCACACTTTTTTTTTCCTTCTCTGTCATTGCCCTTCTTCCTCTCGTCACCTTCAAACAAGTTCCAGTATTTTTCCATGGTTGGAACATTTTGTTTTAAGGTCGAAAAATAATGCGTTTTCGAAGAAATTAGGTTTGTTTAAAGCCATTAATTCGTAAAACGAGTATAAACGAATAAATATTACATAGCTTCAATCAAATCTTAAATTCTTTAATGTATTTTTGGTTGTTTTAAATTCGGTTTGCATTACGTAATTTAAAATGATTATTAATGAGAATCTAAAATAGTCGAATGTTTATTATTATCTTTTTTTAACTTTCTTTAAAATGCATTTCTTACATCTTGAAGTGCCTCCGGTGACTTTTTGTCTAACAGCCTACACCGATCAATTTCACCGGTTATTTATCCTTAAACTGGTCCTAAAGATTACTCAATTCTCTTTCAAATAGTTTTAAGTTTCGTTCGGAAGAGTTAGAGAAAGTGAGCCAAGGGACATTTAACCTACACTTTATCGCAGAATCAACTGTCTAACTATGGTCTCTACCTGGCTAGAATATTATGGCTTTGGTTTGTCACTTATATATTCAAAATATGCAAATTCTCTTTCAGTCTTTCTTTTTTATTATTCAAGAAATTTTTATATAAATTTATTTATGTGTATTAAACAACATTTCATCAGTTTTCAGCTTGTATATATAATAATTGTGAAATAATATATTTACTTATTATCATTATTTCTATATCTACATATTAAATGTATGTATGTATATTTAAATCGTAAAATATTCCGAAGGGACATTGAGCCATGGGAACTTATTAAACTTAAAAACAGTGTCTGCTTTAAATATGTTCATCCTTTAGGATAGAATGTCCTCAGTACTTCGATAAGAGTCAACAGAATTGAGAAATGAACTACTCATATTTTTTGGTAGAAGAATAAAAAAAGAACGGGAGAAAAAGAATAGAGTAAAAGAATAGAAATAGGCCTTCTTATTTTTGTTTTTGTTACGTTGCTTCTTCCTTTCCTTCTTCTTTTTGTTACGTTGTTACATTAAAATTTTGAGGAAATTTTAAATTAAAACAGAAATATATTCCTTCTGTTTAAAATTCTTCAACAATATTTCGCGGAAACTATCGTTCCGATTTGTCAAGTTTTCGCAAAATAAAATAACAATAATATGTACTAATTATAATGTCAACAATGTATATGTAATGGCTGTTCACTATGTAACCTTTGTTGATGCATATTTTTTTAATATCTATTATTTAAATTTCTCTTCTTTGTGCCCCATTATATTCTGGAAATGAGAATATAAAATTGATTATTTCTTTTTATAGTACTCTACAAAAAGAATTCAGCTGTTTCCATATTATTGCCACATAGTTATTCACATTTTGATTATGTTTATCTACACTACTTGAAGAGCTTAGTAATCTTCCATATAGGTTCGTTGATTACTGTTTATGCAGGTTCTTTCAGAACACGATCCATAGACACGATCCAGACACTATCAAAAAGGATGATTTTCAGAGAAAGAAAGAATTCTGCAGCATATGTTATTTGATGAGACTTCACATTCCAAAGAACACATTCCATCTCTACAATCAGAGCAATTACAGAAAGTGAAAATAGAGTGATGAGTTTGGGATCAGCGAAGATTGCAAGGAAATAGTACGAAGAAAAACAATGACAACGGAAAAATGTCTGATAATAAAATGGGGAATTTGTAAAAGATGAAAAACTGTTATTTCGTACATTTAAAAATTAAATGTTGAACTAAAATAAATTCTTTTCAATTGATGAAATAAGTGAATTGATGAAATAAATTTGAATAATCACTAAAAATTTATGATAATTCAAATATTAGATCTGTACTGGATAGACTGCTTTCAATAATTGCTTCAAATCATTAAGAAAAACAATACTTCTGAGATTTAATTTATTCATAAATTTAGATTAAATATGTGATTTCCTAGAAAGAATCAATAACTGAAATTTTAAAAGCCTAAATATATAAATTTTTTAAAAGGTTTTTACAAATACGGAGGAATCAGGGTGTTCGAATACAATGCTTTTTAGTCACAAATAATTTGTAAATGGTTTTAATACTTTCATATTTTACTATTTTGAATTTGTTTTTATTTCGTAATGTATGCATGGGTTGAATTTATTAACGTAATTCATTATTACAAACTTATCTTGCCTAAAAAAGTACTGTAGAATCTTGAAGTTTTTCCTAACTATAAGGAACAATTAAGGGTATTTATCAAGTCTCTCCATTCGGCAGGCATTTTAAGGGTAGAAATATTGCAGGCATTTGGATGATTTAAAGCCGTCAGAGAATGAGGTATTTATGGCCGCAAATCAAGTTGGTTAAATTTTTCTCTCGAGGGCACACATGCCTCACTTTCAAAGAGAAGACAACTTAAAAAACAGCTGTATTTTAGGCGAAGGATTCAAGGTTGAAGGGGATGAATAGGTTAATAAAACATTGCTTTATTTAGTAATAATTGTACCACAATGGCAGTTATAAGTATTGAGGAATATCAGTCATTACTATATGTACCATAAATTTAGTTCTTTCAGCCTTATGATTACAATATATCATTGTGTAGACACAAAAGTAACAAGAGACTTGTTTCGCATGCAATGAGTTATTGGATTCTGTACTTCTAAATAGCACTGCTCAGTGGATCAAAATATTTTTTTAGGAATGTGGTTTGCTTTATCTGGAAAAGTAAAAAGCAAAGTCAATTCTGTAATTCATGATGTTGGCTTTTCTATATTAAGAAAAGATAATGTAGCATTAAGCATTTCATATGTTATGTACAGTGTAGTGTAGTAATGGATTACCTTATCGTAATTTGAAACGAAACAATAGCAAGACTGGTAAATAAATGAAAACTCTTACTTTATCAAAAAGTAATTCATCTTCACTACTGTCCTCCAAATGAGAGATGGCCGGCGGAAGTTTGAACTGCGCAGCCCTTCCGGTAGCTGATCAATTATGTTTTCCTGTCCCAATGGATGACGGGGTCTGTTTTCACTGAGAAAGACATGTTGATAACGCCAAATTAAAACTTCTCTCGACTATTTAGAGTTATTTCAATACCAGTTGCTAACAACAAATATTTATAATAAATAAATAAATATATATTATTTATAAATACAATGCTCTTTTGCAAAGTAACAAGCGATTACCTGTCATGGCGGCGTCCTGTCATTAAATCAGACGGAAGTGCCTGACCAGACTAATCGATGATACATGCGCAGATCTCAGAAAAACAGGGCGGCCATCTCTCATTTGGAGGACAATATCTTGCAATAAGTCTGAAGGAAGAATTGAAATTTAGGTCACTTACAACTCACGAGAACAATCGAAGGACTGCAAATAATTGGTTTCATAGAGAAAGCGATTAGGAATTAAGTAGCATTAATGCCTCGTGCAAATGACCGCTGATATGCAAATTATTCACATAATACGAAGCTTTTCACAATGTAAATAAACAAGGTGTGCAATTTCTAGATGTGTGCTTTTTCTAGATGTGTGTTTCGACAATCAACGCTGGAGATTCAGATTTTTTTACTTGGTTAACATTTTTCTTACATTATTTCTACTCTTATTGTTTTATCGTTCACATTTTATTTACATTTTATTTATTCAATTTAGTTGTTTGATTTAGTCGCTATGAATTTTAATTTTAAAGGTCTTTAATAATGCAGCATAAATTTGCTAGTAAATATACAATATTGTCATAACCATACACACCATTTCCAATTTGTATGTTTATCTATCTTCCTATTTACATGTCTGTGTATATATATTTGATGAAATTTCATTTTCTCCAATGCTCAAGTTCAGTGAGAATGGTGGAATTAATTCCTATAGGAAAGTCTCACCATTTCATCTTTAGGTTTCTCTTTAGATACTGACATATCAGAAATCTATCACATCCTGTTCAATATATGATGGTTTTATCAATATTTTTTTCCATCACATTTTACTCAAAAGTTGTCATGCAATTTTTTTTTGAAATCTTCAAATGTTGTATTAAAAAGGAAATAGAATATAAAATTAGCAAATTTTTTTATTTTTTTTATTGAAACTAGCAGCCCTAGAAAACTGGTTTCTCAACTTCCCGATAAAAGTGGTTCTCCCAACCAACGAATGCTTTTAAAACCAGCGAGTGCGTCTATGACATATTTTTATTTTTTATAGAGATTAGAATGTAGTCCCCGTGGCCTAATGGATGAGACGTCTAACTACGGATCAGAAGGTTGCAGGTTCGATTTCCGCAGCGAACTTGCAGAAATTATTTCTAATTTCACAAATCATAACAATTGCGCTGGACAGACAGACAGACAGAGAAATAAAAGATTTTAGTAATATTATCTAATCTATTATTAGATTAGACAATAATTAAGTTTCAAATTATGCTTAAAAATGAGGTACTGTTCAGTGTAACGTATAAGATACATTAATGACGAAGAAATCTACGAGACACATCTATTTTTTTTTAATCGCTATAGTAGCTGAAGGAATTATTTAATAGGAAAATAACATTTCTTTTTATTTGCACAATATTTCATAAACCGATACCACTTTCGGTGGTTTTCGTATCATTATTTTAAACTAATTAGAAAAGAATATTAGATATAAATAACTTCTTGTTAAATTACCCTCCATTTGTTAACGGACCATATGTTATTGTTTGAGTAACTCAAAGTCAACGATTAACGTTTAAATGAATTTAAATGCATGCTTTAAATGAGTATATAATTGTAGAATTGCACAAAAATCAGTAAATAGATAGAAACGTTATCAAATTTCCTTTTGAAAGCTTGGTAACTGGCTGACCACATTTATTACAAAATATAAACGTTATGATAAAGATTCTGAACGTTCTTACAGTTTATTTAGTGAAAGTAAGGATTATCACAGTTAATATAACTTCTATCGAAATAGTAAATAATAGATAAATTATAACTGCTATCGATATAATGAATAATAGATAAAGAGTAAGAACCTTTTATGTGAGTGGAACCGTAATTACTGATAAATTTTCACAAGAATATTGGTTATTCAACTATTAAATAGCTCATCACTTCATTTTAAAAATAGGTGTTTTTGTTTTGCTTTTTTTAATTAAAGAAGGGGAAGGTTTAACGGGAAATACTCCTAAGCACCAAAAAGAAAATACTACAAAAATCCAATTTATTTTTAGTTCTGGCCATCATGTCTGTTTATACGAGTTACAATTACGAATACAAAAAAAGAAGTTCAGTAAAATGTTCAAGAGGACCACGAGACTACAGATCTATCCAATTTTGTTGGACAACTCCTCTTTATTTTCTTGCATGTTTAACTTTAAACTAATGCTCATACATACTTTCGTTTAATATACTTTGGTTTGTAATGAATTTTAATGGAGAAGTAATGAATAATAAACATAGAACTGATGTAATATTAAATTTGTTACTCTATTTCATATCTCATGGCCATTTAAATGCCATATGAAGTCTTAAAATTGGGTTGTGCAAGTATGCTCTTTACCTACCTTTACCTACCTTTTGAAAAGTTCACCTTTATAATTATAGGACTTCTTTTTAGAGTTTCTTTTAAAACGACTTATATTTAAGTGATTAATTTCTAAAACTGTTCATTAAATACACGTAACCGCTTGAAATAGATAAAAAAACTAATTACTTAAAGAAATCACGAATTAATTGATTTTGATTCTAAATATTTGAATGTATTTGGTTAAAAGTTCTAAGGAAAAAGTTTTGAATGAACAGAAACTTAAAAAAAAAATCAAAACTCTCTAAAAATATAGTTTTCGTTCGTTTTCAGATAGTTTTTACGATAGCAGTTTACTTTCATTGACTGTTTGATATGAACAAAGAGGGGAATTAGGAATTGGAATATATTGATTACATCTGATTCAGTAATGCTGTGAAGAATATATGTAAAGTTATTTTAACAAAAATGAACTTCATTATAGAATCAATTTAATCGATTAGATTTTACAGGACTTGATATTATTAATAATACAAATAATAAAACCTTAAAAACTCGAAATAGGTCAGAACTAAATTCTCAGAACTAAACCACAGTGTGAATCCATTCGGAAAACTCCTTTTATAGTGATATTTTGTTACTTATGAATTGACTTTCTTAACTGGAAACAATAGATATTTTCAGACATTTTACAATAATCGATAGCTAGATACTATAGAGTATTTGAAGAATCTGCAGGAATTTCCAGAAAAATCTTAAAATAATTTCATCAGAAACATACAAAAGCAGACATACCCGTTAGAAATGCCTGCATTAATAAAAGTATTAAAAAAAATGATATCAACTGTGAAGAAACTTTATATAATAGAAGTTATATCTGTAAAATATTGTGACGGTGTTTGTGTAGCTGTCGATTACATTAAAGAGTAAACTCGACATGTTCTGGAACTTAACTAATATATCTTTAGTAAATGAAAAACATCGATTTTTATAGATTTTTACATAAATAAAATGATTGGATAGATATTTAAAATATATATTATGATTGGACAAAAACGTCATGAATTTAGATTGATTAATAGATTTAACGGATACAACAGAAAATAATTTTTTAAAAAACAGACCATCAATAGGTAATTAGGAAATAAAAAAGAAATGTTTTAAACAAATAACGGTTAAAGATAAAAATGAATAAAAATACAGATAAATGCAGCTAATTGATTCCTAGAAAAACGTTTTCTATGCAGACTGTTACGATATTACAGTCGATTGATTCATTTGTCTAAAAATTATGGAACAAATTCAGTTTTTACAAAAATAATTAATATTAAATTATTTTATTTTTAATATCTGCATTATCATACTACAGTAGCATTTCAAATTTACTTTGAGTAATATTTTTAATTTCAATGTCAGAATTTTCAGCTGAAAATACTTTGTTTCGATATTCCGAAACAAATTCCTAAATATTTTATATTTACAATGATTCAATTTCCATAGTGAATATTCAATATCACATATCTATCACTAAAGTAAGCCTGTAGGATTTCTTTATTAATTGAAAACAGAACGAGAAGAATAAAATATGTTTGAAAATGAAGTAATTGAAGGAATTAATGAAGTTCTCATAGTTAAGGGTATCAGGTTGATTGTCTTTCTATTATTAGAAAGATGTCATCAACATAGCTTTTCAGAAATTTATGGATTATTTGAATTAACGAGGAGGCGTGTCTCAGTTTCCCTTCTGCTGTGGAACTGCGAACTCTTGATGGCGTTTTCACAACAGAAACCATCATTTATTTGTCTGATTGCAGATGATTTTTGTAATTGGTAGACGACCACCATGTTACTCCAGAGATTGTTTTTTTAGTTAAACTTCACTTGTATTTATTCTGAGGTCTTCTGCAATGAAACCAATATGACTTTAAGATTAAGATTTAATTTAAGATTAAATTAAAGTTTGATTTGTATGTTAAAGTTTATGTGATGTTAAGAAAATTCATTTCATACAAATTAATAATTGACAATTATACTAAAGGATTCAATCTTCCTCTCTAAACCTTGGGTAACAAAGAAAGTTGCCATAATTAAATAGATAATGGAATGGATAGACATTGAGTTACTAGACAAGTAGATATTACGAATTGACAATTTTGAAATATTTGAGTTATCTGATTTGCTTAATGATGATGTCTTTCAAAAACGTAAGTTTTTTTTTTTTTTTTAATGTTTATCAGTCCCATTAGATATACTTATTAACAGTATACCTATGGTATAGGACCGAGAATTTTAATATATTGATCTAAAATTTAATTTACCAATTAAAGATAAAAATTAAATTATTCACTTAAAATTAGTACATATTTCATCTTTAATATTTAATTAACCCATCCACCATATCAGAGATCATTTTCTGTTTTATTTGTTTAAATGTTAATATGTCTTTTTGATTAATATTTATTTGACTGAAAATTTTTAACATATATTCAAAGTTGTTGAATTCAATTAGGCTAATTATTATTATTATTATTACTATTATTATTATAAATAAACTGTATAATACTATTAACAAGATACTAGATTTGAAATTTTAAGAAAAGTTTAATGTTAATATAATCAGCTTTATAGAATCAATATAATTTAAAAATTGTGTAGATTATGTAGATTAAAGATAGATTGAAAGAGTTTCTTTGCCTAAAGATGTTCAATATGGTCCCTTCCCTTTTGTCGGCACAGTTCCAAGAAAATGCGAAGATTGTCCACCATAGTTTGAAACTGAGGCTGATTTAGTGATTGAAAAGAAAAAAAGATTTTTATTTTCTCATTCAGTTCACAAAGTTATCTGTTGGATTGTCCTTCAAAATGGGCTCTCTTCTGGAGACTTAGGTTTGGAAGTCAGTGATCAGAGGAGTGAGATGATTAAGCAAATTCTATAGCAAAGATGTATATTGGAAAAGTTATATTGTTCTCATAACCACTTAATTTGAATAACAGTATTATCATGTGGTTAATAAATACATTTTAAATATAACTTCAATAACAGTACTATTAATGTTTCAAATTTATTTATTTTCAGTGTTTTTATATTTCATATTTTTCGTGATTGTGATATAGATAGAAATGATCAATTAAGTATACATGGCTGATAAGAAGATTTTCATTTTTTCCTTGACCATTTCGCTTTAAAAGCTACTTTCTGATTAGCGTCTTCTCTGTAAGTAATCCTTGTATGTAAAAATACTTTGCAAAACAGTTGAATGGTTCGAAATTACCTTATTATAAATTTATAAAAGTCAGAGGAAGAATATCAGCCATTTTACTCTGGCATCAAGGGCAGATTCTTGGTAAAAGAAGAGTCCACTCATTTTCTAGGGTTGAAGAATTATTCCGGAGGAAATAAGGTGGAGGTTTCTATAAAGAACCTTTCCTTTTATTTTTGCTTGAAGCTATTTTCTTCTCTTGACGTTTGACCTCAAATTCAATGATGTCACACAGAGTTTTTTAGGGAGTTCACATTATGCATACCCCCAGAATAGAAATAAATATAATATGGAAATTAATATTCTCGTGATTTCTTTTGAAAAGTCTTCTTTGCAATCATGGCATCAGCTGCTTTAAGATTTTCAAATTTAAATTACTTTGACTTAAATTTTTATTGAAAACCAATCTTTAATCAAACATGGATTTTTTGATTGTTTTATAACAAAAATTAAAAATCATGAATAACTAATAAGACCAATTACTTTCAGTCAAATAATCAAATGATTGTAATAGAACAAAATGTTATCCAGGATATTTGTTCTGAAAGTGACGATTTCTTCGGTACCTATTTCAAAACCATTTCTAATTTTATACGAAAGCTTAGTAAGTATATCTGTTAGAACATTGCTTTAATTAAAGATATGGAAAGTCATAAATGTTGAACACCATGAAGTATAGAATCACTGTTTTTGTAGCTATCCTCTATTTTGATTGTAAAAAGGAACAATAGAAAGAAATAGATAAATTGCTTGTAAACACAGCACAAATACTAACTAGTTTAAGCTAAAATATTAAATGCAAACATCTGTCGTAGAAATGGTAAAGAAAATTGAACACCATACAGTTTTATTATAATATAACTATAATGAGTTCAAAAATTGTTAATTATAATAATTTTATCTTTAATGGATTATTTCTATAAATAGACTGCTTAGAAAAAGAGATAATAAAACTTCCACTAAATTTGAAAATGGAAAAGAAATTTGTTCCTTTGAAAAGCTCTATTTAGAATGAAAAACATTTTATTTATTGATAAAAAATGTTCTTACGTGTTCTCGAACATATGGAGACCTGAAACGCTGTGTGAATTTGTTTTAATCATTTAAAATTAAAAACAAAAAACAAAACAAAAAAAAAAAAAACATTTTATTTTTGTTTATTATTATAAATCTTAACAAGATGTTTTGTATTTTAAACAATAAAAATTTATATATTTCTTTATTTTTCAAAGAATTGAATTAAACAATTAGAAAAGAGAAAAAATATATGGAAATTGAATCGAGAGTGTGTACAATTATAAGTTCTCTGAAAGACTAACACTTCTCTAGGAAAAGTTAAAACATTTCTGTTTACGACCCAGTTTTGAAATTGCCTCTTCTAAGTTTTACAGTCAAAGTGGAGCGCCTTGGAGTAGAAAAACAAAGGCCATAGTAACAAATAAGTTAATTTAAAGCAGCAGGGACCACAATCAAATCCGATATCGGAAGAAATATGGATTAGTTGCAATTGCAATGGATGTTTTTGATATCGATTTCTTTCACAGCAGAATCAGACAGTCAGAGGAAATTTCCAATTGAAGTGGGGGACCTTATTTATTGCTACAAGGGGATCGACATCTTCAGTTAAATGGTTCTTTTTGTCTAGATTGAAGAAACAAAGAAGGAGTGGATTTATTGAGTTGGAAGAATTCAGACGATACTTTAATATGTATCAAGCTCATGCATTAATATTTACCGTTCTTTTCAGGCTCAAAACTTTGCCTTTTTGGGTTTTTTTTCCTTGTGAGGATTATTTAACTTGGAGAAGGTGTAAAGAAGGCAAATATGGAATCGATTCGTTCTGTCGACATTTAACAAATCGTTTTCCGTTTCATTGCCATCATAAAATTTTATGGATTCACAAATCATCGAATCTCATTAGTAACATATCACATTTTTTAAGACCATTCTAGAAAGAAGAAAAGTATTTCTTATGATCGCCTCATGGAAAATAAAAAAGTTAGTTTTTGCAGTTTTGAAATTACGCCGCCTAAGTTGATTTCATAAAATGCCTATGAATAAAACTGCTGCAGCTAAAGAGTCTTAAAAAGAACAAAAAATTGCACATTAATTCTTTTGTATGCGAGCAGTTCGTGGAAATACAAATAGTGAGTTTTAGTAGTGGTATTTTTATTTTTTGTACTTTGGAAAATGCTTTTTAGTAATCATGATGACAGATATAAATCTAATAACATGCTTTCATATATAAGGTATACAAATTATGCTTATAATATCTAGTTTTCACAAAAGTGCACTATTATTATTTTATATTATAACACTTTGCCTGTGAAAAACTTAAAAAAAGAAAAAAAAATGATTATAATTGACATATATTACAAATCAAGAAATATTATAATTTTAAAATGAACTTCAAGAATTACATTTAAGTTTCAGACCATACTGCCCGTTTCGAAAAGCGAGAATCACGACAACATCACGATTCTACCCCGCAAAGGGGTGATACGCTGAGATGGGCACTTTCTTAAGACCTGTTTTTCTTTTAGTACCTTTTAGAAAAGCGCAAATAGAACGCAGCTACTAGTAACCTAACACTGATAAAAAGTAAATATCCTCTCTTTATTTCTCCTCATTCCTGTTTTCGTGAAATCCAAGGAGACCTGACGCATGCGCAAAAGCGTTGAAGGCTCTCGTAAACAAAACCGAACAGTAGTCTGACAACGAATCATTATAAGGATCATTAATTTATATAAAAGAGACAAAAACAGGTTGGTCTGGATTAGATATGAATCGTAATAAAGGTTTTTTCTCCTATTTTTTGTTTTCTTTTGTGATGAAATAAGTAGTAGCTCCGGGAAGAATTAAAAGCCAACTTTCTTAACATGCTTTTCCATACAACCTCTATAATTTTTCTTTGTTTGTTTAAATTCATGGAAACCGCAGCAAAAACAAAAAGCAATAATGTTAAATTAGAAAATCAAATTTCCTAAAAACTTTTACAATTACTTGAATTTTGGAAATCTAGTTAATTTTAAGAACGATTATTTGAAATGATAAAAAAAAGGCAGAAAAGCAAAATATCTCAATAGTAAACAGAAATCAATTCGGTATTTAATACAGTCCTTAAATGAAACTTGAAAACTGGGTTTTTGAAAAGAAACAGTGGATCAAAATTTGTAAGTGCTTATCAGCGAATAATTAAAGAAAATTAAATAGATATCATCACTGAATAGATTTGATAATTTTGATAGCGTTTAAGGATTATATATTTGGTGTTTGATATATGATATTGATACGTGATTTCACTGTAAAAACATAATAATTAAATAAAAACAAAAGTGAATTTAATGGAAGAAGAGAGACAGCAGATTTACAACTAGATCAAATGTTAGTTTATAATTATGAACACAATAATGTTAATTAATATGGAAACCTTCAAAAGAATTACTATTGATAATTTTTCTGATACTAATTGAAATTGTACGATTTTTACAGTTTGATTTTTTTCTGAGGGAATGATCATTGGAGTTGAACATAATCTGGACAATCGACTCGCATTCATAACGCTTAAAAATTGAATCACAGGATTTTTTTAATCACTTTCAGAATCTTCATCAACACAAGATTAATTGTAGAAAACATAGTTTAGCTAAATAAGAATAAAAGAAACAAAAATACATTGATGCTTTCTAAGATTCATGTAGAATAATGTAATAAAGACAGCTGTAAGAAAGAAGCAGCAACGTAAAATGAAAGAAGAATCTAATTGAATTGGCAGATTAAACACTTTTTTTTCTGTTGGTGTTAAAAAGTATTACATCAGACAGTAAAGGCATTCCCATACTTGATTTCTAATGTTAGATAGAAGATTAGTATTTTAATTTACCGATAAACTTTTTGAACATTTTTTTTTTTAGGGCATTGCAATCATTGGAATCGAAATAGTCTCATTACATCGTTTGTCTGCGGTTCTTAAAACTTACGTATTTCATTATGTTTAATCCAACTCTCCATAATTCTTATTACCTATACAGCACGTCTCCCTATTTATTTAAGAGAGCTTTAATTAAACAGCGAGAGTTTGCCAGGCTGTTGAAGCCACAGAAATTCCTCGGTTGGATAAACACGATTTGCTTTTCCACTCAGAAATCAGTAGATGTTCTGTGATTGTTTAATCTTTGTCGTCAATGTTATTACATTCAGTTGCTGTCTTTTACAAACGCGGATGGAAGGATGTCGAATAAAATCAGTGGAATTCCCTAGTAGACATTCCTTCAAGAAGCATATGAAAACGAAAGAAAAATGTAAATAGCTTTTCGTAAAGTTATTGAAAATCGCCCATGGATGAATAGTCCTTCATTACTTCTCACAACAAAAGATGAAATTTGAATTTTTTTGTATGTTTTAATATAAAAATTAATTAAAAATTCTTTATTAATCTTTCGTGTATCAAATGTTAACAGTTATCAAATAATTATTTGAAACTTCAGGATTATAAATAAAAAATAGTAGAAACACAGAAATATTTGGTAAAAATAGATAGGCTCCAATATCTATTATAAAGAGTGCGACAAGCTTCAATTTACCATAAGTATTTATGATTTCTTCGATGTAATGATTTCATCATAAGTAAAATTTAATTGGAATGCTTTTAAACTATGATCGAACTATCTTGAAATTAAAGAATGAATTTAGATAAGCGTATCTTCATTAAAAAATCTTCAAATTTTAGACAGCATTTAGGGTCTCAAATTTGAAAAAAGAAGCCGTTCCATTATTCTTCTTTGAAAATGTATCAGAGCTTAAGTGTTATCAGATATTTGATATAGAACATTTAATATTAGTCATAGTTTCGAACTGCGACAGTTCTTCGTCAGAGTTTTAAAACAGTTGCTTCAGCTTTCCTGATGATTTGAAATTATCACTCTTATAAAAATGTTATTTATGCAAATTCGTTATAAGCGTTATCATATGCTACATATGAATATTAGCAGAATATTATTTTTAAATTTTAAAATAAACACTATATATTGGAAGTGACAAATATTTCATTATAATAAAACTACAGTTCTATGCATTTCAAAATGAATAATATCATTCCAAAACTTGTTATATATTTGAATCTCACTATTAGAAACAGATCCTTTACGAAAACAGCTTCAATATTTCTTAACTATATAATTGTCTAAATTTCTGTTATATCAAAGTTTTAAATACTTGAATTTTAGCAACAGGAATTTCGAAATAGGATTTAGTAATAGGAATTTCAATTTTAACTTCTTAATTCTTGTTTCATAATTCCATATAAATTCAAATAGATTTAATTTTAATTAAATTTAATTGGATTGCTTGATTTTATCATTATATTCAATAATGATAACATTGAAAAAATATTTATTCCAAATGTGTTTAAAACAACTAACGATTCACCTTTAGAAAGCTTTTGTTTCCAATTATTTTGTAACGATTTTCTATCAAAGGAACATTGATCGAAATGAAAAGAAATTTCTACCAAATTTATCAAGTCTGTATATGTTTTCGTTTCCCGACAACACATTAGGAGATGTAAGGCCATTTCATTTCGCCGGTGTCAGCTTAGAGGAAAGTAAATAAGTTCTGTAATTTCTTGTTTCATAATTCTATTGGACATTGATTCATATCGGCTGTTCGTTGCTCAAAGTACAGTCATTTGACCAGCTGTCTCCACCATACTCATGTCATTGACAAAGTGACAAATGAAAAATGGCCAGGATGGGAGTTGCCAGTCAGGCCACTGATATTAAAAGGGCCTACTCTTTCTTCGACCATTTAATAGCAACGAATGTGACAGAGTTGGCCTTCTTCCAAATGGACAGTTGCTACCTTTTTCCTTCATCGGCATTAATGTTTCCAAGCCTAAACGCTTTGCCTTTATGTATCCCACTACTGACTCTGCTTTAACCGAAGGAGGTTTCCGGAGTTTTCCCACAAACCCATTCATTTTCTGTGCTGGGTTTCATCACACCAGGTCTCTTCCTGTGCAACGAATTGCAGAAGCGTTTGTCAACACTTGATGACATGTCAACGATCCGGTTTCCTTAGCAATAAGTGCTCTACACTGATGTTATCAAAATTACAAAGCGGTTTTTTTTAGAGCAATTCAGTAATGACTCGTTTCAGTAATTGCATTGTTAATTGCATAAAATTTATCATTATAACCATGCATTAAGAAGCACAATCATGCAATTAGAAGGGCTGTTCACTTTGTGAAAACATTAATATATATGTAGTTCGCAAAACTGCCTAACGCCTATAGCGATATAGAAAAAGAAACAACGAAAACAAATTGAAATTAGCCTATGACATTTAAAAAAAAAATTATAGTTATCTAATTGAAAGTATATTCGTTGATTCTACTTCAAGAAAATAATCTTCAGTTTTTCAAAGCAATTCAAGAGTTGGAAGGCAATAATGAAATGTTTACGAATATTATTTTTGTTTTCTATTCCTATCTTTGATTTAAGGAAGAATGAATATGCAACTAACTTCAATCTCCTTAAACTAATGTAAACTGAGAAAAAAAACACTATGTAAAAGTATTTGAAAATTATTTTAATTAAATCGAAATTTAGTTTATGAGCTATTACTTTATTTTGATAACAAAAATGACAAAAGAAATTAAAAAAATACGAATTTCTTTAACTTTTTTAATGTTTTTTTTTAAATTATAGCATAAAACTTTTACGAAATAAAAGTTCTGATAAGCATTATTAATCTGCTGAACTTACAGCTAACACCGAGGTTCGGTTCTCATGTAGGTTTCGTTCATGGTGGCGATCCGAGCTGGGCAGGTTTTCCCGGGATTCTCCCATTTCCCCTGCATTTCTCACATCATCCTTTCTCAGTCTTTCTCTCCGTCTGTCCTTTCCGTGGGATAGCACAATAGATCTTTCAGGTCGCGATACTTGGCTGTCAAGTCACCCACGCTCACCATATTACATTACATTACAGCTAACACAATCAATTTAGTAATTGTCATTAAAGTCACAAAAAAATATTTCTTATTTCTATTACTAGATATGAATATATACAAACCTAGATTGAAAAGAGCTGTTCAATCTAGGCTGTTTAATCTAAGCATTCAAGGGGTGGGAGGGGGTTCAGGCTTTGCCTATTTTTGCAGACAAGGGGAAGGGGGAAATCAGAGCAATGCTTACGTAAGACAAACAGATAGGCAGACATGCACGCCAGAGAGCGATTTCACTATCATTATTTGTTCAGGAGCGCTGAAAATATTACAGTGATACTAAAAGTATGTTGTTATACGTATGAAAAAACAAAATAAACGTGATTATCAAAATGGCGATGAAGATATCAAGCAGCTTGATGAAGAAAAAGTAGATGACGTAGGAGAAGCCGGCTACTGTTCAAGCCAACCGAGTGGAGATGTAATAATTGATGATTTTGAAGCGTGGATTAGAGGATCTTGAGTCGACAGATTAAAAGTATTGATAGACTTTTTCCTCATTATTTCATTTAGTTATTTTTTTTTTAATTTATTTGTTCAGTGGTATTTAATGTTAATGTATTTAATGATTTGTTAAATCTTGAGTAATCGCAAGAGATGGGAGATCGGGCAGCTACTTAGTTTTGCTTAAAAGGTGAGGGGTCTAAAATGATTAATAATACTTACGTAATACTTGAACGACCCCAATCATTAGTGACAAATGTCTGACAAAGCAGCAATATCTCATAAATTATTTCATAAATAACAAGAAGTTAAGTAATAGGATAAAATGTGCCTTAGCAATAAAAACATACTTTTGCAAAAGTGCTAATACATTTAAAATAGAGATGAAGCTAATGTTAATATTGAAAAAGGCACATAGAGTAGAACAATAGTTTTAAAATCCAAAAGACGAATTCCTCTTAAAATTCAGCTTCTGAAGGCTTTATAGGGATTTACTACACATTTTTCTACACTTGTTTGGCAGTCATAGTAACTTGAAGGTATTAAGGTGAATCTATACAAATGTTTTTTTGTTTTTTTTGTTCTATTTCTATTGTACATGGTCTTTAGTTTTATCCGTCTATTACTTAAACAACAAGTCAGAATTAAAAAAAAGAAGTTGTAATGAATAATCAGTAATAAATAACATGAAGACTTTGAAAAGTACAAGAGAATTGCTTTTTATTCACATTGTTTTTTCAGAAATAAACTTCAGAAGCTCAAATTTGTATTTATAACTTATATTCACCGTGTTATAATTTCAAAATGTAGTGATCAACTCAAGATTTCAGAAATTGAAACTTTTAAATAAAATTTAATTTTGTAGTATTCTTACAGAATCCCGTAGTTTTGAGATGATATTTGGTATTCACATGATATTCTATGTCGATTTGTTCATAATATTCTTGCCATTGCATTATATTTTCTACACCTAAGCAGATGGAACAGAAATGGTGTTTTTGTCGAAAGGCCATTTTTGAGTTTAGTTTTTCCATTCCTTTGAAGTTTTTCGTTTTCTTTCTACAACTGAAGAGTTCAATGACCCACCCGTAGGATTTATAGAATAAAAAACTACCATGGAAACAATCCAAAAATATGAGCATAAGCGAAAGTAATGTGATGAAATTATATGATGAAATTTTGATAATGATGCTATGAAACCTAATAAACATAAGTCGTAAAATTATTTTTTCTGGCGTTTTAATTTGTTTTTGGCATTTCTTAGTTATATAGCGTTGATATTAGACCTAAATGCGCCGAGGGTTTGAATATACTGGTATAACACTACCATAAAGACAACGAGTGAACAGAGTAGGAGATGCGAACAAAAGAGAACATTTGGAAATACCATAAATTCAATCTTATTTTGTCTTCGGACAAAACAGGCTTTAGGAAATGTGCTTGTGGCCAGCTGAGGTCAGCGCACATCTTCGCATATTAGTGAATGCGTCGACATATGTGAAATATTAAGGAACTGTTTTTCTGACGAAATAGTTTTTGTATTAAAGATGAAATTTTCGAAGAAAATAGTGACGAAGAAATAACGAAAATATTATAAATTCTTAAAATTAACTTACAATACCATACTTTCACGCTCTAATGTTATATTTATTAAGAAAACAATACATGGTGTACAGCGTACATTACATGAATGAATGTCTGTACATTTTTTGTATTTTCTTTGAACAAATTTACTGAACAATCATTAATATTCATCCCTCTGTTTTTTATACATTTAAAACGTCTAATAATCATTGCCTAAAATATAAATCTTTCATCACTACCTTTAATTTTGTAAAGTATTTTCGTTGAACCTTGGCAGTATTTTAGCCGATTGAAATATTGTAGAGAAGAAGAGGAAGTAATTAACATGATCAATAATTTAGAGACAGGTTTGTAAATTATGGCAAAACTAAATTCTTTTCTTAAAAAATTTTCAATATTTTCAGGAAATATACCAAAATATGATAATTTTCTTCCATTAAAAAACTTTCTTAGAATCAGTCGTAACTACTTGCTTAGATTCACATTTTGTTACGAGCATACATGATCATATAAATGGGGTAATTATCTAGTAGAAAACGATTAATAGCCTCTTCAAACTAATACGTTCTAATATGGATATTGAAGCATCTTTCTATACTGTACTCTAAAGAGGGTGTTTTTAATAACCGATCTTTTATAAACCATGGGATGATTTGAAGAAACATCTAGCAATTTTCCCTTGAACGTGGTTTTTTTTAACAATTAATATTCTATATTTCCTTAAGTATTTTTTTAACAGAGATATTCATATGATATAATTTTTTTTTTCCTTTTCACTTTCTTCAATAAATTTAATTTTGTTAAAATATATTTTTTTAATAAGATAGTCAACATATTTTTCAACAGTAATTAGAAATATATCATGTACAAATGTCATATAAAATAAATTTTGACATAAAATAAATATTAGTTATTTCTAAAAGTACATCTTTCCAAATTACTTTATATTATTTCTTTTTTTTTTATTTATTGATCAAAATATAATCCTACGAGGTAAAAAAAGCATGACTGCAGGTTATATTTTGAGTAAAATTAAATTACATAGGGTAAAAATATCAAATAACAAAAGTAAAAGTATTGCAAGCAAAAACATATATAGAAATTAGTATATTTACTCAAAATTAAGTTACCTCTAGTTGATTACATTGAATATTTTGAATTAAAAAAAATAAATGTTAGCAAAAATAGGACTAATAGGGGATCATGCCTAGAAATTGTCAACGAGGTGGAGTCTGAGACGGCCGTTTCATCATTATTATGATTCCTCAGCCAGACTTACCACTTCGATGACAACCTTTGAAGGAACCCACACCCATAACATTTTGCTTAAAGTAAGTACACTACATTCAGAACAGTAGTAATTCTGTGATTTATTGGTTTTCCATAATGGTTTGTTTGAATATAAATTATGATGTACATTTTTATATCTTTTTTTTTTATTTTTCAAAATGTCATCTATATTGACAGCGTAATTTTACAATCTAGAAATACTGCTTTACATTTCCCGAAAATAAAAGTTTTTTAGATAATGTTAATAGTGGAGAAGAAACATAACCACATTAGAAACATAACTACATAAATTCTCACCAGTATTTTTTAATTAGTATCAGTATTATATAATTATAAATCTCCTACTTTTAACACAATAAAATTCAAAAGGAAGAAATTTCGTGAATGTGGCTTTTTAAAAAATCATAAAGCGAAAGTAAGTAGTAGTTAAAAATTTTTTTTTTTCATTCCAAATAAATCACTTTGCACCGCATTAAAACATATCAGAGGTCTGTAAAGATGTTTAAGCGGATATAAATTACAAATTGGAATAGTTAAAACTTCCACAACGCTTCTTTTTTCGCATGGATTAAATTAACATAAAGAAACAAATTATTCTATTTTACTGTATTAGTAAATAGATAAGTTTTTAAAATTATTTATATTACAATTCCACTCCATAAATTTCTATCAAGATTTGTTACTTTGATGGAAAAAGAAAATGAAAATTAAGGTTTTCCATTGGCTGCTCTGCACAGTCTTTTAGAAATATTATACTTATTTTTTCCTGTTCGTTAGATTCTTGAATTGATTTAAGGAGAGATATTTAGTATACTTATTTTTATTTGTTTTTTCAATTTTCATTTTTATGAGAACTTCAGCATATTTGTTTTTGACAAATTCCCTACGACGCGACGTTTATTTAAATATTTCTTTATAGTTCTCGCTATAGATTGCATAGTCATTAAACTGTGAATAGGTCATTCGTCTCATAGAAGTAAAAACAGTTCACATCAGGGCAATTTCTATTCTCTTGGATAAGCATTTTATCTTCAAGAATTAAGTATGCAAAAAAAAATAAGCTACATTAATTTGAAGGAAACACAAAGAATACATACTAATTAGTAGTTTAGACTCATCATATGATTCTCCTGTCATTGTAAGACATAAGAGATATTGAAAATGTAAATTATGCACAAAAAATTATCCACTTAAAATTATTTCTTGGTGTATCTAATTTTTTTAATATCTGTAATATGGCTTAAGATCAGTCATGGGTTGGTTTCAAACTGTAGATGGCCCTTGTAGTGCTTTAATAATTTATTTGGGAATGTTTTGACTGATTTCCTTTGATCCCGAGATAATTAAAGAAAAATAAAATTCAAAGAGAACCTCCTAAAAGAACTTCCTCTGCTTCAACTACAAAAGCACAGAAGATGAGTGATCCTGAATCCCAAATCCCAGACATTCGAGATGATTAAAGCATATAGAATCCTTGCTTATACTTCTAACTTGTTTTCACTTAAAGCCATTTACATTTTCCAATTTCAAACATTGACTTTTCTAATAAAAGCAAATACTGAGAAAATTAATATTAACCAATTAAAAACGTTAGAACTCCATATGAAAAGAAAGTAATGGCCATGTTTACTTAAAATAATGAATTGAAAAGAGTTGAAAGCTGTGGCACCTCTATTTCATTCTACGCGAAATCGTTGGTTGGTTGTGAAAGCTTAAACCCCGATGTGCATAAAATTCTAAACGTTTCCACAGTTGTCTGACTTGAACAACGTATTTACAGAGTCCAACATTAATAGGCGACCTTTTATAGTTGCTCTGGACGTGAATCGAATGCTTGATAATCCTTCCAAACGTTTATTCGTAAACGGAATGGCCTGAAACGAAAGAGAGGATTCGTTTTAAAAGCATTCTCTTATTCACTTCATCTAAGCCCAAATAACTTCACCTTCATATTTTGCATTCTCGTTCTGTTTTCAATTTGTTCTTATATTCTCAGCATAATTTGACAATGGAGATGTGATTTGAAGTTTTATTTACCTAAAGGACTACGAGATAATCCTCTAATCGAGGAAGATTCTTAGTTGCAGAAGAATTAATAATTATATTCAAAGGTACATCAAATAAATCAGTGAATGCAAAGGAAGATGCTAATTTGGTTTTATAAACGTAATCCCAGTCTATCTGTAACTCTATATTTGCTGAGTAATCTCTGTTTAGATATTTCAAATAGTAGATAGAGTAGCCATAAAAGAGGTGTACTCAGATGCCTAACTGACTAAAGGTTTAAGAAGAGATCGTGCCCATGAAATTCTTTAAAAAGTTACAGTAATTAGAAATTTGTTAATTATTAACTGTCAATTTTCGAAACATCAGAAATAGTTTTCTTTGATCAAATCTGTTATTTATAAAGTCTTCATTATAAATAAATAGGACGATAATAGGTTTTGGTAAATAACAATTTACAATTGCATGGTTTTACGTGTGCTGAACCTTATAGTAATTCAAAGATGAAGCCTGCACACCTGTTTAATTTCAATTAAAGAATTTAATTATAAAAAATAAAATTACAAATACACGACCAGGTTTCCATTTCGTAAGAGAAATCATTTCTATATTATCTTCATTTATCTATATCTATATTACTATTTCTGTATCTATATTAAAATCAAAATACCACTGTTAAGAAAAATTGTTATATGCAATTGTAAATTACAAGAACAATTAGCATTGCATTCCTTGTATTTGTTAAAAATTTATATAATCTACCTCGTACATTATCTTTGTAATTGCGAAACTTTGCTGTGATGTTAGATCTGTTTTAATCTCGAATTTGTGAATGACCTTTCAGAAATAAAAACCTAAAATTCCCTGTTTTCTAAATTTGATCTCTTAATATTGATAAATTTATGTGTGTGTCATAGTTTGATCGGAAATAAGCTCTTTGTCGTCCCCCAAATAATAGATTAACTTCTTTACAATGACATTGACTGCAACTGCCATTCGGCCTCTAGTGAAATTAACGTCGAAATGTTGATATATTCTCAAAAATTATCTTTCTATAGATCAAGAAAGTAAAGCCTGATCATTCCCATAACACCCAAACCAAAGAAATATGATTTTTTAACGTTAAAACTACTTGGGGCCAGAAAGTCAACTTGGGCTGTGATGATGATTATTTTTTTCTAGTTTTAAAATGTTTACCATCTTTTTTTTTTTAATTTTAATAATATGAATATATATTTACTAATCAACTGATTTATGCAATTGGATAATTTTTATTATACATCTTCCAAATGATAATTAAAGCATTAACTTTTGATTTTCAAAAATGAGTAATTAATCGATAGTATAATTTTTTTAATAAGGGAATTAGTATAACTTGAACGAGAGAATAGGCTTAAATTTACATAGAACGTTGCATTGATATTCTTGAATAATAATTTAAAAATACTGCTATTAAAGCTTGGAAAAAGAAAAACTTACCTTATTTTTCCAAAGTTGCCAATTTTAGCAAAGAGATGTCAACGTTTCTTTTTCTTTAAGTTGCTACAATATAATTTAACTTATGTAGAACGTAATTAGAAATTCATTGTCCCAACTCATGTATATAAATTATATTTTATTTTGATGTAATTTAAAATAGAAAGCAGTACCTTACGAAATACAATTTCTGTTAGTTTTTGTTTGGAGGTTTTTATTTCCTTGAGACGTTTCCCATTTACATTGAAATCAGATTTCTGCTATGGTGGAAGGTATATCACTGTAAAGAACGCTTCAAATTCAGGTTTTTGCCTTTAACCTTGTTTCCTGTAAGTAAGTTTAAAGTTTGACACTAAAAGAAACCAGGATTTCCATGAGTGAATGTTTATCTTTGTTTGATATTGATTTACCGCCTCTTCGTTGCCTCTGAATGTGAATATCCTTTTGAAGAGCCACACTTCCGACTCTTCCGGGGCTTCTGACGAAGCTTCTAAAACAGGCAGCCAACGTAAATAAAGAGTTCAGCAATTTTTCAAAAGAAAATCTATGAGTAAACTTAAATATTTTCTCTCACGGTTATGCATTTTCCCCTTTAAGCCTTTTGCAAACGAAGTTTATTTCGCATTCAGAAAAATCTCCCTAAGAATATTTAGTACATTTAGACTTTAGGTTTTTCAAGGTTTTAGTTTTGACTATTTATTATCCTTTTCCTATTGTTACAATAAGGAGATATCAAAGATTTAAAATTTCAAACAAATCATGACTAGAAATATTCTGCAGAATTATTTTTCTGTCAAATTTTAATTACTACAAAAATAAATTTTTGAAAACCAACGGTGGAAACTGTTTTGTTGTTTTCTGCCAAATATCAATACAATGTGCTATTTACTGAGTGCGGCTAACATCTGATAGTTTTTACAGACATGTAATGATAACATTTGAAAATCAAATCATATATAACAAGGTCTTTGTTGGCATAGCCATTAATGATGACCGGCATGGCAAAGCAACAGTAGCACACTTCCTCAAGCACAATGTTGATTCATTTCATGGTTAAGTTGAATCGTGCGTTGGACGATGCGACGCTACAATTTCATTCTTAATTTGATACAGTACTTAGTGTACTGCTTGGATACGGTTGTTAGTCTTCGGAGGTTAAATTTCTTACATTGAAAAGATCAATTAAACGGTGAGTCCTAAGAGCACAAGAGATTTAATTTTCATTTATCTGTGTGTTCTATTTTTTATTTTCTTTGTGGAATTAAGTTTCATACAAGAACTGTAGTCTACCGGTAATAGACTTTCTTATTTATGCATGAAATAATTGACTGTTTCTTGATTTCTTTTTACATTCTGTCCTTCCCAGTCCCCCTTCTTTCCTTCCCCCCACCAAAAAAACAAAAAAATAGAACCATTACATTGCATGGGGATGGGCTAAACAGCTTCTAACAGACGAGATGAGTGGAAAAGTCCTCTACCAGATACACAAGCACGTTTGAAAACTGTCATAAAATATTCCGATTCTTTGTATTTTAAAAAGAAAAATTCCATGCTACAAAACTTTTAACGCCACAGCTGACAGATTGAGAATGATATTCATCGAACAGGCAAAACTTAAAGCCATCTCTTTAAGTTTCGCAAAGCAAAAATTTCAATCAATCTTTTGCGACTTAGAAAAAGTATAGAATATAAGAATAAAATTAACTTATATTACTAAACTAAATAAAGCCGGATAGTAATGTGGAATTTGAAAAACGCCAATAGAAAGACCATATCACTGTTTCTGTGACGATATGGCCAATTTATCCTCACGTCATCACCGGCGAAATTTAGAAACAATTTAGAAAACAAAAACGCAATATTCCAAGACTTCGCTCTTTTATATTCAGAAACTAACAACAAAATTACAACTAAATAACCTAAAATCTAAAAACAACAACAAAATTATCAATATAATAACTAAGTAATAAAGATAGTCAGTTTCTTTATTACTTATTAATAAATAATATTAGTACTTTTTTATATTTACTTCATATATTTATTTACTTATTTTACTTTATAATATATAACTTTACTCAGTATTATAGATTTTACTTTTTTTAATTTTTAATCTTTTAATCTTTAAATATATAGTAATTTTTAATTATAATTATGTTTATATTTTTAAATTTATTTTTGTTTGTCCGCTGAAACTTATTTCTTCACTAATCTCAGATTGAAAATTGACATTTATAACAATTTCTGAAGTTGCAGATTTTGTTATAAAAACACAGAAATTATATTGACTTCAAATTGCTTTGATGACTACGAATGAACGCGATATTTTTATTTCAGAGAAATTTAGATAAAATGTATAATAAAATAGTGAGAAATATACAAACACCGTGTGTATATCAGAACACGCAGTGCGCTTTGTATTCGTGATATGAACAAAGGAAAGAACAAGCCAGACAAGGCAATCTGGGCATCAGCAATTTTATTCATTCATATCAAGCGGTACTATATGCTTTTCAATTTGTAGTCAAGATTTTATTCTTGGAATATACGAGGCATTTTCAGCTTGAAATAAGGTTACCTTAAAAGAAAAAATATAATGAGTGCTGTTGGTGCAAATAATTATATCACGTACTAATCTAATGACTTAAAAGAATATGAGCCTTTTTTTATATTTGAAATGAAATATCTCCCATTGATATAAAAAAAGAGATAGAAATCCTTAAAACATTATTGTTGGTGATTATTTTTTCGTTTTAAATTATTTTAAATTTTCCTGTTTCCTGTCTTGATTAAAAAAAACCTCTCTGTTTGAACTGGGTGGACATTGTTTGCCAATAAACTTATTTGTCTGTAGTGATTAATTTTGTCATGTCTACTCATGTCATATCCATTTCTCACGGAAACTAATTATCCTGTCTCGAAACTAATTAAGCTGACTCAGTTTTTCAAGTCATTATTGCTTCTTAGCCACATAGTATGTAAAACAATTTTGAATCTACTTAAGTAGACCAGCTTTAAGCTTTCTTAGGTTGCACAATTAATCGATCTGCAGAACTTCTGTAACACCCCACTTTCCGTCAGATTTTGTGGGAAAAGGTTTGCGGTGGAGATAGCAGGAGAGACATTGATATAGCTTACACAGACGTATGTGATAGTGAGGGATATTCGACCTGTAGCAAACGATGATGGGAGAGAGGTGAAATGATTGTGCTGCAATGGAGGGATGCCATGAAAATCCCATCTCAACGCGAAAAAGACAAGAAAAGAGACGAAGTTGAAAACGACAAAGATTTAAACTGTGATCGGACATAAGCAATCCCGCGATAAAATGCAGAGTAACAGAACATTATATAAAAAGCACAATCACTCGTCATTTTAACGGTTTAGATATTTAAGTAAGATTTGTTGAAATCACTTAGAAATTACTTACTTTTTTAAGTTTTAAAGTTATAAATTTTTCATTTATAAATATAGTTTTGCAACATTGTAGTAACTGAAAATTATCTTAAGAAATTTGATTATTTTTCTTTTGTTTAGTTATTTTTCAGAAATAACTACCGAATTCATTAAAAAAGTTTAGGATGTAGCCTAAATAGTAATCAAAGGTATTGTAGTTTAAATTTACAATGGTTACAGTTGACGTTCCGACGCGTTTTGTGTCGTTAACGTTGTGTTCAAATGCCTCCAATTGTCGTCTTTCGTCTGAACTTTAGTATAGACGAACTTAAATTCAAATTTTAACCATAACTTTTCCTTTTCAATGTACACTGGACCCTCGAACTTCGAACGGTTTGATGTTCGAACAATTTGAAACTCGAACAAAAAATTCAAGGAAAATGCAGTTTGAAACTCGAACAAAAAAACATTAAAAAAATAGATAAACACAAATGACATTAGACTTTTTTTTTCTTCAAAGAAAATTCAAGTGCTGGTAATGTTAATGAAACACAACTCTCAACTAGACCAGACTCAACTGGACTCCAGATGAAGGAAGGTTAATTCACCTTCCAGTGAACAATAATATCCCTCCAACTATTGTTATTGATTGATTATAATACAATATTTTCGTATGTAGGTACTATTGTAAATAAAAACATTCAATTATTGAAATTAAATATAGTTGTTTTATCTTTATTTATCAATAATTTCTTTTGAAATAGGCACTTAAAATGTTTTAATTTGGGTAAATTTTGGGTGTCTGGAACCGATTAATTCAATTGACATTATTTCTTTTGGCGAAATTTATCTTGAAAGTCGAACAACTTGAAAGGTAAACCGTCTCCTAGAACGGATTGTGTTCGAAGTTTCACTATATAGCCTTAATTTTCGTAGATATTTAAGTTCATATATAACTTTCAGTGTGTTGGGTATTTACTCTTTTCTCTTCTTGAAGTGATCAAAGTCTAACAAAGAAAATGCTGTCCTGCTTTGAATTTTTTTTTGAGATGTTACAAAGAAATAAGGTTTTTCTGCTGTTCGTGTAGGTTTTTCCGATAAGCATTATGGAAAGCTGTGCCTGAAAAGATATTTAGCCAAATGGTACGAAAATAATGAAAACTTTATTCTTAAAGTCAACTTCTATGATAAGAATATTATTTCCATTAAAGTTTTAAATGCATCATATAAAAACCTCGCAACTTTTCTCCAGTTGACATAAATCAACAATTCCACAATAAATATTTAAATCCTATAATTCCGCCTGCAAAGATTTAAATTTATTGCTAATAATTTTGATGGAAAAGCTAGCATTCTTGTTGATTTCACGTCCATAAACTCATGAGAAAGAGACTGACGGAAGAAGATTGTTGAATATTACATGCTTTAGGCATTTAAGGATTAGTTTTTAGTGTGAATTTAATATTTTATGGACCTTGATATTTTCTTTCCACTAATATCTGACCTGCTGCAGAATAAATTATTATCATTTAAGATTCCATTAATTTTTTTCTCTTCTTCTACTTCTTTCCTGAGAAAGTCGCTCATAAATTACCTTGGAAAGTACTTCTTACTTTATAAAATATTTATTTCATGTTTTATGCTAATAATGTTGAAATCAACATAAATAAGACTGGCTATTAATGTCAGCTTTGTCCTGTGTCGTTTGTTGATGCGGAGAGGCAATAATTGCCTCTTGTACCGTGAATAGTTCCAAAGTTTTCCTTTTCAAATTAAAGTCCATGTTGATTCAAATTTCTGGGAACTCGAAGAGTACTTAGATTGGTTTATGGTCTTCTAAGAAAAATATAAAAGATCTTAATTGACGTTAATAGAAATTTTCAATTAGTTGAAAATGAAACTCCACCTATAAATTACAGATCAATACGAGGCTTGACACATCATTTCTTCTAGTTACAAAGGAAAGAATGATCGTAATTTACTGCAGGGAATTTCCCGTCAGAAATCGTGATAAGGATTGTGATATTGAGAGAGGAAAAAGCTTGTAAAAGTTCAAATTCTTATTCATTTCTTGCAGACGTAAACAAAAAAGTTCGATTTTGTATGTACATAGTGCGAATGCTTGAGAATGGTTTTAAAATGAAGTCCAGGCTTGTTTTGTTTTTCAGTCAGAAATTAGAATATTTGAAACTAACTATCAACAGTTTAACAATAAATACAACATTAAGTTGAAGAGTGACTGAATTAACTCTTTGTCCTTAAGACATAAAGAATAATGGATAAAAGATAGATAAATATATTAAATTAACTGACGAACCACGCCAAATATTGATTTAAATCACTTTAAAATTTAAGTTTCAATTTACAATTCATTGCTCGCAGTGAACCGAATCTAAATGCTTCCAAATTGATAATTTAATAATTAGGAATCATTATATATTATTTAATAACTAATGTTCATTAGTTTAATAAAAGAAAATAAGTTTAATATGATATTGATTTTCAAAATTTGTTTTTTTTTTAGTTGCTATTTTTCAAAAAGATCAACTAAATTTGAAAGATTTTAAATCTAAAATTTGTTTGAATTTAAAAATATGCTGAGTTGTACTTATTACTTAGGGTCTATTAAACAATGGGATAGGGTTTATGGTACAAGGCTTGGAAAAGAAGGCCGGTTAGGCCTTCGAAATAATGTCTGTGAAGTTTATGGAGTTTTTGGTATTAAAGAAGTTATTTAAAATATTAGTCACGAGGAAATTGTTTGTTTGTTTGTTAGTAATGGGATAGGGAATTTAATCATAATTGCACAAGAGAGAAATTTGTGTTCTCAAAAAGTGTCCATATTAGTTCGACATTAAAGTATGTATTTATTATTAAAATCGATTATATTAGTGCAATAGAATGCAGAGAAGTTCGTGATGTGATAGACAAAAATTTTGTTTTTTTTAATACTACTTTATGTGAAATCGGTATTAGCCCTGCCTCAAATAATGTGTGACATAAACATGGAGAGTTAAGTAGATTCTTCACAAACTGTAAAATTTTCAAAGCATTACTTAGGAAATAAAGAAGACATAAAATTTCAAAAGTAAATATTACATAAGTAGACAAAAAAAAATTAATAACTTATTTTCATTAGCAGCTATTTCCCAGATCATCAATAATTGACTATCTAAAATAATACATAATTATAACAAATAAAAATGCAGTAGCTGAAAATCATGTGGGTTTAAATGGAATGTAAAAAAGTAAACATAAAATCAATTAATTTTGTTTACTTTCCACATTCCAATTCAACTCGCATGCTTTCTAGCTACCGCAGGATATTACATGTTTATGTGTAACATTTGTAACCCCCCCCCCCATTAATATGAGTAAAAGAGAGAGAAAAGGTAAGAATAAAAAAGTTTAAATGGGTAATTTTAAGTCAAAAGACAGAATTCCGCCAGTTTGTAAACTCAATTACTGAAAACATCCTATTGACCTGAAATTTTAAAGTTAGGTACAAGTTGTGAAATGAAACATTCTTTTTGATTTTGATACATGTCGGCCCAGTTCGTAAAAAGGTATAACAAAAAAGAAACCTGCCTAATACGTTGTTCCTAAAACATTACAATCTCTCATTCAAAACGTTTTCTCCAAATATGTTATACAAGTAGGTTTATTATTTAAAAGAAAGATCTTTATTGATTCTGATACATATCCACTAATAGATAAAGAACTAGTAGCTAAATCGTCCATTCGTTGTCAGTTGCCTGTGCTGTACATAACCAAAACTTATTTTTAAAAACTTGATACTTTTCATGATGTCATAGAAAAGGACCACAATTCTGAAAATCCGATTCAGGTAAGGAGTTACGGGCTACACACCAACAATATCTGTAAAAAGAACATTTTTTTATAGTCCACTTCCTTGAGGGCATTCGAGTGTTGGTATTTGAAAGTTATTGTTTATCACAGATGTGTAAACATAGTACAACTTGAAATTTTGCTTTCCACTTCGCCCTATTTGATCGCAGATAAAATCTGAACTTAGATTTGCTTAGTGATCTCTGGTTAGAAGTCACAAGGTCAGCGCGAAATTTGGCTATTTGGCAGTACATGTACACGCTAATGGAGTAAGTCGAAATTTAAAGGAAATAGCATTTAAATTGCATCTCGTTTTAATGTTGCTTACAAACTTTCACCTTTTCGAAGTGCTTTTATATGTTGCTTGAAGTAATTGGTAATACATATAATGGATATAAAGTTTAGGTAATTGAGTGAATATTGTGATTCACTAATTTACTTTTAAATTATTACTGTTTTCAAACATAGAAGATTTCATTTTCGTTGCAATATTTTCTACGATGTGTTCAAATGTATTTGACACATTCTCTAATGTACTGCATTGTATTGTAAAGATTTTGATTGTCCTGGAGATCAGTGGGTCTGTATCTAAAATCTGAATAATATATTTCAAAAAGTTCTATATTTAAAGTCTGTTTTTTTTTTGATAAAATTTTATCTAAATTTCTTTAAGGACATCAATTATGAGATTACATTAAGTAAATTAAGAATATAGTTAACAAATACTAATTAAACTTTAAATTTATATTTATTTTTACTAAGCTTAATCGACATCATGTATCTGATTATGTTTAAAAATAATAATATATATAAGAAAAGTGCCGTGCTGGCGTGGCCGTGCGGTCTCGGCGGCGGTCTGCCTATCCAGTGCGCCAGTACCTGGGTTCGAATCCCGGCAGTGGCATGGATGTTTCAATTTCCTTTCCTGTGTTGTAAGCCTTTCTTCACTTTCTCTTCGGTCTGACGTCATTCCTTAATTGTGTCCTGGGGGCAGGCAACGGGAAACCACCCCCAGTATCTTTCCTCAGGTGTTTCTAGGAGTTCCATGTGACCTCCATAGAACTGGACCTGTCTCCGGACAGAGTACTATGGATGGATGGATGGATAAGAAAAGTACGAATCAGTAATTTTAATTATCGTTCATGTAAATAAAATTCACATCTAGATTGTCTTCAATTCAGAGACTTGGCTAATCATATCAGCATGACAGTTTGGTTAATGTGGATCAGATCCATCATAGAGTTTATTTGAATTCCTTTAGTCGAAGTTAACAGTGGAAGTGTTCATTTAATGTAGAAAAGCCTTGACATCGATTGTATGTCCGAGTAAAAGTTCTTTTAAGATGCAGTCATTAAATAAACAGCTGAAATCTTTCGCTCGGTTAATTTTGATTAATTATAAAAATCCACAAAGTTGAGAAATTTTGTGGAAATCAGTTCTTTAAATAAAATTAAATATTACAGAAATCACATTACTATAATGATTTTTTACAAAAATCCATAAAACATTCATAGTATTTAAATAGATTTATTTTAATTACTAAATTGCAAATTTTCTAGAAGTAGTCCGCCTTCTCTTTTTCAAGCATAATAAAATTGAAATACGTACAACAAAACAAAATAGTTGGAAGTTTAAACAAATTTCACGTGAATCAAAATATATTATATTAAACGTGATTTGTTTAATATAACCAAAAATTATGTTATAAGTTATATTTAAATTTTATTTATATTTAAATTTTATTTATATTTTAATTAAAAACTTTAAAAAAAAATATAAATAAATAAAAATAAATAGAAATAAAATACATAATTATATAACATATCATTTTTTGCTTATATTTATTACTGCTTGCCAATATTAAATAGAAAAATAAAACTTTTAGCGTAAATTTAATCTGCATTGTTTCTAATTTCTGCCTAAGTAAAAAAAAAAAAACCCTAGGGGAAAATTAAATTTTAAATGCATTTTAGGATTTAAATTTATATCATTCTCTATTGTCATTTCCTACATCTTTAAATTTTGTGGAAAAAAATTAAATATATTTTGACTATCGTAGATGTTTACTACTTTCTCTATAGTGATGTTTACCCATTTTTTTTCATTCTTTTCTAGCCCCATTGTCCGCCTACATCCAACCAGAACGACAAGTGGTAGATGAAGGGCGTCCTGCGTCCTTCGCCTGTTCGGTCACAGGTTTCCCCGTCGCTTTCATCTCCTGGATCAAGGATGGTAAACACCTAGTGATGAATGAACGAGTACGACTGGTTTCGCGGGAGGTTCTCCTCATTGAAGCCGTTCGCCGCGAAGACCAAGGGATGTACCAGTGCCTTGCCCGCAACGACCACTCGTCCACTCAGGCGGCAGCAGAACTACGGCTCGGAGGTGAGTTCGACTGCCGCAATTGTAAATTTTCTTCTCCTTGATTAAAAGTATTTGTTAAAAGGCTTTTTTTTTTTATTCACATCATTTCTTTTATATATATCTATTAAAAAATAAAAACGAAAAAGATTCAAAATTGATTATCATTAAACTTTTTTATTACTACAATATTCAGAATGTGTCTAATATTGTGGCACCTTGTTATCTTAAAACAAAATACTCTATACTTGCTTTAAGTAGAAATAACCACAACAGCATTTTCTTAGACTACTCGTTATAAATGTTTTGATTATTTTAGTAACTTTTTAAACTTCTTAATCTACCCAAGTCTGTTAACTTTAGAAACTGTAAGTGCGAAAAAGTTAAACACGTGTAAAAAATATATCCAAAGATCAAACACTTAAAAGATCTTTAGCCAAACATGCGAAAATTTCTAATCTCCTGTTGTCCTTTACAGGATTTACATAAATTGCGAGTTCGCGGATCTGAAGAGAACGCTTCGTCTAAAAATTCCCTAATCTCGAGAGATGGAAATTTCGAGATACAGTGGCCTATTTATTCTATCGAAAAAAAATAAGCGAAAGACCAATATTCTGTGATCACGTTAATTTATGATAAATATAATGAAAATCTATATTTTCTTTTAGTTTTGCTTTTCATATCTGTCGGTGGATTGTTTTGACATTCTGTTATTGGGTATTATCTAAATCTTAAGTAGAACTCAACTAAAAATTAACACAGTAAGACATTAGAAGACACAGTAGGACATTAGAAAGTCATCTATCTATTTATCTATCAGTTTTTTTAGCATATTTCCGCTTGTAACTTCTGTCTTTTATGAATATTTCGAAAGTTTGATCTCTTCGAAACACTCGAAATTAAATGAAAATACCAAATGGTGTGTCTTAAAGATCAGTTCCTCCTTGCTTCTTTGTAATTATAAGTTTCAATCTTTTGCTCTGTGACAGCCATATTGATAGAAATCCCATTTATTAAAAGTGCAAAAGAAAAAAACCCCACTACCAAACAAACAAAAAACAAACAGTGATTAATAGAGCGATGTTGCAGCTGAGATCAGCAATGTCGAATCTGTCAAATATATGACAATGTAAGCAGCACACATCAAGAGAAAATGCCTGATCTGAAATTTGCCTCAACTTCTTGTTTGAATATAAATTTTTGCCTTGCAACCTAGGACGCAGTTGGATGCTAACTTTTGAAAATCTGACAACGATTTGCATCGGAAATGAGCGCCTTCATGAATATCGTTATTTTCAAGAATGCGTGATTTGAATCCGGTTGAAAGATGGAATAAAGCTGAAGCGAAATCATTTGTGTCATTTAGCATTAGCTCTAAAAAATGGAAGAGCAACATGAAAAACAAATTTTCATCAAATAAACGTTGCGGAGTTATAATTACGCTAACATTTCTATAATATTTCAAACTGAAAATGAATGAACTTGGTTTATGTTTTATTTTATTTCAAAGTTGTTACACTCTCATAAGTTAGAAATCTACTTTGTAATAATCATATAATATTTGTTTTAATTGCTTTAGTTTTGCGAGACATCCCTTTATAATTAAGACACCATTCAGAGGTTTCTAATCATGATCCTCAGATTCTTTTTTTCGTGTTTTGTTAATATTTTAGAATTCAGTAAAGGATCCATACTTATTGTGATATTTAAGTTAGATTAAAGTTTTTAGATTAACATCAGACAAATATGCTTATAAGCTGAAACCTTCTACTTCTTGTCCTATAACTTACTTACTAGTGACAGTATATTGAAGGAGATTTTCATACCTTGTGAAATTTGATTTGTAAAGAATTTCTAAATCTGAGATTTTTTCCATTGCCAGGCCTCTGAAACAAATAACGCTTTTTGGCCTCAACAAGGGCAAATACTGTGAACTACTTCGTCGAAGGATCGTTCCCCTGGGTACCTTCGTAACAGATATTTAAATCAAAGTTATCATTGAATCTGTTATCCATAATGTTTAAATTATATCTTTATAAGCAGAAGAAATACAAATGAGGAAAGTCACAACCATGCTGCTTTTGGAATTCAAAACTAAGAAATATCATCATGTATGAGCTTCATGGTAACTGTCGCCTTTACCATAAAGGAATGCTTGAATCTGAATATTAGAAACTCACTTTCGTGCTACTTTTATTACTGCTACATTGATTATTAAAGTCTATTCACTTAAATCTGAAGACACGTGACAACTCCTTATATGGTAAACGATTGAGCATTAGTTACTCCGCATACTTCCGTTTTGACCATGGTTCTGAACATGGCGGCTGTTGAACACACACTGTTGTTCGTTTTGCCAACAAATCTTTGCAGAGTCAATCGAGAGGAATCATTCGGAAAGTTATTTTTTATTTCAAGTCGTCTAGCTCTATCGTTAAACGGCTAAAGCAACAGGTATTTCATCTCATTTAATGTTCAATATTGTTAAAGAAACCGAAGCCTCGCTTACCACTAAGCCTAGCCCATTGTTTGCAACGCGCGGGAAGAAAAGAGAGCAGTCGGCATCGATAATAGAAATGCACGACTAAAAACAAACAAACTTTTTACGAAATCGAAAATACTGAAAGAAATAAATAAAATGAAGAAATACAAAAATATATTCTTAATATTAAAAAACCAACAAAAAAAAAATTAAGCATTGTAGCGCGATGACGAATTTGATGTGAGCACCGGCACTAACTTACAACGGCATTCTAGATGCGACCAAGCAATAGCTCGAGTAAAGAAAGGAAATAATGATTATTGGTTAACTGAGGTCACGTGTCTTCAGATTTACAGTAAATGCACTATATTACTAATAATAATCTTCATCGAGTTACTTTTTGCTTTTTGTTTAAATCAGTCTAAAATATTTGAAAGAATCAACAACTGCAGGCAATCCTCCTCTTTGCTCATTATAAAAAAGATTCACTTCCTTATAATGTTGTCATGTACGATTGTCTATCTATGGAAGATAATGGAAATCCACCACATAATAAATAATGAAGGCTTAAAAAGTGTGATATTTAAGGAAATGCTGCAGTTTGATAATAATTACAATAACATGCTCTAAGTTCGTCGTATTCCTTTGTGTTGAAAATATCTAAGTACTCCAATGCTAAGTATTCCAGTATATCATTGGTCTTATAAATAAAACGAATCAAAGCAATTAGTTTTCATCAATCTAAAAATTTATTCATTTTCCTTTATTTTCAGTCAGATGAAATTGTTTTATTAATTTTTCTTAGGAAAACTTGATTTTCGTACCGCCAGTATGGTGTTGACAGTAAACTTAATTACGGTTTTGAGAAGGGTAGAAGGAAATAGAAAATAGGAGGCTGAAAACTCATTAAATATCTTCGCATTGTGTGAACTTAGACGCAAAAGGAAAAGAAAAAAAAATACGATTCGCATCTGGCGTTTTCTTCTTTGTTCGAGCATCAAAGGTTTTGAAACGAATTGTTGCTTTGAATAGAATTTCTTGGTTGGATGAAAGAAAAAAAATCGACAAGTCGAGAAGTAAATGTTTTTTACGGAAGTTAGGCCAAACCAGGTTAAATGATTCTCATCAGAACGTGGGACCAGAAAAGAAAGAACGGAATGAGTTGATATTTATTTATCTGAGGCGCTCTTTTTTTCTTGGACAAAAGTTTGCAAGTATTGTAAAAAGTCTTTGGGAGCTTAATAATCTCCAAACATTCTCGAAACAGCAAAAATAGACATTTAGAAAAAAAGAATATGGAAGAACTCTACACATTTCTGCCTGCATAATTTCTCTTCGGTTCTGTGGGTTTTTATTATTCCCGAGCTGTCATCAATCATCTTTGCACCACTAAGAAAGATGAAGAAACATTAAGAATTCACCGTGATTTCAGTAAGAATACTTTTTATGAATACGCACTGCATACAACATTTAAAAAAATAATTCGAAATTGTGGTTTATTGCGATATTATTGATTATGCATTCAACTGAGTTTAAATATAAAAATCTCTTTGTGAGCAATTTGTGAGCTTGCATCTGTCAATCTGCTATCTGGCCTCATTCTAGAAAGAATTTATCTTTCTCAGGAATTCACTTTCCCTTGAAGTAATTAAATGGTTTTCCGTTAGATTTTTTTTTGTGACAGGGTAATTTTTAAACAGCAATATTCCTAGGGTAACAGAGTTTGCAAATTAAATCGCGAACTTTTATTGTATTAAACTTTTGTAAGCAAAATTAAAAACTTTTTCTTTTTTAATATTACAAAGGTAGAATTTCTGTTAAGCGAAGAGAATTACACTGACAGTAGTTACAACCGTTATGAAAAACATTTAATTGGTAAAGATGTAGCTTTTTTATAGAAAAAAAAAAACACGAATAAGATTTTTGGTTATAATAACTCTTTTAATAACAGCACAATAAGTGCAACGGTACAATAACTATATAAGTTAAATGTAACTTTATCCCTGGTAGCGCATACTATAAAATTATAATTTTTCAGGAAAGCAAGTTTCAGAAATATTAATTTCCTGTTGAGAGTTGGTGTCTACTTATAATTATTTAAACCGACAGTGATGATAAATTGTAGATGATATTTAATGGAATATATACTAGACGACAGGATCTAAAAATAGATGATAGGAAAATATCAAAATCCGTATAGGTATGGCACGTGCCCCTTTTCAACTGGATCCCTCAATTGCAGGTTAAAAAAATATATATTAACCGTTAATAATTGATGATCTGATTTTTCAGTAAGGTTGACTGAATTTTTTTACCACTTGATTAAGTTTTTTTTTTCAAAGCTAAATATAAATCATTTTCCCATTTAAAACTTTTACTTTTAAAATTATTTATTTCTTATAAATATTGTTTCAATTTAGCTCTTAGATGTCTGTTTTGACTGTAAGGAAAAATAAAAAGAAATTTTCTCTGTTTATTATAAATTAAAATTTTTAATATTTAAATTTACAATTTATCTTATAATAAAAATTTATAATTTATCTTAAACTTATAATATTAAAAATTATCTGTCTCTAGAAATATCATGCTCAGTAGCATGTGTAGTATAACTTTTTTTTTAACCATTCAGAGAAATATAGGTTATAGAGGTTTTAGTTATTTTCATTATCTCTTTATAAAATTTCTCAGAAATGTTATTGTAATTTCATATTTAAAAGAAATTATGAAAAATGACTGTTTCACCTATCAAAGTACAAAAAACATTGAAAATCTAATATATTTAGATGGAATTTAGAGTAACAGATTTTGTTGTTGTAGAGCTTCCACTTTTTTTGAAGCTTGAAACATAATAACTGTCTTTTTTTGATGGATGAGGAATTTAACTGTAGAATTCTCTATTGCCAGGCTTTTTGAAACATGTTCCTGAAATGCCACAATCTCGAGCTTTGTGGATTTTGCAAACGGATAAAACCTCTTCTCGCGTAACTTTTTAATATTTTGAAATAGCTTGCATTCTTGAAAAGTTTCTACCTTCTGCTCATGCTGTTTGGTTATATGAAAACGGATAAAACAAACTGGGGGGTGGAATTGCCTGTTATGAATTCCAACATTGCAAACGTTTCATCTGCAGTTGACACTCTCTTTCACTAAGGAATTCCTAATTTCTCTTTTCAGACGCTCCACCGGTGTTTTCGCACACGTTTCCCGAGCAGACTATGCAACCCGGCCGACCGGTATCTCTCAAGTGCGCTGCATCAGGAAGCCCAACCCCACAAATCACTTGGAGCTTAGATGATGCCCCGCTTCCGGTCTACGAGAGATTCAAGTTAGTGGAGCACGTCAGTTTGCGAGGTGACATTCTAAGCTACGTCAATATTACCAAGGGAGTAACAGAAGATGGTGGAGAGTATCGCTGCCTTGCCACTAACCGAAATGGAAGAGTCGAGCATTCCGCAAGGCTTAACATCTTTGGTAAGAGAGCTTTTGGTTTGTTTTTT
>JAFIDM010005346.1:29377248-29441038 GCA_023159025.1 Thereuonema tuberculata | reverse complement strand
CTCAAATCACTAACTAATCCTTCCCTGAACCTTTCGAGAGGTTGCTTCGAAACCCATCAATAAAAGATCTAGATATATGCGATCCAATAATTATTCTTTCCAACACGCGAGCGTCTTTCTTTACTTTTCAGAAAGGCTTATGTCCTTATCTTTCGGCAAATCATTGTATTTTTTTCTCCGTTTAAATATAGAATGAATTCGAGAAAACAAATCGTTATTTCACATTTAAATGCAGCCATTTGCTGACAGAAAAGATTAGGAAGGATGGAAATAAAAAAAAATAGTATAGATATAGTAACCAAGGAAACGAGACATGTAACATCCCATTGTTTTGAATTCCAAATCCAGCTTTATTCTTTAAATAGGTTTTTCTTTTAATAGAACATACATCAGCCAAAATCTATTTGGATTTTTTTTCCTTCTACAAATTGATTTTAAAACTAGAATTTATTGTTAAAATGATCATTTTCCTTTAGGTTATAATCTTGCAATTATATTATGATTATTTTCAAGTTTTTAATATATTAAGTTAATCACTAACAACAAATGAGCTAAAGTTTCATTTGATTAGGTTTGAAATTTAAGAACTATTTTTCACTAAAAATAATTCCTAGATTTCAGAAATTTCCATCTTTAAAATGGTTATTTCTATCGTTAGAAACATTTTTGTTAATTAATCTTTGTCCTTCTTAATCTTAATTCGCCTTAATCATTTCTTATTTACAAAATTTCACTAATGCAAATTCTTATTTGTATCATTTTATGTTATTTTATTTTGGGTTTTATTTTACATCGCCATGTAATTGAAATTTCCATTATTCATTACAATATAACGCAGTAACTTTTAACTTCTTCAGACCATTAGTTTCTTCCATGGAATAATTCTCTTCGATATTTAGTGGTTTCTTTGCTGGACAACTTTAAGTTCTGGCAGCAATTCAGGCTTTGTCATCCCTGCATTTGGTTTACTGTTTCAAGTTCATCTCCTTGTTCATGATAAATTGCAGAAAATTGAACTTTGTCGACCAAGGTTGTGGAGGAAAGCATGAGCACGAACCTGTTTAATCCCACATTGCATTGCTTCTCTGCGGTGATACAGAAACAAAATCCTTGGCAAACAATTTCCATTTTGTTAGATTAGAGGTAATCCTGTGTGCACAGGATTTAGATACTGAGAGGAGGAGGTGAGAAAAGGAAACTTGCAATGATCCATTACAAACAAAAGTATTATCTCAAAACCAAATATATTTCGATTTCAAATGGATTTTCAGAAGTAACAGAATTCTAGAAACCTAACAACAGGTACAGAAATTTCTTTGGTGGTCTTTTAAAGAATTTTTATTCCCCCGTGGAATCCGTAGACCCTTAAATTATTATAGGTTTCACTAATAAAATTATCTAAAAGCATTAGAAATGAAAAGAAAAGTTTTGACAAAGTTTTAAAATACAGGTGTTCAAAGTAATCATGTTCGAGCATCAAAAATACAAAGGGATTAGTAGTTATTGGCAAGAGTATATAAGATATATTATATTTAATCACTATATAGGGTGATTCAAAATTCGCTACACAAAATTTAAACATAGGTTCTACTCAATAAGACAAACAAAAATGTTCAAATAAACATGGTTCTGGAAATGAATAATTTTTACTAAAAACATAGTTAATGAAAATATATAATTGCTCAATGTATAATTGCTTTTTTTTTTTTTGGCACAGTATGATGCGATAAAACGTATTTCAAAAATTAAAACACAGATATACAACATATTTAAAAATCGTCGATTTAAATACTTGTGAATACCGTCACACGTTAAATTGTTAAATATATGTTAAGTATAACTTAAAGATATACAAAATAGGGAAATGCAAATAGCGAAAGAGTGATTTAATAAATTTTGTTGAAAAAAACAAGTTAATATAATTTTGTGCTAAAACATAACTTTAAGGGCGACCCATAATAATAATAATAAAAAGTACATTAATGAAAGGAAAAAAATCAAAAAAAAAAAAAATAGGAAAATAAGAAAAACAAAAAAAACAAAACAATCCACGCGGACGAGAATAAAAGCTAAAGAGAAAAAAAAAGTAGATATGCGGTTTTGAAATTACAACCTCCAGTATACAAGTCCGAGACCGTACACATCAAGCTACAGCTGACAACTGAAATGAGACGGTTGCATTTTTAACATTTAGCTAATAGCAGAAATCCAATGAAAGCAATGCCAAATATCTTTCAAATGGGGGGGGGGTGGCATTGCCCCCTGAAAATACCCAATTCCTATGTTGTTTGAGCCTCTGAACACGATGGTGAAGTCCGTTTTTCGATCCACCCTTCCGCTCGGGATTTGTCAGGGAGGGGGCGGGGGTACAATACAAACAATGACAAATATCTCAAACATTGGAGGGGGAGGGCGTTAACTCTTGAAAATACCTCATTCCTACAGGTTTTGGGTCTCTGAACACGTTTGTCGATCCGACCTTCCGTTCTGCAGTTGTTAGGGGTGGACAGACAGACGGACAGAACAAACGCAATAGCTACCGATTTTCGTCGCTATCTTAATAGCTCCAACATGGGTCGCTAAACACAATTAATGTGTCCGGAAATGAATAATTTTCGAGAAAAACAGTTTTCATTATTCGATTTATAGTTGGTCATTTTGCGGACCTAATTAATTCTTTGTTTGTTTGTTTTTTTTCAAAACCTTTTATTAAATCATTCTTTTCCTATTTTTTGATATCTGTGTTTTAATTTATGAATATTTTGAAATACGTTTTATCGCATCATACTGTACCAACAAACAACCATAAATTCAATAGTGAAAACTCTTTTTTTGCGAAAACTATTCATTCCGGGCCCATGTTCATTTGAATTTTTTCGTTTGTCTCACTGAGTAGAACCTATCTTTAAACGTTGTAAAGGGAATTTTGAGTCGCCCTGTATATCCACGAGACAAGCGCAGTCTATTATTAAAGAAACTAAAGAATGCATAAAATTAATTCTTTAAGAAAATTATTTATTAAGTAAAATAAATCGTTCCAAATTACAATAGATCTAAATTAGAAACAATCAAAATAACTTTATATTTTCTGTTAAAACCTGTAACTTTCTGATCATAGGAAGGCTAAGTTTTTAAAACGAAAGATAGGCAAAGTGAAATTCGTTAGTACCTAATTGGACAGTTGAACAAAAGTCAGCGTTAAGAAAATATTCTATTTACGTCAAAGTTTCTATTCGAAACTTCATCTGACCACTGCAATGTTTTGCTTGAAATTAATTCAAAATAAAATTTTCCAATTATTTTTTTGATGTTTTCATCTCCAAATAATTCATCTCCATAGCAGAAAAATTAAGAAGAATTAAAGTTATCTAAGAGATTGAAGTGGTATAATACTGAAAAAAAAACTTGGTTCTTTTAACAGTGGAACCAACGATAACTTCATCATTAACGATAATGGAAAAAGTAAAGACATTGTGTCGTAAACAGAAGGGAAAGAAATAGCCAGTTTTTTTCCAGGTTTTTTTTTTGTTTCCTCGTCTTTTGCTATATTCTTCTTGGGAATCTATTTCTGAAAAGTATCTGGAGTTAGATTGGACTCGAGAATTGCTCGAAAATTACTGCAACTACTCAGCTCTCTTCCAATAACTTGATTTAGAAATATGGTTTAAAGGGCATTGAGTTCAAACCAGACTGCTGTCAAACACCAAATTAGATTTTGAATCAATTCCGGGATTTACAATAAGTGAAAATGGCTACTGTAGATGGAATCTATTTTTACTGAGGAAATTGAGTATGCACAATAGATGGCAGAATAAAGCCCGACCGGAAAAAGGTAGCGCAGTCTCGCGCATTACCAAGCATATTGAATAGATGTTTGGTGATGTGCTTATCGTGTTCGGATCATTATTCCGATATTCCAGGTTAAGAAGTAAATGCATGTTGAAGAGAGCTATTGGCATGTTCTACTTCTAACACTTGTGTCCTGGATACATCCGTTCTTGTACCATCGCTAAAGTTAATTTGTATACGAGGATATTTGATTTCTTAATTTATTTTATCTTACTGCAGTCGTAAAACAGTGTTAACACAACCGATCCTTGAAAGTAACTTACATAACATATAACGTAACATGATATGGGAGGTATTTTAATATTCCCTTGCATTGCGACCTCTTTAAGGCCCATTGTGCGTCCTAATGTCATTCTTAAAAGTAACTTAAAATTTCAGTTGTAATTTCCACAGGATTGTTTTTTATATTACAAACGTTATATTGCTTTTATATTGCTAATCAACTTAATACATCATTTTATTAATATCACTATTTAATATTTTATGGTGAGATAACTAAAACAAAGCACCATCTCAGTGCCATAATCTCTTTAGAATAGATTAAGAAATTTAAAATTGGACTATTATCTCCCTATGATTACATTGATTTCAGCGAGATGAATTGCTAAAATTTGTCATGGTTTGCCTGTTGCTATGTCTATGCTAAAACCTAATTTCTTATCATGCAACATTTCATTATGTTATTATTGCTGTTTTTATTTGTTGGATATCTACTTAAATCTTTCCTTTTTAACATCGTTAGATTGTTCATCCTTCATTTGAAGAAAATTAATATAAAAAATGAACAGCTGGTTTGGTCCAATATAGATTTCACAGCGGCCACTATGATAAATACTGCAAAGTCTGACTTTTCAGTTTCTCATCAGAAATTTCGTTATCAGAACCTATAATTACTCCCCATTTATGATAAAGCTTGAAATATGCCATGGAAATACATTCTTTTATTGAGTGGTTACTCTACTTCTCAACTCTGAAAAAGCATATTTTCATATGTACCACATTGTTTATTTCATATAGGACGCATTCAATTTATAGCAACAATTCTTGGTAGAAGTCCTCAATTTCTTTTTAAATATCGGAGGTAGTTAGTTAAAAATTGCGGATAGTTTTTAAAACTTTATTTCTGTGAGTGTCTGTTTTCTTCCTTAATTACTTCTATGTAATTATATATTCACAAGTATACTTAATATTGTATCTAAATTCAAATTATATAGTAACTCTTTGATTTCTATCCAAATATTAGATATCATAAAATACCATATAATACATGATATCCTTTCGATCTTCCTAGTCTAACTTTGATAAATCATTTTTATATTTCACACTCTAATACACAAACTTTAGTAGACTCCACAGAGCTATAGCCGAAAATTGGAAGTAAAAATAAGATTTTTACTATTGTTATATTATTACTATTAAAGCGAACTCGTGGATCCATTTTTATTTTTATTTAATCATTCGTTAAGCTTTTCTTTTTATATCTGAATGATCCTTATGATTTCAAGGTTGGCAAAATTATTAAAAAAATAGCGTTTTTTTTAGATTTCAATATCGAACTGTATTCAAACTACATTTTCTAGTTTGTTATAGTTTAAAGAACATCAGATTAATTTATTTCATCTTTTGCTTTCTTGAGTAAATGCTTATTACTGTAGTAAATTTATTTTGTAAGAAAAACAAAAATGCATAACTTAGCACAACTGTTAAGAAAAACTATTCCTTCTAAAATAACGTTTTATTATAGAACTAAAATGAAGAGAATTTCTAGTATTTGAGAATTTACTTGTAAACCAGTGTAACTTTTAAGGTTTTTTTTTTTTATTTTTATTTTTCAATCCGAGTCACCTAAGATTTGCTCACTTGGATAAGCTATTCCGAATTTCTTCTGCGTAGGCTTCGATTCCTTCAGGTCTGTTTGTTTTGTTTCTCGTCTTCTAGATCTCTCTCTCGTGTTCCATTCACCTCCACTTTCCAATGCTGTTCTTATTGGGTCTTCTTCATCTAATCTCCAGACGTGACCAGCGCATCTTAGACGATCTCATCTTATCCTTTCTGTTACATGTCTTATTCCAAGATCCTCTCTTGTATCGCCGTCCTCATTCTATCTTCCCTCGGGACCCCTTTAATCCATACTCGCATCTCAGTTCTCTTGGGTTGCGTCTTCTCCTTTTAACTTCCCTGAAGTGGCAGTAAAGCTGGCCTAATTTCTGTCTTCTGTAGATAGACATGAAATACTTAAATTACGCAAATACTTTATCTGTTGCCTCAACTTTGCCCATTAAGGTTTTACTATGTTTCTTTCTGGGTTGTATTTCTGCTTTCGTATGCAAAATGGTCAAAACTGTATCATGAGTATGTTTTTTCGAACAAATGCGGTTCTATTTCTCACTTTTAAATGACTCAGCGGCCTATTGCTTCTCAGTTGCTATCTCCGAAAACTATCAGTCTTCCGTATCAAGCTGTTCCATTTAACAAAACGGAGGATTGGTATTAAAAGAAAGTGTTCTTTCGCTTATTAAAGAGATGCTATTCTCTTTAATATTTTGCATTATGATAGTTAAAATAAAAGCCCTTGGGTGACTTCAAGGCTCTTAGGTTAGCTGAGATCAACGGGACTAGTTGAAATCTATAGTCATCTGATACTCGCTCGCCTTTAATTCCCAGTAAGAAACCTGCTATTATATGACAAAGGGCTAGATGAGCCCTAGGGTTCATCTGGAAGACTAACAACCTTTGAAAAGAAATCTCCAATCACCGATGAAAATTGAACTAGGCTCTTCTAGTCCGCTGTTCAGCGCTTAAACCCCTAGGTTACCGGACCCATTCCAGTTAAAGTACTCCTATCTTAATACAGTACATAAAAATGAATGTTTCTTTGTTTGTTTGTCCCGTATGCGTTTGTATACCATTCATCGGATTGCGATGAAACTTTGGTGAGTTGTTGTGAGCACGCCCGCGAAGGTTTCTGAATTAGTAGAACCATTTTACAATATCTGGTGCGCGAGTTTCCTGTGCGAAAAAAAAAAAATTGTGTATCCAAAAGCACTTAAATAAGCAGAATAAAATCACAAGCACGCACTTTCTTCTTTCTTTGAGTGGCATTGCAACGGATGCCGGGTACAGCTAGTATACAATAAAAATGTATATGAACTTAAAATTAGGTGTTGGCTATCCATCATCTCTAAATGAAACCGGCTTCGGCTAATCAAGAGATGAGTTAACAGGTTTTTTTCGTCTAACATACTCATATTTAATACACTTTCTGAGGAATTCAATTTCTCCTAATTTGTTCGATAGCTCTAGTTCGCTACCCCACGCTATTTAATAAAATATAGTGAAGTTCTTGTGAGATGTCGAATGAATATAACAGTTCCCAGCTTATCTATTAGCATAAGACATTAGTATAGGTAGACATCAGACAAAATCCCTCACATTCAGACTAAAATTAAATTTAAGTTTCGTATAAGTTTTTATATGCTTATACGTTAATGTATTGCAAAAAAAAAAAAAATATAAAAAAGATAACTTTCGAAATGCCTGTAAATATTCTCTTTAAGATAATTTCCATTTTTTGTTTCAGCATCTGGAGTTTTGTATTTTAATATATATTATATATTCTACGTAACCATTCTACGGTTCATTCCATCATTGTTGATCTGAGAAGTTTTACAAAGATTTTTAATAACCTAATTGAGAAACTTATTTGTCATTATCGAGAAAGAAGAAAAACAGAGCGAAGTGGAAAACTTCCATTACATTGTAATTACTTCATTTAAATATTCCTAGAGTGCATATTTTACCTGCGGACACAGACACACTTAAAGCCAAAAGAGAGAAGAACAGGAAAGGCTGTCCATGAATGACGTCACGTCTTATTTTAGTGGAACTTTTCTCTTATGTTCAAAGAATTTTCAACTTGGTTATTTTTTACATAAGTAGTTATTTCATTTTAATTTCCATTTCAATCTAAGCTAAATTAATTATTAAATAAGTTATTTCTCAAACGCAATTCATTTCACTAAAACTGTTTAGTTTTAATTTTTTTCAGAAAGCAGAATAATAAGATATATCGAATTGTTGCAAAAATAGCTGAAAAAGCCCCTAACCTAGAAATAATAAAACAAACAAACATTAATTTTTGACTTATTCAGAATAGAATTATTCGCATCTTATACTTTTGTTACTATAAGATAGGTCCTTTTCCATTAAACCATTCAATGGTACATTATTCATCAACAACAAACCTAATTTCCGATAAGAAACCTTTTCCTATCGTTTTTTTTCTGCTCATTTTCCAAAAAATTAGCTCAATTGGCTTCGCTCTTCTGCGAAAATATTTACGAACTCCATCTCCATGTATTGAAAAACGGCTTATTTTTTTAATATTTTTTTATCAATTTTGAACCACCGACTTTCTTCCGAAATAATTGGTTTCGTGTCTATTAATTTGTATAGGTCGATCAGATCCCAAAAGTTTACAAAGCTTATATACGAAAAATATAATCATTTGAAAAATATGAGATGGTCTCCTTAAAGTGGCACAGATACAATATTTATCTATAAAAATCACCCTGACGATTGATGCGTTCATCACAACGTTTGATCAGTTTTTCCATCCCATCCGCGTGATGTTGTATTTTTATCATGTTGGACTTGTTCATTTCATTTGAAGAGTCGATCTAACGCGTTCTTTTAAGGGAGGAAAAAGATGAAAATCACTGGAAACCGTATCCAGAAATTTTCCTGTGGAAAGCGAGCAGCAACGTGTGGTCGGACACGAAGAAGGAGGCGTTGCCGTGAAGACGTTGCCTTGAAGAACCTTCTTTCAGAAGACCAGGACGTTTCTTCTTGATATTGTTGCACAATTTCTTTAAGGTTTCAGTAGGAGACCAGTTATCAAAGCGGATTGCCAATTTGAAATGACAGCGCGCATCTCCAATGATACACATGAGAAAAAACCACGCGATACTGAGCAGTGCAGCCCTATATCGGATATACTGTATATTAGCAACGATCGGCATTATGGCAAACACATAAATTTCATTTATAGCAGTTGTAAACTTTTTTCTGATCAACCCTCGTATCATCAAAATAGGGCAAATCGTTTTCGAAAAAAATCGCGGGCGAGTATTCGATTTTTCTTTGTTTTTCCTAAGTAACCTAAATCTTTCTGTTATCAGAACAATATTTGATAGATCGAATGCTAGACGTAGTTAGGCAGTTAAGAAACATCCATTTTGATTTCAATATTACAATATTTTATCTATTTTCTTGTCTTTCTATTTGTAAATTTTTGATTACATGATAATATAGCAATTTAACGAAAGTTGAAATTTACTAAATAGAGCACCTCTGTATAATTTGTAACGTTGCAGCAATACGGAAGGCGTTCTTTTAGGAATTATTTTAAGCCTATCGATTTTAATAGCAATCTGTTAGGATTGTCCTTTAATCTTGTTTCCTAGTTTGCTGCCTTTATATACAAAAATTCTCATTAATTATTTAGTATTATTCAATGGCAGTGCAGTAGTAATGTACTTATAACCCAATGTTTTAAATAATTTAGTAGCTATGGTGTTATAATTGAGTTTGGAAACTACCCTGAAACATTCTTTATTACATTATTGCAGAAGAGTTCGGTAGAAATAATCCAAATGGGAGATTTGATCAGAAATAATTTTAATCAATAGAAAAATAGCATTTGTTGGTATTTACTGAAGATTTATTTGGACAATCGAAATGAGGCAAATGTGGTCGAATATTTACATACGCTTAGAAGGTAACCATAATTACAAGAGGTTTCAGAACAGTTACATTCGCGTCGGAAGCTAAAATAGGATTTGAAATAATGCAAGAATTAACTGAGTGATTTATTATTTAATATTAAATTAACACCAAAGTTACCTTTAAAATGGAAAAGGGTGAGATTTCATTGCATTAGATTCCCTCTGAATGACATGACTCATTTCAATGATTTAAGCCGCTTTACCGAAACACATTCTTTATTCCTTGAACAGAAACACCAAATAGAAGAAGTGCATTTGTCCTTTAAAATTTTAATGACATTGTTGTTAAAATAGAAGAAACAATTATTCATCTTTTCAATGTTACTTGTGTTTGGATAGAAATTTCATTCAAGATGGAGTAGATGTTTCGTCAGATGGACACTGAAAATTTGAAATTTTCGAATTAACAACTAAAGTACGTAAAGGTTGAACATGTTTAATATGTCGAAAGAACGTCCCTATTTATATGTTCAACATAAAAACCAATTGTCTAAAAAGTTAAGATCTAGGCTAAAACGATTTGTTTTTGTGGTAATAGGTGCACAATATTTATTTCATCGAATAGAGTTTCATCAAAAATAATGGAAAACCAGATATAAAAAAAACAATAATGAAATTGTGGCTAATGCTTAACCCGTAGTAACTCAATGAAAAGTAATCTAATAAAACAAACAAAGCGGATCCAAACAAAAGAAGAAAAAAACCAACACTATTTTCTTTTGACTGATACTGTGGTTTTCACTATTCTATCTTCTACCAAGAAATCTACAAAGGGCATCAAATCTCCCAGAGCGTCGTATCATCTATTTTTTAGAAATAGAGGGTCAAGGATATTTTCGAAGTTTGTTGTGAAATAAAAAGGGATTTTACAGAAGCAATACACGAACTAAAGCCTGTTCGTCAAGATGAAACTGACAATGTATTAGTAGATTCGCTGATTAATTTATTACAACAGCTAGAAATTAGTGAGTCAGGTTGTCACAATCCTATTCTTTACCTTGGGAATTTGTAGACGATTGGCAGTGACGGCAATTGAGAATATAATATCACTCGAAGCACATGAGGACCACAAAATCGCGAGAAATTAAACCCAGTATTCTGTTTACTTAAGATTTAAGTCCGTGAAATGAGGAATCAAAAGCAACTTGCCCCACATTTTCTTGTGGTACGACTATCAAGTATTTTTTTTTACGATAATGTTTGTTTATCATCAAGTATTCAATGACATTTACATTAAGATTTCGATTCATTCGCTGTTTTTAAAATTCCTTATTGTAACCTTATTCTTCAAAAAAGTGTTCCAAGCTTTATAAAACAGTAAAACTGATATTACGGTTTTCATTTTTTTTTTGTTTGCGCCTTTAAAAGAAATGGCACAGAAAATCCTGGTTCCGGTTCCTGGATTTTCCGGACTTATACATAAGATGCTTATCATTTCAATAGGATGTATACGAAAATCCTGGCTGAATTGCAAGAAGGAAGTCATCTAATCAGTTTTCCTGGTGCAGATTTTATCACATACTTTAATATATAAAACATTGCATAAATTTATTCGAAAGTTCGAAGTTGATTTAAAATTTAAGAACTTAAAACAGAACGGAATTACAGAGCGTATTTTTTTTTTTATCTAAATGATATACCTGGAGTTTGGTAACATCACAACTCAAACTTATTGGACAAACTTTTCCTTTAAGATTTATTTGCGTAGGATAAATATTTCCGCTAGTTTAAGAGAATTTTAAATTGATTGCTTATTGTGTTGTTAAGAGAATACTTAAAAATTGTTAGTGTTATTTATACTTTGTTTTACATTTTTTTTAATATTTATAATGATAATAGCAATGTTAAATGCAAAACACAGGTAATAACCACTGACTCGATTTTTATAAAGAAGTTACCGTCTATAATTTCCATTGCTTCATGACATTGCAAGAAAATTTTCAAACATATTGATAAATGTTTGATAGATGTTTCTGAAACTTACGTTTCCCGAAGGTATTTTCCCAAAGGTAAACTTATGTTTGCCAAATCATTCAGAAAATAAAGTAGATTGATCGTTACTGTGAATTCCAAGACCACCCATGCTTAAAGAGAGTTGCTTTAACATGCAGAGACTTTGCAAAATTTAAGAGTCCTACGACGCCAGGTGTAACCGGTCTCGTCAGATTTGTTTTCTTTTCCTTCCTAATAATTGAGAAATTTATAAAGCTTGGAGTTGATGGAAGCAAAGCACGAAGAGCGCTTTGGATTATAAAACCTCAAAGATACCTGTTAAATGCGGAAGGTTTTGCGGTAAGACTTCGGCTTGAGAATAAGCGAGGTTTGACGCAATCAAATTCCAGAGATGTTTGAAGAATAAATTTTGGCTTAACTTAACTCTGAAATGTAGGCTTAATTGCTTAAATGTTTATTTATTTATTTGCTTCTCGATATCTTAAAGATTTAGATACCAAGCATCTTGTTTACATTAACAGAATTGCAAATATCTTCGAAATTAACAAATTTTATAGTGTCCGTTGAGTGTACATGAAGTATCGAATGTACATGAACCCGGAAAACATTTTTCACCGTTTTGAGAGAAATGTGATGGTGTAAAAGGGCATATATATCCATATAAGCAAATAATTGTTTATCATAGATAATTTAAACTTTAATAGTATACAGGACCGAAAAATTATCTTTCTAAAAATAACCATATTTAATAAGTCAACCTTGTTTATTGCGTAGTTTTTTTTAAAAAAAAGGCCAAACACACAATAATTAAAAAACATAGAAACACATTAAATCTCGACGAGGTTTCGATCGAACCTGTGGATCTTTTTCAAGTGAAATTCCAATAAGATACAAGATGCTTATAACAAGAAATTTAACCAATGATACACGAATGCAAACATGAAATTTCTTGTTATCACATACGAAATTTCTTCTTATAAGCAGCTTGTATCTTGTTGGAATTTCATTTGAAAAACATCGGCAGGTCCGATCGAAACCTGGTCGAGATTTTAATGTGTTTTTTATGTTTTTTAATTATTGTGTGTCTTGTTTTTTGAAAAAAACTAAACCATTAATTTCACGCACGTTAAATTTCTACATCAACCTTGTTTAATTCTAATTGAAATTGTAAAGATAATTTTCGGCCACCTGTATTTAAATTAAAGACCCTTTTAATGTTAACAATTAAAATTATAGGAAACTAATCGAAAAATAATTTATAATAATTACCAAATTCAAGAAAACTATTTACAAATTCTATTTATATTAGAAAAATAAAAATGTAAACTATTATGCAAGTGAAAGTGTTCCACTTCAGGCCTATGTGGGCCTTGGGGAGGTAAGGCTCTCGGTGTTCCATTTTCAACAGGACTAAGTTGAGGTCGGGTGGTTTACCCTAAGCCCGCCCGCCTTAACTCCCGGGAAAGAAACCAGGTACCCATTCAAAGAGGGCTGGGTAGACCCTACGCTTAAGCCGGGGATTGAACCCGCCACCTCTAAACCCTTACCCACTCCGCTACCGAGCCCACTATTATGTAAGTTACGTAGTGAAAATGTTTAATTATTTTTGACATTAATTTTAGTCTATCAAGTGAAGAATTTAAAATCCATAAGGCATTACACAGGTATTAATACTACAAACAAAAATTACGTATTTAAAGTATTTATTTTTTCTTAAATACCAATCGGTTCACTGTCTTATTTAGATTGGCAATGTGAACATGACGTACAGTATATAACACAATTTTCTTTTTCTAAGGCAAAATCAGTCACCCATTATTTATTGATTTAAAAGTGTAAAGTTGAATGATTTTGTTTGGATTCAAAATTATCATGTTGTTATTTAAACTTTAAAAACAAGTTCTAAAGTGTCTAAACCATTCAGAATTCCATGAAATGATAAGTAGGTGGTAATGTTTCGCCTTTCAAACGCCAACTTGGATCGAAAGTCTTTCCGATTCAAAAATCTAGTATGTTGTCGGGTTGGGGAATGTTGTCCTGTCAACTTGGTTGATGTCCTTGAAAGGCTGACAATTTGCAAACCCAGACCCGACGGATCTCCTGGGAATAATTGTCTGAATTACATTTTCATGGCGTTTGGGATGCACAAAGACGAGAAGGAAAACGGAATCGATCAGCTCTTGAAATCCCAACATAAAGGCGATATAGATCGATTATCGGTCACGAAATGGGAAAGGGGAAAATTCGCTTACGAGCTTGGAAATGCCAGAAAAGGGGCTATTGGGAAGTTACTGCACATGTTACTACTCATTAACGACAATTGACTTTTCTTGTTTTTACATCCTTCTTACTTGGGTAAAGAAAGAACGTTAGGTCTTATAGAATGTCACCAAAAGAGCTAAAGGCCTCTTCTATGTAGCAAGATTTTAAAAAAAGAAGTTAAATTAGAGATTATTAAAAAATGTTAACTGTTTTTAAAGTCATTTATTCTTAATTAAATAGATTTAAGTTTTCAATTTATTTCGCTGTTGTTGATGTCGAAACTTATGAAACCTCGCTTACAAATTAAATATAATTAAATATTTTATTAAAATGTCAATATTATTATGATATGATTATATTATGAAATATATAATATTGTTTTGATAGCTTGCTTGTCTGATTAATATGAATTCTGATTGTCATGTTTAATTAAGCAACCTGAAATACTGTTTTTAGTTGTTAGATTACATTGTAAATATATTACGTAATATTTTATATTAGTAATTTAAAAGTTATGAATTACAAACAAAATATTTGTTTGGTAAAATTAAAAATATATATAAAAACCACATACAAAATCATCAAAGAAAAGAAAATTGTAGACAGAACTACATATAGTTTTAATAAAATGATCAGAATAATTTCATTAAATTCATCATCAAATCTGTCACCGCTAAATATCCTTTAAATGCCACGAACTTCAAGTTATTGCTTTAATGTCATGAACGCATTTGAAAGCATCGGTATTGATTCTTCAGTGACGTCTGAAATTAATCAATAAGCTTGATTATAGTATTTAAATAATTTACATGGGGTGAAATTTACCATGAAGCCAATTTGGGCATTCTAATAAACATTGCTTTAATATATTTTGTTTTAAAACATCTAATTCATTTCAAACCACGTTAAAAGTAAAAGCTACGGAAAATGCCAAGTATTCTAAAAGATCTTTATAATAAAATGTGTAGTTGCATTTTCAATTTGATCGTTTTGGTTTGCCGTATTTGACCTTATTTTAAAAATTCTCACTATTTTCTGTTTTCATTTAAGCCAATGTTTTTATTTATGTTATTTTGTTATTTGTAGTTTTTACCCTAAATTGAGATATTTTTTATCATTTTTAATATTTTCATGTGGATTTGTGGTTTTTGTTGATCTTCTTTTTGTACAAAAAGCTTTTATGATTTGCTGTAAAGAAACTTATTCTCCTTTTTAGCATTTATGGTGTATTATGACTATCGACGTTACAGTAACATGTAAGCAAATTAACAATTAACCAATAGTCGGATATTTGAATAAAAAGTTACTCTACCTTTCGTTTCTGTAATTTAAAAATGGAAAAGTGTACTCCTTTACTTAGCAAATATACCGATGCAAGCAAATTCTTAAGGGAAAAGTTAGTGTTCTAGAATTGCTTTTGATTTCTTACATAAAAAATTCGATTAACAGATATAGAAAGTTTCTAGTCTTTGGCTAGGAAATTTGCAAAAGGAATATTTCGTTTACTTGAAAGCACAATTAATAACTTTTCATTATGCTTTCTGCACTGAATTTTAAAATGTAATCTTTTGAAAGTCGCATTTAATAGATAAATGATAGCATTGGTTTAGAAATTTTTATCAAGTTTCTGCTTATGTTATTTTTCAGTGGCTTATTAATAATTTGGACCAGTTGATTACTAGTAAGGCAACTGTTGCGCCATAGTGTCAACGATTCGGAAGATATAACAATTTATATTTTATGAAAACAGTAAATGTAGTTCATTTATAACTTTTAAGAAAATAATTCCCAACATAGTAGATTAAGTTTTTTTTTAAATTTCATTGCTCACAAAATACAAGCATTGTGAACACGTTAACAAAGAAATCATAGTAATAATGTTCATAGTAACAATGTATTTGAGTTACAGGAAAATATACATTCTAATCAATGCAAAACTGATACACTTTTATGACCGACTAATAAATAGTTAACGGCACTCTCATTAATTCAGTACTTTGGTTAAACAAGACAGTGGAGTTATTTAAGGCACAATATACTTTTACATATCATAAAAAATTAAAAAATAGAATGATGTAATATGCGAGTAACCACTTAAAAACTGTTCATAATGACCGACTTCAAAAATGATGGTTTGTTATTCTTGTTTTGCTCATCACTTCATCGCGGACTAACGCCGAAATGTAGTTACCCATTATTGCAATTTTCCCTGATATCTATTTTCTAAAGTCTGAATGTCCTTATGGAACCGTTTACCTTGCTGTTTACGTATATATCCTAAATTCTGCCGTGAAGAAATCCAGGTGTGAATGAAGCATGTTGAATTTCAGAGACATTCTAAAGCCCAATGCTCTATACCGTTCAATGAGTGCTTTCACTGTTCATCGTTCATTGTTCACTGTTTCAGTTCATCACTACACTAGCATCACACGAATCTGTGGCCCTGTGAAAGTGCCACCCACAATTTTGACCTGTGATAAATTCGAAAACATTTGCTTTATAAACTGTAGAGCAGTTAACTCTGGATCCAATGCTTTCACAAACTGTTTTACCAATCCTAGTTTAGTATGCAGTGTCGGCATGAGGATCTTGTCCGTAATTACTGGAGCTTCGTTTATTACATTGTGGGTATCTGGGATTAGGTCTTTTCGTTTAGACACCATAGTTTGAACGTCAGCTTCATGTTTGTTCTTGCCATTCTTAAATTTTTCATGTGGCCCATACAAAAGTAACAATCGTGATGGTGGTTACAGTTCCATCCAGATTCGGGAAAAAGCAACTGATATGTTTTGCTTCTTATCATGCAGCCAGTGTCTATTTGCATTTACCACAAGACACGTTAAGTTGCCATGTCGTGTTAAGATCATCGACGGTCATTTCAAAGTAAGCTTCGTATGCCTGAGAAAACTTTGTTCCAGACACAATAGTGTTAACTTGCTTTGGCCCAATAGCAGAAGGAGTATAGCCGTAATTTTACTTCCATCCTGTTGACATACTCGATCACATACTTCATCATAGCATGAAAGTAAATCAACTTATAAATACAAATATACACAAACTGCAAAGACAAAGAACCTACTACGGTGATTGAGTCGCAAGCAGTGTTTACACACAAGAATTGTGCTTCCATCAAACGTATGCCGCAATCAATACAAACACGTTCTTCTGGCTAAACTAGTACTAGGAGAAACAAAAGCATGCCGACATCTCCCAAAACTTTGACACAACTCGAATCAGTTCCTGATTAGTGCTCAGCGGATCGAAATCTATAAGAATTCATCAATGATAAGAAAAATCGTGTTTAACAGTGTACCCAAAGTCATAAAACTTTTGACCTGAAAATAGTGGATCTGAACTTGAAAGTTGAATTCTGAACTTGAAAGTAAGATTTATTGAATTTTGGTCAATAAATCTTACTCATTCAGCAATAAAAACGGACTTGTTCATTTGAAATACTCTTGAATCACAGTAAAGCAGTTGCAGTCGGAGAAGTGTAGTCCATATGACAATTTTGATTTCAGAAAAAGCCTGGATTTCCGTCGTTCGTAACTGAACTCCAAACGGCAAGACAAAAATTTTTCAACATGGACTTACTTCTTTCATGCCTGTATGTTCTGTTCGACGTTAAGATTCAAAATACTGGCCATCTAATTTTACATAATCTTCTTATTTTTAAATGGTTAATATCATAGTTTATGACAAGAAGAATCTTATCTGTTTATATTTGAAGACACTATAATAGTTAAACCGACGAAATCGGAAGGTATCTTTCAAATTGGAAGCTTCTTAAATACAAAATACCATATATTATTAAAATTATCTGTAATTTTATAGCTTACAAGCATAGAGACATTTTAAGAGAGTTTCTTGTCTTTTGTTTAAGTGCTTTCAATTTGTTTATAATAACAATTCAACGAAATAATAACGATCTTTTCCAAAATGTATATCAAAATAAGACTTTGATAACAAAATAATGAAATAATAAATAATAACATTGATACAAATTTATAATAACAATAATAAAATAATAAATAATAACATTGATACAAATTTATAATAATAATAATAAAATAATAAATAATAACATTGATACAAATTTATAATATTATTAAAATAACAAGAACCTGAAAAAAAATAAATACATCCTGTGCTACAATGAAAACATAACATCTCACTTCAATTATAGCGAAGGTTCCTTAACGTTTAGACGTTGTATTGCCTCTTCAATAATTCATCTTGTGTTGCCAGCCAAGCCCGATTATAGGACAAGCTAGTTCCGTCTAGGCTATACTCGTAATCTCACAGAAATTTAAAGTAATTTTACTAAAATGCAATATTTCAGTAAAATATAATGAATTGAGAATATGAACAGCGACTCAGGTTAGGTAATTTTTATAATTTTTCAATATAAGCATCTTGGAGGGGGTCATACGTGCCTAACCGACAGCTAATCGGCACTCAGGTTCGCTCCGGCGCTTGAGCGCTTGAACTTGAAATAAGTTAAATATTTTTCCCACTTATTTTACGACAAATGAGCCATCCTGACATTAACGAAATTAACCATCGAATGTTTAATCATGTGTAAATGCTATATTGATTGCTGTTAGGATTTACCAAGTCCTGAAGTTGGATTTGTCCTGAAAAATATATGTTATCGGCCAAACCCGATATACAATATATTTTCTTTTTATGTATAATTTTTTATCTTTTTATATACTGTATAACAATATGATTAGGTTTTGTTGATCATAGAAATATAAAAATATCATTTAATTTGAATCTTCTTGGTTTGAAATATTTTTGGTTTGTCAATGTTTAAAAATATAAGTAAAATAAAAAATATGAGTAAAGTTTCCGATTATTAATGAATTTAACAATGAATGGATTATATATTTGAATGATCATGCACTTACTACTGTTATCAATTATAACAAGAAATAATCAGTATTACCACGTTGACAGTGTATGAAATTAATTGATTATATACTTATCATAAAAATTAGAAATTTTTATATTTGTAACTTTTTAAATATTTTTCTCTAATTTAAAAAACCTTGTTCTAAATTACATCAGGAATTTGCACTAAACATCTAAATTCAATGATATTTCTTACATCGCCATATATTTCTATGGTGCAAATATTAATTCCTTTTTAAGAGAAATGGTTTTTGTACGAAATTCATGTTCCAACCATTGAAAAGCATGAGTATATCAGAAGTATTAAATTTTTCAGAATACCGATAATATTTTTTGTGTTAGACTATAATTAGAAAATATGAATAAATTAGAAAATATGTTACGAATCGAAAGTTTAATCAACAATATCGAGATCTAACATTTGATATAATAACTTTGGCATTTAAGTGAGATAGCACATAACATAATATCTTTCATATTTAAAATATCAAAATGTTATCTGTTGCTAGAAAACAACTGCATTAATGCTTTAAAGTTTAAGGCAACGAAATCAGCTATTTTTGGCTTCAAATTTTGAGCTCTTTTGACATATTAATATTTCAAAATGATGAAAGAATGAGAGGTATGGAACATGTAGTATATCCGATAAGGATTTCTTTTCAGATCGCCAGAAAAATACATAAGGTTTATTGTAAGGAGAGGACAAAGTACATTGACATTCCATACCTTTCGTATGACAGTTGTAAATAACTTGATGACATATTTACGAGGGAAATCTGGAGGCTTTGAGATTTTATGTTTTATTGAAATCGATGGTGGTGAAGTTGTTTTGGAAAAACAAATATTGGGAGAAATTCAAATCTCTACATCAACCCGCAACATGATGCCTGAATCTTGCATGAACAAGCAAATAAAAGCAGAGCCCTTCGTGTTTTGCTTCTTGTGTTTCTATCTTGTGTCTTCTCGGAATTAAAAAGAATTCAGATTGCATTGTGTTAAAATTGCAAATGAAATTGTACGAGTAACATTCTTAAACCGCTGCTGTATATTTCTAAAAAGTAAACATCGCTTTATCGCATTCTATCTTTTACTGATTTTTTAGACTTAGGTGATTCTAAGCGATTATTATGTCACAAAACCAATATGTCGACATTCATTATGATCACTTTAAAAAACACTATTTAATTTGTAAAGTCGACCATAAAAAAATTAGTTTTCAAGAACTATGATTTTTTTGATGCCTGCATGCAGTTGCCTTATCAATATTTTTCAGTAGGCTTTTTGCATTAAAGCAAAAATTTTGAAAATCCAACAGCAAATGAAGTACTGTACTTAATGTCTGTTACATAAACAGGTTTTCTTATTGTAAATAGCTATACCATAAGTCAACAACTATTGCAGTACATAGTAGTACAATATAGATTGACATCCAAACACAAACATTTACAAAAATCTGGTAGACTGAATATCTAATAAAATCAAAATTTCGTATTCAGTTACAGATATAACTGCAAAGAAGTTTATTTATAATAAAATTATCAGGAAAAATTAGTAAACATGAAGACGAAATCGTAGACTTACGCTGATTAATAAATCGTTAGACTACGCTATTTACTAAATGTAGAGGAACTTTGAATTGCAACATGAAATAAGTACTCATTGTTTACAAACTATCATACAATAATAAAGAAATGATAGTAAGTAAGACATCATGAATAGTAATTTCATATCAGACTATTTTGCATTTGAATCCTTGATTTAATGAAAAAGCATATTCAGGAAATTTCAACTTGAAATTTATTATTATTATGAACTTTTGACTATTATCTGCTAAAGATCTCAAATAGTCGTATTTAACATCTTCATTTAAGTTGAAAAGATGAATATTTTTCTACATTTCAGATAAGATTAATAGAGGGATAACAGAAGTAACCTTCACAAAAGAAGCAGCAATGAATAAGTTAGGACTACTTGTACAAGGTCTGAGCAGTTTTGTGCTGATCGCAGTTATTAGGCGATCGCCCTGTAAAATCTGATACATCATAGTATTCGAAATAACCAGCTCGTAATACAGAGAAAGCGTAGGTGCTGCAGAACTGATGACTCCAGGATACCTACGATGAATGGAAGATTCATTGACATAATTCCTCCTCGGGGATTGCAGACATAGCTTGCTATATTGGCTGCAAGAGATGGTTATCCGAAGCAACTGTGTTATCAACTTTCAGGGCAGACTGCTGACGCATCAGTAACTGCTGCCGTGCCCTTTAAATCAAAGGAATTTTTCAATCTTCCCTTATTAATGAAAAGTGAAAAACTGAATATGATAAAATGAAGATCAAATTTGAAATACGTCATTATGAATCAGACAAGTTCTAGTCATTGCCTAAAAGAACATTCCTAGCGGCATTTCATTAAATTCAGTAGATATTGTTTATAATTTTTTGTACAGCTGTTTTTTAAAAAAAGACTTCTAAAAAAAATATTTTCATTTATTCGCCGTATAGTTTGACAAAAATATAAAGATTTTTATCAGATTAAAGCAGTCAGTGTTCTGTTCTATCGACTTTATTTTTCACTCGTTTTCCATAGGTATTTAGCATTAAAGGAATTTTTAACTTTAATTAATATTAATATATTGATATATTTTCACTGCACTATTTAAACATTTTCATATATGTTTAAGGCAATCAATAGTAGCAAGTTAGTTTGTGAATTAAAAATGGAAAAGCTGAATTTATTGAATTTATTTTGTCACTTATTTTTCTCGCTGATGGAGCGTTGTCGTTCTTGTTGTACATTGTTCACTGAGCTGTTACTGAAGTTCACAGATACGCCTAAAGCCATATCGATTGCTAAATGATTAATCGGGTTAGGGGAATAAAAGGAAACAAATAAAGGATTATACAACGTTTCATTAATCTGGATAAAGACATGCAGAAATGTTAAATGCAGTGAACAAAATGCGCTAAATAAGTTCTCTGAAATTATGCTATTTGAAATATGAAACAGTCTTAATCCTGTGCAGAAAATTTCTAAGTAAATTGATTTACTAATAGTTTAGATTCTGCGCGCAATTTCAAAATTTCTATAAAGTCTTTTATAGAAATACAATCTTACTGGTTTGCAATCTTAACGTGCGCAAGGGTTTCCTCTGATTTTTATACCTGTATTTTTGTGGTTTTCAAAGCACGTTCCAGGATCAATTATTAAATGTAAATCTCTTCTTTACAGATGTTATGAATTTTAGGCATACAAAGACAGATAAAGCATTACATATTTTTGATTGCTTTTCTTAATTGCATTCTTGTTTACAATTATTCATGATATAACTAGGCCTAATCGGTATTAAGTATATATTAAGCTAGTACGATAAATATATAATAAACGTAATAAATATCGTTGTATAATATAAAGTTAGCTAGTACTTGAATTCAACAAAGTTGTAGCTTTTTTATTACATAACTTCTGTACTATTTCTTTTTTTTTAAATCGCATATCCTATTTTTTTTAAAATTAACATTTAGTCTTGAGAAGATAAGGGCCAAATACAGGAAAATACCTTAATTCTGCTCTCAAAAAAATAATATACTCAGAATTTGTTTGTAAATAAACTTATTATTCAAGTTAACTAAATGAAGAACTGAATTAAAATTGCAGTTAGGAAGTATCAAAATTGCTTAAAAAATGCTTCTGAAATGATCATTATTTCTTTGTTTTGCTTTTTTTAGGTTCTATTTCACTTATCCTGGTGTGAATCGATATAGCCACAGGGTAGCCAGCTGTCACTTGTATTATAGTTTTGGTCTCCCATTCATAATGCCCCGTTAAGAGCATCAGAGAAAAATGAGTTACAACAAAATGTTTCTAAGTTTTTATGTTAACTGAATTCTATAGAATTAAAGGTAGAACTGTAGAAGATAAGGTCGGTCTGGACCTGATTTTCTCTTAGATTGAAGTGACGTCTGATATTAATGAGGGAAATCGTTTATTGAATAGAAAAAAAGTATTAAGAGATCTTTAAATTTAGTAGAATGTATTTGAGTTGAACCACATTTAAAAATCCTGCTTACTGCAATGAAAAAAGGTTTTTCAGCATTTATTTTCTTAATGCACCAGAATACAGATGTTACAGAAGTTCCACTGCACGAATATAATGTTCGTGTTTTATATAAAATATTTTTTGAGATTGTTGAGACAGACAGCTTAATGGAATACAGAAACTGAACTTTATTTGTTTGTGTCATGAATGATTCCATGTTTGTATGTGTATATATTAATATAAATTTGTTAAGGAAGGATTGTATAAGAATTCGTGATATGAGATTTAATGGTTTTGTTGTTCAAGAAAGTTTGTGTCATAAATGATTCCATGATTGTTTATGCTTTGAATTCTGTTTTAAGTGTAGAGGTAAATTTTAGGTTTTATCTACACTTTCTGTAGTTTTTTCCTGAAGAAGACTTCTGCTAAAGAAGTAGAAATATTGATTAAAGATTAAGTGGAAGAAGGAGTTATTATGAATTATTTGTATTTATTTGCTCCTGATATTGTGGTGAATGTTTGTGGCCACTGATTCGTAAAATTAGAGAAATCAACTAGAAATAAGATCTGGCAAATTTATTCACGTAATACAGGGTTTAAATATGTACAAAGCCTGTGATTGGTTGTTGTGCTTTACATTGGGGGATTTTAAATTACACGTGGGATTTAACTGATGTTTAACTTCTTTTTAAATAATAACGAATCACGGAAAAGAAGAACGGAAAATTTGAAAAAAATAATAGAATTAAATAAGAAACAGTAAAAATCAGAATTCACAATCGATAATAAAATAAATGCTGATTAAAGATTATTTCAATTCTAAACAGTAAGATAATTTAGAATATACAATCAATAAATGAGACAGTTATAAGCAGATAAATGTGAATAAATATATTGTGAATAAAAATCCTTACAATATTTATAAGTAATTTCTATTTTATTTGTCTTTTTCTTGTGCTGTTCAGTTTTAATCTAAGCATTGAATTTAATACGAATAAATACAAGAAAACATTAATCAAACATTATTAATGTGTTGATTTTTCATTTGCATTTATTTCAGATGGTAGCGTATTACCAATAAATCACAGGCAGAAGGTATTTTTAAATGGAACTTTAATTATTCAGGACATTCATAGGACTTTAGATGCCGGAGCATACACCTGCGTAGTCATCAACAAGCAGGAGGTAACTGCTAGAAGAACAGTGCATGTAGCAGTTTTAAGTAAGTACAGATTTTCTTGCTATTACTATTGTTATTCATATTATTTTTATTTTAATCTAAAAAGTAACGGTAGTATATCTTGCAAGAAAATCGTACGCAAAAAAATAAAAGATAAAGACAGAGCGATAGAGAGCTCAGCCATAGGTTTTAAAAAAGCCTACAGCCTATTTAATATTAAGGATAATGTTGAAAATAGAGGCTGTTCTAGGTTACTTTGGGATAAACCGTTTTACTAATCCCTGAACTACAGCATGTAATCATCCGATCGGAAAGAATTAAATTGACACCATACTGGTATTGATTACTATATAGGATGTATCAAAACTCTTTGAACAAATTTTAACAGGACACCAAGATCAGCCTTTTTCATCTTCATTATATGTCTACTGGTGGCACTCTACGGTGCTAGAGGGCAATATTTAGCGGCGGTGCAATCGGTTAGAAAACGGAGAACTTGTGTTAACGTGGTATCGGACACATTACATGTAATATGGGGCATTTCACGACTGCTGAGATGGGTGACATGCTTCTGGCGTTGGTACTGCAAATAGAAAAGGAAGATTATTTTATTTAATATATTTATATGGTTATTTATAATAAGAAACGGAAGAGGTTGTACAGGCAGCGTTTCAACGCTTTCATGTATGAAGCTGTTCAAGTATTACGTAAACATTCAAATGGGGGAGGGTCTAAGCCTAGTTTATTTTTGCTGACAAGGGGGAGGGGTTAGAGCAATGCTTATGTAAGACAGACAAACATTTTTTTTCCCTCAGTATTTCATATGTATTTCAGTATTTGAGTGGTATTTACTGTTAATGATTTAGTAAATCTTACATAAACACATGGAGGGGAGGTCGGGCATCTCGCTTATTTTTGCTTACAAGGGGGAGGGAAGGTGTCTGAAATGACTAAAATATTCTTAATACTTGCACGACCCCTATGTATTGTTGTTGCCTGTCGCAACTTTGAGCACCTTCTTTAAATAAACATTTGTTCACATTCATGTATGTTTGTCTTGATATTCAAATGTCCTCTCAGCTGATTGCAGCGCTGCTAAATAGCGCCCTCTAGCACCGAAGGTTGCCGTCACCAGACGAAGGTGATGTATCTATTGCTCCCTATCTCCTTTTAAAATATCTACAGAGAGTATTATTTCCACCCTATATATAATAAAACAAAATAAATGGTGAAGTGAAATATCTGATATTTTCCAATGCTTTCAGAATGGAGAGAATTTTTTACGGTTTGCGGGTAAAAAAGTAGGGGAGACCGGGGCTAGTTGGCATAGAATTTGGTTTTTGATTTTTCTATTGTTTTGTGCAATACTTAGGGGGATTCTGGTGAATGCGGCGGATAGCTCAACGTTTTGACTACAAAATTATGTAGGACCCATTAATTAAATCCGTTTTTAGGTAATCCCAAAAATACTTTTCCTAAAAGCTTGCAACTATGCTAACTAACCCCGGTTGCGGGGTTAGTTAGCATATCCCTAGGGGTGAGTTGGCATAGCGTGATATGCATAGGGGTACTTGAGCAGAATACAGCAATTTTCGAGAAAAAACATTTTATTTTATCCAAAATTTTATTTTAATAATACTTGAACAAACAACAACTGCATGATAAATTAAATTAAAGGTAAGAACAAACAATGAATTCTAAGCTACCTTTAGTTATTGTTTGATATGAAACACAAATATAGAGGTTGGGCGCTTGCTTATTGAACAGGTGGGTTCAATTTTCGCAGAACTTTAGTTTGGTCGACTTCCTCGACTGCCCATCTCCAGTTTTTCCTCTTTTTTACCATTTGTTATAGCTATGCCAACTAGCCCCACAGGGATTTCCAAAACAAAATGGATAACACACAATCCCAAACATCAGAAACAAAAGATTATGATACAGGCATGGAACCACAGTTACCCACTCTTTCGAAAACCGCCATCAGCAGCACCTCAATTCGATCTACATCATCACCAGAACAAAAAAATTACGATGAAAAAATTTACTCACCAGTCAGAAAAACAATGAAATAGGGCTCACTTCCTTCGTGACGCTTCCAAGCAAACTAAAGTCACAGTGGATGGTGCACCTTTACGTAAACTTACCACTACCAAGATGTCAGCGCTCTAGCTACATGGTGGCAGGAAATAGAAGCTGTGTGCCAACTAGCCCCTTATGCCAACTGACCCCGGTCTCCCCTACATTTTAATAACAAAAGATATTAGAAAGATTGGCCAAACATCTATTTTGAAATTAAAGTAAGTTTCTTTCAAAAAAAAATCTTAAGTAAGCGGAATTTGATTCAATGATGTTTCAGTGGTTCTTTTTCCTGTCTCTTTAATGCTAAATTTTCAAAATATGACTTTGTCCTTTCAAATATCATTTTCACCTGTGATTCTTGCAATGATACGCCTCGAAAGAAACAATACCGATGCAATTCTATCATTGAAATTTGCAGTAAATTTCTGGCCCAAGTAGGTCTGAGAGAAGAATATTCTCGTTTACGTAGGTTAAAAAATCTCAGTAATATTTCCCAGCATTTTCCCAGCAGTGGTATCCAAATATGCACTGTCTTTTTTTTCTGATTTTTTTGCCTAACTTGAAATTTTTATCACAATTCTGTAATTTGAGTTTTCCAATCAGAATTTTTATCTGGAATTTCATTGAAATAATCTTCATAGATGAAGAGGAATGAATTGCATTGATTCTAACCTTTTCACAAAATAACTTTTGAAGAAATTGAAATACTTTTATATTAATCATATAGTCCTTGTTAATCGCTTCAAGATATATCTGTTCGCAATTTCTATGAAACTTACATGTTTATATTTTGCATATTATATCTCTACATTTATGTATATTTCCCTTGTTCATATTTGCCTGTACAGCGTAAATATGTTACAATATTTAATTAATACAGACTAATAATTACCTTCTACATTTGAATGCCTTAATGAATTTTTGAAATATTAATCAGTATAATTCAAATGTATTGGATTTAAACTTTAGTTTCAGGATTTACTTGAATGCGAAATGACTTTTAAACTTTTGATTTTGAACTTTAAAGTTTAACAAATTTACCAGCCATAATTATTTTTCAGTAAAACAGAGATAATGGAGTTCTTATACTTTATAATGGACGCCAGCTATGACTCGTCAACTGCCGTACAAATGGATTTCTTGCTTTTTGTTCTAAGAAAACAAAATCTCATATTCTGAGAAAAAAAGATATTAGGAGGATCTAAGTGCTTTTAAGCATCAAATCACCCAGAACTGCACGAGTCTCATTTCAGAGACAGAATTCATATATGTTGCCTAAGTTTTTATTGCTACTTAATAGGAAAGTTCCCCGTTGCCATTAGAAAGATAATTGCAGTGTTTGTCAACGGAACATACTGTGCTTTTTAGGACGTCAAATAAAACTGAAATTGGAACTTTTGGGAATTTGTTCCGTACAGGCATAGTAGTAGATGCGTATTCGGATATTTGCCAAACGGCAGGATTTGGTTGAATTCCCGGTTTATTAAGTGTTAAGTATTTATTTTTCAGTATTTCAGTATTTATGTAAGTAACGACAAAAAACCTGCTCGAAAACTCATTAAAACTAAAATATTTTTAAAGCTTCACAATCAACAAGACTTTGTTTCAACAAAGTTTCTTAGTATTTTTTTTTTTTTAATATATTTCTTGAAATAAATTGTGGCATATTTTCTTGATATCATTGCCTTTCTGATTTTCAGTGAAGAGGGAATCATTAGCATCCTTCTCATTATTATTGCACTTCATCGAGAAGTTTTTTTACCGATTTCGTTTATTACAATAAAAAACATACATGCACATGAAAAAAGGAATCACTGATCTGTTTTTTGGAAGTTCGATACCGGGAATCCAGAACAGATGTTTCAGAGTTCCTAACCTTCATCAGCTGGATTCGCTCAGTATCTGACAGACAGTGATCCCAAGAAACATATAAAGGAAACAAAATTCAACAAGAAATTAACTGGGATGTTATTAGCGGGGATTAAGTTTCCGCCCTTTTTTATTTCTATTTTTATATTGTTTTTTTTTTTTTTAATATGAAGGGCCATTTTCTTGTTGATTTTTGTTTCGTTTATATGTTTCTTGGGATCACTGACTGTCAGATACTGGGCGAATCCAGCTGATGAAGGGTAGGAACCCTGAAACAGCTGTTCTGAATTCCCGGTATTGAAATTCCAAAAAACAGATCAGTGATTCCTTTTCCATGTGCATGTATGTTTTTTATACTACTTATATTATTTCCGCACATCAAACTTGTCGTTAAACGATTTCTTTTATCCAAAAGTTTGCAGAAAATCTTTCTGAAGAAAAAATTGTTTGAGATATACAAATCAATTTAAATTTAGTAAAGAAAAGATACATCCTTTAACACATGTGACGTTTTAAGATGATCTGTTCATTGGTTCCAAACATCCAAGTGAGCAATACATACTCTTAGTGAGAGACGGTTCTAGAAACCTTCTATTTCTCTTTGTCAAAATAGAGGTCAAACTATTTTAAGATAAAAATATGATTTTTTTGTAATAATGTGATAAAATGAAAACATAAATACGAATGTACAATCTAATTATAACAAATATTTTGTAAGACAGTGAAACAGAAATGAAGAATTCCTTTCATATTGTAGTGTCGGTAATAAATATATAAGAACTAGATACGAACTAAAACCAACAAGAACTGTAAATTCACAAATTGATATTAACATTAAAGATAAGTAAATATGATCAAGAATTACCACAAAATTAATATAAAAGAATAATAATGTGTTTAGCTTAAGATATGTCTTATGTCGTCAAACTTTTTTTGCGTTTATGATGTGCACAATTCACTATCAAGATAGCTGTGAAGCCATTGTCGTTAACTGGAATACAGCATCTAGGATTACAATAATGCCGGAAGTATTTAAAAATCGAGGAGTCTTCGAAAATTATTCCAGGAGATTTCCCGCATCTTTGAATTTCGGAAAATTATCTAAACTCTTACAATACATTGCAACTTCAATAAAGTACCATTAAACAATAAGACAATAAGAAAAGTGGTGAACCCTTCTACTACTTCAAAAGTAGTACTGATAATCTTCTTTCTTTAAGAAATATTCCTTAGACTACTTTCCGAAAAATAAAAAAAATAAAAAGTTTTTATCCAAAAGCAAATTTTAGATTTAAAATAACAACATAATTATTAAGTTACCAATTTGTGTAGGCCTATTGTTTTAATGTGCTACGGAAACTCATTTCAGGCCTGCGGAATTTCAACATATGAACTTTTTCACTATCAATGTTTGCTGAAATTATTGTTGTGTTCTTAGTTTCGGAGGCCCCACATTGATTCCCTCATCTGCATTGATGTTTCCAGTTGTAATCCAATATTTTCGTAAAATATGTTTTCTTAATAATTCGATTGAACGGATGCTTAATTTTAAAGCTGCAAGATCACATCAAATAGAATGTACTGTTTTCCAGAGTAGTCTCAATATAGAGGCATGTAGTGTAAAAACCTCTGATTTACTTTTCGTGAAAGTCCAGGAGAACACAATTAAGAATCTTTTTCAATGTTGTTGCCGATAACATTCCAGGAGAGGTTTGCAGAATATTGTTGTTCCTCAATTTGGTTCAAAAATCCTACTCTCCTGGACATTCCTTTTCCGATCAATCGATAGGTCAACGAACCTATTAAATTTCATACTGTATATTTAGGGAGAGCAGAATTTTAAGGAATGTGATGTAATTAAATGTTTATACCCCTGATGAAATGTGCACAAGTCATCGGTTTGGAGTGGCATTCTTGTTTTCTTTTGATAATAAGGCCTAAATAAATGTTGTCTCGTAAACATAAAATAAAAAACTTTTTTAGGGCAAAAAGATAAGGTAATTGGAAAAAAAGCAGAATGCAATTACATTTATACTGATATCAAAAAGCCGAAAAGGTCTTATTTTGTTAATGATTAGCTACTTACTTCTATTCCTTTAGGGGTTATTGTTATTAAGCTCATTCGAAGTTAAAATATTATGAGCAACATTTTATTAATCTGATAATGGCTGAAATATTGAGAAATAATTTCAAATCAAGACTAGCTAAAAATTAAGACGAATATGTATAAGAAATAAGGAAATGACTGTACAGATATGTAGTTTTTTTGTCTGTCCTGCTTCAATATTTATTTTATTTCATCCAAAAATCATCAAATACTTACAAAACATGATAAAACAAAAATAAGAGATTTGATTGGTTTGGCTTTGACGTAAGATACTGGGTAATTATAATCATTCATTGACATCAGTTTTCTTTAATATTAAGTGTTGTTTCATGCTGCTGCATATTATAATAACAGTTATTAGCATTAACTCTTGACTTAAAATTTCTCTTTCACTTAATGATAAAATTATTCGCATACACGGTTTTTTGATAACAGGACTTCATCATTAGTCTAAGTGGATGACAAGTCTTGTTTTCAGTTATACGTTGTCATTTGAGGGACAACTTTCATCTCACATCTAAACATCTCGCATCCAAATATCTTGTTTACGGGATCATCATCACAACCTGACTTCTTCAAAGAACACATAAATCAATTAAGGAAAAAAACTACTTTTTACCGGAAATTGGCTTGAAGAAAATTGAAACTTACTATTCCCCAAGCATTTCAAAAGGCCATTTAAAGATTCATGGATGAGATTGTTTCTTCTGGTAAGTATTATTCCTTTAGAGAGATTTTTCCTTAGGCCATTCATCATAATTGGTTGTTTCATAAAGCATTTGCAGAAGTGCATTCTTCAAAGACATAGGAGAACTGATTTTTAAGAAGTTAATGAAATAACAATATTAACATTTGTAGCTTCTCGTAAAATTACGCTTTTAATTTAATAATTGTTTTTCTTGCTAATTAATAATGAACAGGTGTTATAACTGTCAATATAATAACTTTGTGAAATTACTTTTCTTGTTGATGAAATTCGTTATATTAGACTACACAATCATGTACTAATGCAATGTAAAATAAAGATAACGTTTAGTACCGCATTGAATTTGTAATTAATCATGGAAGTTCTCTATTCAGAAGTAACTACTTAAAGATATCAATATCAATTCATTAGTTAATAGACTATGTTTGTAAGAAAATCACAATAGTTGTACAGTTTCAAAATTCAAATTAGGCATTAATAATAGTTTACTTGCCAAACGTATACGTTTATTAAACATAAATTCTTAGAAATAATCAATACCATAAAATGTATTTATATAAAGGATATAGCGCAAATATTTAATATATAATAAAGAAATCTTAAGTTGATTACAGTAATTATGATATAACTTTGCTATTAAAATTTTAACATGAATACGATATTAAACAACCGATATATTTTTAGTATTTCATTACTATTTTTATTTTATATTTATCTTATTGTATATTTACTTTATTTAGTATTCTTAAAGCTGACTGATTCTTTCATTTGAACTATTTATTGACAGTCATTTACAATAAATCTTCAATAAATACTGCATAATGTTCCTCAAATGATATGCTCCTCTTTATTCCTTGTCAATTTAATGTATTTATCAACAACAAAATAGTTCTATCCTTTTAGCATAGAATATTATATTCCTCTTCTTTGATAGAAGAACATTTCGATGCTATTTTAATTACTGCCAGAAATCTTTAATTCCCATTAATGGAATGACTTAGTCGCACCAGTTGGTTTTAACGGTTGAATAAAGCCCACCACAGAAAAGTTCTCTAATGAACTTCCCCCTCCTCAATACGGAGGCGAATCAGGATATTGTGATTGGTTTCGTCCGTTCCTGATGAAGTGTCCCGTGGACCCCGATGGAGTGGCGATCACAACGGCTCAATGAACCTAGCAATCGATCGAAATCACCGGCCGCTGCCGCCGTCATGACTTCGCCTGCCTGCAGGCTCCGACCGCTCCGTTCAGCTCTGCCTTCACTAAGCTGAATGCTTCGTCTGCTTACAAAACCCGAGGCTCTCTTATCTGAATTTAGATGGTCTTCTTATTCTACGCCTTCAACAGAAAAAAAAGAAGGAAAAAAATTAAAACGAATTTGGATATCGTTTTACCCTTCTCCCCCATCCAATAAACTGGCGCGCACACTTGCACAGAGGGTCCATGGATTGGGAATTACATAAAAGGCCCACTGCCTCTTAATTTTAAACGGGAAAATTTTATAGCTTATAAAAATGATAAAAGTTAAACAACTCGGTTCCTTTGGCTTGTTTCTCTTTTTCACTTGCTGCTAAGAACTTCAATGAATAGAAAATGTGGCTTCAATTCCTAAGTTGGTTCACCGATGTTATGCATAAAAAAAAACCAGGCTTCTCACTCTTCTTTCTCTTTGGCTCAGCCAAAATACGAAAAAAGCAGATGCGGTCTATAAGGATTCAAAAAAGATCAGCAAGCTTTATTTTTTTCCCTCTCGTTCAGTTTAAAGGCGAAAGAGAGAACTACAGAAAGGAATACTGTACTTTGGAAGTTAAGATATTAAAATCTCAAAATAGCTTAATATTGATTACTTAGGAATTAACAAATATAACATAAACAAATTTTAATTTTTACAATTTACAAAAATGATTACATACGTCTTAGTAAAAAAGCCAATTGTGATGACAGTGGCTAAAACAGCAGATATAAAGAGCATATATTTATTTTCTGTTGTAAAACATTTTGAATATAAAGCGTAATTTGTTATTAGTATTCCTCTCAGAGTAATATAAAATCCATTCTGTTTGCAATGAACTTTTAAGCCATATAAAACAACAATTATTTTCAGCTTTTTCTCTAGGTTTTTTTTTTTTTTTTTTTTTTGTTTTTTTTTATAAAAATATTCTAATTTTTAACATAATGAATCTTTGAATTCAAGGTTATTCGTTATTTAGAGATTTCGAGAAGGTGTCTTATCTCCTTTTTGCGATTTTAAAGCCTTTAATCTGTATTTAACTGCATTTAAAGCCGTTCACTTGTGTAAGCTGATGGTTAAAAAGCACCATTCCCATCTCAGCATTTGAATAAGAGCCGCACATGAGGAAAGTCTTACTGCGATCACATTAATGGTGGTGAAGAGCCAGTCTTACATAATCACCCACGTTAATCTCAAAAAAGAATTTAATACTTGATAAGAGGATTGGACGAACCCTAGAATTGTCCTGAAAAGAAATAATCATGGAAAATCACGAATAGCATCTTCCCTCATAGCGATACCTCTATACTCAATAATAACCATCACATCCTTAAGCTAGCAAATCTAAAGCTAAATTGAAACGCATCTAATTTCTCTGTATCTTTAATCAGTGACAATTAGTATACAATAAGATAGGTAATACAAAAATCTGCTAATTTAAAAAAAAACAAAAAAAAAAACAGTTAAAACTTAAACTAATTAGATATAAACTTCTTTATTACCACATAATTCTCCATAACTTGCTATATTTCGGAGTACTAAACGGCCCTCCTTTCTCAAGCATTACATAAAGGAAAAATAAATCTCCTTTCTTCTTTCCCAACTAAAAACAATCATGAATTTGATATTCAAAAAATAGTCATGAATTTGAAATTCTAAAATAACAAATAAACAAAAACGTAATATGCTCCGTGCCACACATGGCGCACGAAGCATTATTACAAAATAAAATGTCCAATTTGTTTTAAATTGAAGAATTTAAGTTATGGACAATTATGTGGTATAAAGAAGTTTAATAAGTTTAATTGTATTATTCGTGATGTTTTTGATTATAATTAGATATAATTTAAAATATAGTTGGGTTTTTTTTTTCAAATTTATTTAAAATGTATATTTTCGAATTAATTATGGCTATAATTGAAAACTGTTTATAGCTTCTTTCAGAACTACAGAAACATGAATGGTAACTTATTAGAAACAAAATCGCTTAAATATATTGTATACTTGTCATCCTTTGATAACCCAGTTACTATTTGTAGATAATTCTTCCTGAAAGCAGTACAGGAGTATACATTATTGTAGAATATGAGTGATTCTTAAAAGCCTTTGTATTCCACATCTGATGAGTGTCTTGATTATTTCATTATCTTGAATGTCCAATATTAGAAATATATCGAAAACCCTTATTCATACTTATTCTGAGTCATCACTATGATGCTAGTGGTAAAGTAACTTTTATTTCATATATTTAAAAAGTAATTTTTCTTATTTTATTCCAAAATCACTGCTACTACTTTGTTCATAAAGCAAATTGAAGTAAAATTGAAAAGAAACCTAAAGTTGAAGAGTAATAACAATTTTGGTTATCCATTATCAAAATTTAAGTGGTTGGGATTTTCTTGAAGTTATTTAACGCTACTTAATAAATTTAAGTTAAATATAAATGTCAACATTTGAACAAAATCCTCGAAGAACATAAACTTTACCGCAACCTAGTGGTCAATACGTTCGATTATACAATCAAAATTTTTTACAAAATTCCTTGCAGTTTAAATATTATTAATGTCTGATAAGAAAAGTCACGAAAATTATGTGAAGGGCTTCCTTATTTTAGGAATCTTAATGCGAAGAGACTCAAAACTGACCTTCTTAGAAAAGTATTGTGCTTCCTTGTAGACCTTTACATTTCTATAGTGCATATACTATTCAGCAGCAACCAGACTTAACGATCATCAAAGACGATTGAATTGAGACACCATCTCCCACAATCCACGAAAGGCCGTCCCATGATGCTACCTGTCAGATGCCGAAATACAGATCGATTACGAAGATCGATTACGAAGATCGACTACGAAGTAGCATATTACTATTTGTATTACAGGAAGCTGAACACTATTGAGATTGGACATATAATTTTTCAACCGTTCTGAATTTAAACACCACAGATTTCTTTGAGTGGACATGAGCACAGCTCGTTCGAATTTTGAAGAATCAAAGTTCGTTGGTTCGAAAGTTCAATAGTATATATGACTCCAAATGGATTGCAGGTTGCGTTGAATCGCAAGAGGAGGGCAGGGAATTTTTTTAGGTTACGTTTCCTTTGGATGAATCATAGGTTCACCTAATATTTTGTAACAGTATGTTACTTAGTATTTGTTTCCCGGGATTATTGGCCAGCGAGATTTGGCCTGGGGTCGCAATCTCTCCTGCATTTGCCACTGAAACGTTGAACCCTATACATTAAGCGCCCCTAAGAGTCACCTGGAGGTTCAGAAACGGAAATAACTATACCAGTCGGACAGAACAGAATTAACCACGGAATGAAAGTCCAATTAACGTCAGACTTCAATCCATACACACATAAATTGTATGCCTTGGAGAAATGCACTTCAAATTATTAAATATTAATTCGAGCTTTGCCTATGAGGTACATTATCTTCTGGATTAAATGACGAAATGATTTGTTTCCAATTGCACTTCTGTAGAAGTGACATTTTATTAAAATAAGTTACAGTCAAAAAAAAAATCAAGGTAAATGCCAAGTGAGTTACTTTGGATAAATTCCATTTGAGAAATAGTTAATTCGTTACTGCAATATCCTTTTTAAGATTTAAGTTTGTTGCGTGCTTTAAGTTTTTTCTGAAGCAATGTTATTTAGATATGAAATTCCAAGTTATTAGGAACAAAATCTTAAATATTACATACAACAAGGGAATTACTAAACTACTGCGAAATTACATTATTAAAGATAAGTTTTTATTTAAGATAATTATTTCTATAATCGTTGAAAACTGAAAGAAAAAAAGTATGATAAACAAAAAAGAAGAGTCTTTCATTATATTTTGAAGCTAGAAATTTAACAAGGGTAAAAAAGACAGCGTCTTATTAGATATGCATCGAATAAGCTCTTGAATAAGGTTAATTTTGTTATAGTTTGAAACGTTGGTTCTTTTTTTAAGTTTAACTCGTTTAATTTAAAGAGGAAGATCTTATTAAGATAGATGGATCGCAGTTTCAGGTGGAAATAAAAATCTTTAACAAGAAAGAAAAACGTAATCAAAAATTGATAATTACTTAGCTTAAAATTTAGTCATAATTGTAATTTTTTAACTCATTTAAGATTGTTTTTACATTAAAACTTTTAAGTTACTGCGGTTTCCGCAGCACACCGACGATATTCTAAATTTTACAAACGTATGACATCACAAAAGTTATGCAAAGAGCAGAAAATAACATGATACAATGAACCAGAAAAGAATTCGTTCTGTCTGTGATTTGCAAATACTCTATTAATGAAAACAAGTTAAAAATACAATTTATATAAAGATTGTGGCAGATTGATAAGGTGATAAGCATTTGTAAATCTTAATGTACCCTAAATTCTGGCTTAAGCCATATTTGAGATATTTAGATCCTAATTAGAGATATTTTGGATAAATGTAATATTAAAAATAAAGTAACAATCTTTAAATGCTTTCAGTTTTATTTGTTAATTTTTTCGCGTTGTATTTCTTTGCAATGTGTTATTGTTATAACTCTGTAAATATAAGTATACCATATAATTATATATTGTTATACCATGTTAAATTATTATTTAATATCTGATAATGTTCTATTTGACATTGACAATTTGTTTTTGTTTTCAATATTTATTTCTAAAACATAGTTGTTTAGAATGATACTCCTGTTGCTTGGGAGCGAATGCTTTTCAGAAAAAAAATTTCCATATAATACAGTGCAACTTGGATAATTCGAATGTCTTTAATTCGAAATCGTGGTTAATTCGAAGATTTCTCTTAGTCCCTTGAACTTCTTATTAAATCAATGTTAAAAAATCGTGGATAATTCGAAGTTTTTCATAAAAAATTTCGAACCATAACGACTTTTCGGCGTTTCATCGTTAAGAAATTCGACACGTGACAACTGAAATCCCCTTCCCGCCACCGTTCGACACGTGACGCTTCCTGCTGTCAGTGTCACCATGTCTTTCAGTAAACCACGCGTGTACAAGAATTTAACGTTCGCTGAAAAGGTCGCCGTAATTCCCGAGGTGGAAAAGGGTGTGAAGAAGAAATGCCGATCCCTTCATCGTCGGAGGCGCTTTTTCATTTGGGTGAATTTCGTCGGTACATTGAAGGACAAACCAACGTAAGTGAAGCTGTTTTCCGTTCACTAAACATGCTTGATGATTTTGCTAACCTTAAGCGACTGAATTCTATAAAACAATCAGACATTGCACAATTTTTTGAAAAACTGCAATTTTCTATATTGAATGTAATATGTACTGTAGCTTACGTAATATAAATCTTATTTTGTTTACATACATATAGTGTTTAAGTCTTACATACGATGATCTTTCTGAATAAATATTTACTTATTGACAGAATAATCTTTTCAAGCATTCAGTGAACCTGAAATTAAAGTTAAAAGATGCAACTTTTTTAATTCGAAGTTTTGGATAATTCGAAGTTTTTTAGTGTTCCCTTCAGCTTCGAATTACCCAAGTTGCACTGTATATGCATTTAGGAAATTGGGACCGGATTTTTATAACTAATAAACCTGAGATACCTACATGCAGATATTAATTAAAAAAAAAAATGTGACTTTAAAGGTTCAACTTATTTAAAACTTTAAATAATATTCAAAAATTCAATGTCATGTGATATACGTCTACACAGGGTTTGATATAAAAGCTGTAACTCAGAACTCAAATAATAGCTAAACTTTTTCAAAATTGACTATTAAAATTTTTTCTTTCATCTTCCGACGCAGTAACCATGCTTCATATAAGGACGGTTTTAATTAAAAAGTATATTTTTCTATTATTCAAAACAAAGCTTCTTTTATATATAAATGTTGAAATTAAAACCCCAAAATCTTAGGAAACTGAATCTTAGCGAAGATCTGAAAGCATCCACTTCGGGAACATATTTCTAAATTCAGTCCCTTTGCGGGAATAGTGTCCCCGTGAGATACGCTATGTCCTCGGAGAGAAGTCGCACTTAGCTACATGACCCAACAGTGATCACACAAGTTTCAAGATTGCTTGACTTATTTCGAGATTACCTTAATAAATGGGAAAGGTTAAGGTACTAAATAAATTCAGCTTCCTTGTTTGTTTTATTGCTAATGTTTGGGCTTTTTATTCAGAATTAATAAACGCAAGGAAAATTATAAATATTTTTTGTGGTAGTCATTGCTGAACTTAGCAAATAAATATAAAAAGATCTGCTGATAGATGCTGCAACTGAAGATGTTATCTTGAAAATATTACATTTAGTAAATTTCTGAAGAAGTTACGAACAAAAATGTTATTCGTATAAAGAAGCGCCGACATAAAACAGATTCATCTATTATCTTTTTATTTGTGACTGTTAACAGGACAATAATTACATGAAAGCCAGCGATGCCTTTCTTTTGAATACTATTGATGATATATGGGTTCATAATTAGGCGTTATCTAAATCAAACGAATACATTTGAGATATAGAAGAATCTCAAAAAGAGTTTTCAAATACTCAAGGCTTACCACTGAAAAAGTAAAATGCATGTGAAGGGAGATATTACCAACCACACGACTGATATTTGATATTTTACTCTTTCTAAAACGATTCCTTTGTGTGTTAAAGACAAGGAACTCTTTTCTGAGATGTAAAAATTGTTGGATGTACTTATAGATTACAATCATTCAATTTCCGGAAAATAATTTCATTAAAGAGAAATATAAATTTTTATATATCTTCTAACTATGAGTAACTTTCACTGATTTTAAAGATTTGTACTTTAAACGATGCGATGTGCAAAACAATGTGTAATTGAAATGGAAAAAGCGAGTGCCACAATATTCTCAACCGTGTTTCCATCTTCCATCTTCCGTTGCTGAGTTTAGTTCCTTCATTGAGATCTAATTTATCCTCAAACATTTGTAACATCTGTTATAGTTAAGTAATTAAGTATAGTTTTAGCAATCATTTATTTAATACAAAATACAGCACACCTTATGCTTGCTTTTAGATGCTTAGCATTGCTTGGATCTGAAGGAGGATATGATAATTGATTATAGAAAATAACACAATAGAATTGAGAAATCGAATTAATTTCACCAAAGGCTACATTATTTGTTTAATCTATTCTGAGTTTTAATATGTTACTGATGGTGTGTGCTCTGATTCTTTTGTGTATCAGCATTAGAAAATTGCTATGGCCAAAATGTATTCAGAATTATTCTTAATGTGATAAGTTTTTTATTTATGTCAATAAAAGTTAATACAATTCAAGTTGAAATAAAATTCAATGAACACAAATATTTTAAGTTTGAAAAAAAAATATATTAAAGGAATTTGTGTACATTTCATTGGGGGAACCGGTTTTCAAGCTCTTAAACAGGGCTTGAAAACCGGCTTCCGCAATATAATGTATACAAATTCCTTTAATATATAGTTTTTTCAACCTTAAAAATTGTGTATTTATTGAATTTTATTTCAACTTGAATTTTAAGAATTATTCTTAGACATTTAATTTGTTTTCTGTTTTTAAAAAAATCCTCTTCTAAACGAAAATCTGTACCACCATTTGCATTGACATTTGCACCAAGATAAGTAAACTTTTCTAACTCTTCAATGATGGAACAGTGGAAACAGGAGAAGAAGCATTCAACCATGGAAAAATGAATTTATTTCCTAAGTTTTCTTCAGTATTTGGTTGAGGACAAGATAATAGTCCTTATTTTATGACTATTGTTTGTAAACTTACAATCCGATAAATTTATTCCTTCTATCGCCATAGAAATAAAGGGAATAAAGGGATTGATTCATTATCTTGTCGGAAATGTATGAAATAATTGATTCATGTAGCATTGTAGGAATTCAAAATTCAAGATAATTTCAAGAGCTATTGTACAAACAGAAATGTTATAGAGGATTTTGACATAAAATGCACAGACCAAAAAAAAAAGTAGAAATAAGCGCGAACACGAAGAAAATATTTGCGAAAACATAAAGTGAAGCGCAATATAACATGATTTAAAATTTTCTTTGTTAATCAAAGTGTAAACAAAGACGAATTACTTAGAAATCCAATAATAATGAAGCAGAAAAGAAATCTGTCTAGACAATAATAAAAATAAATTGGAAATTATTAGAAGTGCAGACGAATGTAATCATTGTTTTCAAATTTCTGAGAATTACTAAAGGTGGTTAAAAAATTTTATTCCTGCAATTATTCTTTTTTTTGTAGATTCTTAACAAGTTCATAAAAATATTTCATTGTTTTTATTTCTGTCTGAAATTCTCAGAACAAGCCTTATTAAAGCAATTTATTAAATGTATTTAATGGCTTTAAATAATGGAATTTTGTATGTAGTGAAAGAAAAATCGTTCTTTTGTAAAAGATTTTCTTTGAATAAAATCTTTCGATTGTAAAGAAGTACTGAATTCATCATTTATAAAAGATATCAAACAACTTTAAGTTTTCGTTTCGTTGTAAGATTTTATTGTGAATCAAATAACGAAGAAAAAAAAAACGAAGAAAACTTCACTCACTTCAATTTCTCTGTTACTGTGCGACACAGTTTGATTTAATTCCTGTTTGTTTATCGGAAGACGAAATGATTAACTAATTTACATTTATTAATAAATCTTTTTTTTTCTTCTTACAAATGGAATTGGACAAAACTAATATGCAGCACAAACAGTTTAATTGAAACAACAATATTTCGATTAAAATTCTAATAAATATAGTTAAAATAAATTTCATTATTAAAATTTACATGGTTAAATAGTTATGAGAATAAAAAAATCTTCTGTCAGTTTGTGTTGACGCTTTAACAAGCAAATCAAAATTTCAGAAATATATTTCATAATATATTTTTATTATTGTTACTATTTACTGTTAATGATTATATAATTTTCAAATTTCTCATAACAGTTTTAATGTAGGCTTTCCAATCTGTAAAACAGTGTGAACAAACCCAAAAATTGCCTTTAGGTGTATTCGAAATCTGACAGTAGCATAAAGGCCACTATTAGCTTGACACTAGCTTCGATAGCGGCTTAAGTGGTGGCTGTGAATGCCGACGGCTTTCTTCACTTTTGAATTGAAAGCTAACGAAATAATGTCAACATAGGTCTTAGTTGGAAGTATAATGACATGTCCTTTCATGATATTTTATTTTTCTTATTGTTGTTCTTGCAATGGAATGTATAGAAAGTGAATTGCAGTATCTCGAGATAATCATCCACACTGTATAATACGTTTCATCATACTATCCAATATTCCAATACTATCCAATATTTCGACAGAAACACTATGGTTTTTGCATTACTCCCTTTTCCTTTTAATATCTTCTAGTTTTTTTATTTTGTTTTTTTTTATTTTATTTTCTTTTTTTTTATTTGTCATCTATGAAATCGTTTCGATATGATTTAAGCAGATATCTGATAGTTATTTTTGATGGTAACAATAAAAAGATGAAAATCCCAAATGAATAAAAGTTGGAGTATTTTCTTAGATCTTACTGAATTTTCCCTTAATAATACAAATAGAAACATTATTAACACTGATAAGCAATATCTTAACATAGACTTAAAAAAAAAATAGCAATTATATGAAAGTCTTCGCAAATACATTAGTTTCTGAATGCTATAAGGATTGTTTGTCTTGAATTCAAATTTTGTTTCTATACGGTAGTTTGGTTCTGAAGGAAGAGTAGGACGTGATACTTTACACAGTACTTCGGTTCGGTATCTCGGTTCTTCTTCAGGGGATGTAGATTATTACATTAAGTTTGGAGCATTTTTGTTGTCAGTTTTTCGAATATGTTGTTTTCGTGGTCTGCTTCGTCTCTTGGTGAAAACAGCTTATCCGAACAACTGACAACAGAAATGCGCCAAACTTAATGTAATAGTCCACATCTCCTGAAGAAGGCCAGAGAAACTGGACCGAAATATTGAGTAAATCTCACCTCGGAGTAAACCTCACCTCGAAAATTCCTCTGAAAGAGTATAGCAACTTTGTGTCTATTAATTGACAAAAACAATAAGATTTCTGAAATGGAGTTCAGGGATTGAAATAATGATTGATGTTTCTGATCAATGATTGCCTGTTCTAAAAAAAAGATTGAGAAATCTATGAAATTAAAAAAAAGAAACTCAGTTTTCTCGCTAATTGTTAATTAATATTTCATTAAGATGTCGATCTCTTTGAATTTAGAAGGTAATGGGATTTTTTAATATCATATGAATCCAATATATTTATCGTCTCACTTGTCAGATCAATAACTTTGAATAGTTGTTGAGGTTCAATGATGATTCTCAAAAATCATACATCGATTATTCATAAATTTTTCTTTACGATACTTAACAGTCTATACCTTGTAAAGAAATTTAAAGAAGTAGCATTTCCTATCTCAGATTGTGAAAGAAAAATATTATTTATTTATTAATGAAAGAAGAAATATTTGGATCTTCATCAAGACATTTAATTAATCTAAAATACGTCAAATTGCTGCAGTTGTACTATATCAACAGGATACTATATCAACAGGATAGCTAATATAAAAATATAAAAACGAAACTGTAATAAGCAAACGGATGTACGTGATGTTTTAAAAAAATAAAAAAGAAGTTTAAGTATGTAGACACTTGTTGAAAAAAAAGAATCTAATTAATAGGACTTAAGCAATTTACTTGTTTATCAACTTCACTATCGTAGACGCCCCGTCAACAATAACGGAGAACATTGTGACTGCTTTTGGTTGAGATAAAGTATTTTAAGTATAATTTTTTTCTGTGTTTAAATATTATTTTTAATTTCTTCATTCATTTCGAGAAATATCTCTAACAACTCTTCAATTCGTTGTTGAGGACAAGCTTCTGCATCTAACCCTTGTCTAGCCTGGGCTTGTAGTAGGCTAAACAAGTGAACATAATTTTGTGCTAAAGCATAAATTTCAAAGCGACCCCGTAATAATAAAAAAATAAAAATAATAATAATAAAAGGAAGTACAATAACGTAAGGAAAATAAACAAAAAAAATCCACACGTACATTTAGAAGAAAATATTAAGAGAAAAACAAAAAAGAAAAGTGTTTAGACTGATTCGAACCGACAACCTTCAGTATATAAGCCCCAAACCTTAACCATCAATCTATAGCTGACGACTGAAATCAGATGATTTCATTTCAATGTTTAAGCTGAAAGCGAAAATCCATGAAAACAATGCCAAATATCTCAAACATAGGGGGCGTTGGCCCCTGAAAATACCCCATTCCTACAGTTTTGGGTCTCTGAAAACGATGGTGAAATCCGTTGGTCGATCCGACCTTCCGTTCGGCAATTATTAGGGATGGACAGACACGGACAGGACAAACGCAATAGCTACCGATTTTGGTCGCTTTCACAATAGCTCCAAAATGGATCGCTAAAAAGTGAAAATTGAAATTTAAATTTTAATCTAATAGAGCTAAAATTTATGAGTTTTTTTTTCTCTGGCTCTTCTCTCATTATATCACACACACAGAGCGAGTGATAAGATATATTTAATAATTTCGGCCTTCACCCTGTCTTCCCTGGTAAGTATGAGATAATCGAAGAAGAATCGATTCCAAGCGGTTATGGCAAAAAGTGATATTTTATTCCTTTTTGAATGAACTCATTATTTGATAGCGCGCGAACAAATAGAATAAAAGTAGGATTGGATTTTGGGGGACTAGCAGTAGTCCAATGGTTAGCGTTCCTGACTGCGAGGACGGAGATCCTCTGTTTGAATCCCTTGCAAGGCGAAAAAAAAAATAAAAAAAAAGAAAATTTTATAATCTGATTTTCTCAGCAAAGGAAGTTAATAATTAACAATTGCGCCGCACAGATAGAGAAATAAAAGATTTTAGTAATATAGATTAGAATGTAGTCCTCGCTAAACACATTTTACTTCGGATGAGAAGGTGCAGGGTCGATTCTTGTCGCGGACGTTTCATTGTAGCAATTATTTGTATTTTCACAGTAAGTTTTTAAATTATTGTCCAAAGTGCGTTAGACACAGACAGATCTGCAAAACTATGTAAGAGATTCTATAGATATCCTGTGTGAAAAAGACAATCGTCAACTGGTGCAAATACACACTTAAAACTACCTGTACCGATAGCTAACCATTTCATTCTTAGGACAAAGCATACAATGACAAGAGTCAATTTTGATGACTGCGGGGAGGGTGTTAGCTTGATATGCACTACAAACCAGCAGCAAGTTTGTAGTGATATGCACTACAAACCTCAACATAGTCATACAGATAAAGAAAGACGAAAATGTTCAAAATAAAGTTTAACGTGCATCAAATAAATGAAAAATAGGTTCCCTCACCCTGATTTTTCTTTTATTTGTGCGTTTTTGCGGTTTTTCTTACATTTAATTGGCGAAGTTAAACTTAATTTTATGTTTTGGTTTTCCAAATTATTTTCTTTAATTTCTCAGTGCTTGGTGGTTGTTAGGACAATGAATTTGAGGCCTAAGGTGAATTTGCCTTGTGTGTGTTTTTGCGAGAATGGTGCCTTAACTTTTTCACGCAATCTTTAGTCTATCTTCAAGGGTAGATCTGGCTGAAGAAGCCTAATAAGCTGAAACAGCTGTCCCAGATTCCCCAGACGATTGCCAGGGTACGGGAACTTATTTTTCTTTCATAAAATTGTGCGCCTTTTTGTGTTTTTTTCTTGCGAAAGATGTTCATGATAAATCAGTTATTGCTGCTATAGTTTATTTGATGTGTATTGTATTTTTTTTGGATACGAAATATTGATAATAATGTTCAAAGAACTTAAAATTAAGTAGTTAAAATAATTAAAATAATTAAATAATTAATAGGTAATTGAATGTTAATTTCATTTTTCTTAAGAAGGAAATTTTTTTTGCACATTTGATTTTCTTTTTAATTAGTATTTTAATGAATTTTAGAATATATAACATAAGCAGGGTAATTCAAAATTCCCTGTACACTATAAAGATAGGTCAGAAACCGTATTCATAGTGGAACGAATGTCCGCAAACGCCACCCGAATATTCTAAAATTTGCTTCTGTACACTAAAAGTTCAGAAAAAAAACCAACATGTAAACTAGACAACATGTTTATTAGTTCTATTTTACAGTATCACAGTAAGATGTACACAATCAAGCCTGTTTCCGTCGAATGATCTAGTTTCACACAATCTCTGGTGGAAACTCGCAAACGTTTGATGATTGGACACACGTCTGGTGGAAAACCGTTCACGATACAATCGTATAGCGGCTCGTCGTTTTCCGTTCGCTGCCCTCTGAGCATAAGTGAAGCAATACATCTTGCTCTACAAAATCAACGTCTCAGATGACAATGGCTCACACTGCCCAACTAATGTGCTGCCAAACAGCGCCCTCTAGCATATTTCGATGACGTCTCCATATATACACTATGAATTTTGTATTCCTGATCTACCTGTAAAGTTTGGACATGGAATTTTGAACCACCCTGTGTAATAATATATTCAATTAAGATACTGAAAAAAAATTATTGTCGTCTTGATGTTGTTTCGACATTTGTGATAAAACATACAGAAAACATTCGAAATCACTTAAGAACAAAAATATTAAGGAAAAAAAAAATAAAAATTAAACAGAAAATAAAGCTTTTGACTTAATATATTAAAATAACTCTTCAAATATAAGCACAAACCATTATTTCTCTCCAATATTTCGTCCTTTTAAATCAAAGAACTTCTTCAAGGATTTCTATACAAAATGAAAAGAAAATATCTTTCTTTTCTAAAACAACAATAAAAAAAAACAATAAACAATAAAAATCCTCCTTCACGAATAAACGTGAAAACTAACAAATCAATATACATGATCCAAATAATAACAATAAATCAAACTAACAATTAGATGAATCCAAATAATAATAATAAATCCAACATGAACATCAATAAATTAATATAAAATAACAACCAAAAAGAAACAATAACAAATTAAAAATGAAAATGAAAAAATTAATAATTTAAAGAGAATTACTGATTATACAGAAGACCATAAATTATGGAAAAATAAAATTTTAGATTTGAGAAATAAGTTTGATAATTAACGAATATCCTGAAGGTTTTATCAAATCTACTTTTAATAGATTTATTTAGGAATAAGAACAGATCAAAGGTTGTTAGAGCAAAGATGAGTTAAGTTCAAGATTCGTATAACTATAAATATTTAAAATTACCTATTGGAATTAATTTAGACAAGAATATTAGAGAAGTGTATAAGGTAATTGATGTTAAAGTTATATATTACAAAGGTAATAAATTATTTAAGAGAATGATTGGCAAAAATGAAGATATTGATGATTTACACAGAATGGGGATTATATTTATTTAAAATGTAGAGATTGTCAAGATTTTTATATTGGAAGTACGGGAAGATTATTAAAGGAACGTTTACAAGAACATTGGAGAGCTTTTAGGAGTAATAAAAAAGGAATTTCCGAGTGGGTGGACCATTGTTTGCGAGTTAACCATAATCCAGATCCATTAATCAAAATTTTGTTTAAACCCCTCGAAGAATTTGAAAGATTACTTAGAATCTTGTTTTATTAATTGGAGCAAATGTATTAAAAAAGATAAATCTTTAAAGGTAAATGAAATTTCTTTTGGCATCTTTACAAAATTTATGAATTTACAATAACAATAATAAATTGAAAGAATTACTGAACTTGATGTAAGTCTGTTTTTCATTTTTCATTTCTAATTTGTTATTGTTTCATTTTGCTTGTTATTTTATATTGACCTATTGATGTTCATGTTTGATTTATTGCTATTATTTAGATCATATATATTTGATTTGTCAGTATTCACGTTTATTCGTGAAGGAGGATTTATATTGTCTATTATTTTTTTTATTGTTGTTTTAGAAAAGACAGATATTTTCTTTTCATTTTGTAAAGAAATCCTTGAAGAAGTTTTTTGATTTAAAAGAACGAAATATTGAACAGAAGAAATGGTTTGTGTTTATATTTGAAGAACTAATTTAATATATTAAGTATTTTTGATGTTACTTTTGGAAAGCTTTTGACTCATTGAGGAAGTCAATTACACAGCAAATAAGTGAGATTCAGAAATTATTTCAGTATTAGTTTATGAATCATTAAGATAAAATTAGAAATTTTGAGATTGTTTCCTTTTTCATTAACCATTAAATATGACAGATTCATCCCTTGAGAAATTTATCCAATTTAATTCCTGATAATTTTAAATTACAAACATTTCCGAGATTTAATTCACACTTGATATTTTCAAGGAGAATAGTATTTAATTTTTTTTTAAAAGCAATGTAGTAATTTAGAAAATAATCAAAAAGATAAAGAAAGATAATTTAATTGATATACATGTGTTAGAATACAATTTGGAAAGTTTAGACAGGTTATAGTAACGTTTTGAAATTAACTTTTAAACTTTGTTTTAGGTTAAGCCTATATAAATTTCCATTCCGAACTTGGTGTTTGTTTCAGTTAACGATGGAATATCTGATCGAGTGAAATCTAAATATTGTAGTTACTTTTGCTTAAATGAGGCCGCATTTTGAATCGCTAATGGAGTTTCATAAACCTCATTAATTAAACATGCCTTATGGTAAAAATAGCTAATGACTCATTGTTAATCCAGAAATTTCGTTTGCATGAAATGCATTTGTAAATTAAAGGCCTTTTTAACAGTTGTCAGCAGCTGCTTTTAATCAAGTCATCGTTTAAGAAAATGCATGAACGTTAATGTATTGCCTGTTTATGTAAAAATGCCTCTTAACGACTTTTGACAACAGATATTATGATGCATGTAAATAAGTTATATCAATGCGTAAAGCCGTGAAGGCTGCAGTGGTCTGCTGTCGTCTGACCTCCTTTCTGCCAAAAGTGGACCTTTAGCCTTAACGGTGCCACGAACACAGAACGTTGATCAACGATTTTTCATTCTAAATGTAGATATGTTTGCAGATGAATAATTTCTGTCTCAACGATCTCCTTGCGATCTTTTGACCTCGACTTTTCCTTTTGCAGACGCCCCTGTCATTAACCCCTTCGCCTTCCCGTCCAACTTGAGAGAAGGACTTCGAGCTGGGATCCAGTGCCTCGTTATAGAGGGCGATCAACCTGTGAACATCACGTGGCTCAAGGACGACCGTAAACTGTCCTCTCAGCTGGGCATTGTCACCAGGACCTTGGATGAATTCACCAGCAACCTTTTCATCAGTAACATTACATCACGACACACTGGAAATTATACATGCCTTTCCTCCAACGCAGTGGCTGCAGTAAAGTACACAGCTGAGCTCCTCGTTAACAGTAAGAACAATTTCATTATTTTCTTTACAACATTTCATTGCTTATTTAACACTTTGAAACGCATTAAGTATTAAAGGGAAAGAAAGTTAGTCTTCATATTTTTACATGCTGTTTACATATGAAATGAAATTTTCTAACTTACATGTTTCCTAATAATTTGAAACAACTAAGACTTAAATAAGCAAAAGAAAGTTTCTGAATTTGTTAAGATAACACAAGTTTTGTTGATTTTAAAGACATTGCAAATGTATTCTATATTCCAAAAGTTTTAGATTTTAATCTAGTTTTAAAGGAGAAAGTTCTCAAAAAAGGTTTCTACAATATTGATATTGCTTTAAGACAGTTTTATGTTAAAGGTTTTGTTACAGGGCAATTATTTCTACATCTGATTTATGTAAGTTAAATATAAATTTGTAGATGTCTAAAATCAATACAATTCTATGTATATTATACATACAATATACCTTATCGCAAAATGATAAAAATGAAAATAGTATTGATGTTTATCGACCTTTTATAATTCATTTGTTAATCAAACTTTAGCGCCACTAAATGATTGCTAAACTAAATTAATGAAAGATTGGCTTAAGTCCTTTTTGTCATGGTAGTGGATTACATGAACAATACGAAAATCGATTGGATACCTAACAAGGTGATGGCAAATCCGTGTATATCACGGATTTGATGCCCTAATGGGAGATAGAAGTAGATATAGATTACTTCAAAATCCGTTGCCAATCCTTCACGGATCTCAAGATATTTTACATTGTTTCCATGGGATTTCCTGTAATAGTTTAAATTTTAGAAATGTGATAGATACATTATACTTGTCGGGATATCTCAAATAATAGTGTGCCTGACTTCTCTAATGAAGAGGACCGCTGCGCTGTATGCTTTTGTTTTTTTGTTTTTTTTTGTTACTTTTCCTTTTTTCCATCATTGATTTTTTTATTTTCTTTCTTGTTTTTCTATGAACATCTCAAAGATTTTTTTTCTTTACGAAATTTATGAAGTTTTTCTTTATGAAGTTTTTTTCTTTATGTTTTATGATAATTTTTTTCTACTGTCGAAGACATTTCCCTAAATAGACGCACGTTAAATCTTCTTCGAAATATGAGTCATCTTTGGATGTAATATCTGAATACGTTCACTAAATCATTTATTTTTCTTGCCAATTACGAATATGCAATTTCTTGCTTCAGATAGCATAACAAGTAAAATTCGACTTTGTATGATCTGGAGATCGTGGGACTAAAAGTAGAAACCCCGATCATTTTTTCGCAGCTGTATATTCAAAATAATTTTGTGAAGGAATGTGAAAATCAGTTTACCATATTGTATTGGAAGTAATAATAGAAAACATGAAAACTCATTCATACAGTAATTACTAAATTTGATAAATGTCCAGACTTAAACATACTAGCTCATTACGATATTGATATCTGCATTGCAACAAATTGATGGCACATTAAACTTAATTCGGTATGCTAAATATTTCATGAGATGTTCTTGAATGCGAAATTATTCGTGGTAATCTTTTTGAGAATATTAGTTTTTAGTAATAGTTACCATCTTTTATAGATATATTTTAAAGTGTTTATGAAGATACGGGAATGCTCTGAATACAAATGAAGAATACTAGAGTTACTATCAAAGACCAAACAAATTAAGAAAACTAAAAAAGTCAATAGAATTTCAAAACTTGTTTTCGTTTTGAACTTAAAGATGTGTTTTATTCAGATTTCGACAGTCACATTTTTTATGTTCCTTCATATGAAATATTTATTTTCAGTGTGTAATTATATTCAGGGTGTATATAACTTCTGTTATATTACAAAGAATATAATAGACTTATGGCTGAGTGCACCAAAATTCCGTTAACTTTGATCGCTGCTAAAGCAACGATCAACTGCCATTTTCTGTGCACGAACGGCTAACTCGCTGATCAGATGGCAAATTTTAGCACCTCGGAAACTGGCGAGTTAAATTTACTGCATTCAATAAAAAATCTCCCGTCAGCCCCCGCGACAACCAATGTTTAAAGATGGCTGTCGTTGGCCTCGATTGAAACCGACTCCTGTGATTTTGACGGTGAAATAGCTGTATTTATTCTTATTAAATATTCCGAAAATAATGTTGAATAAGTTTACTTACTATGAAGATTCTTATCGGGACATATCGTATCGACAATAAAAACTTTCTGTCCACGTGTATTGTTTCTACTTCAGGGAGGCTGCCATTTTGGAACATACTGCGCCTATGCACAGAAATCCGGAAGTGACGTTCATTGTTGTTAACCAATCGCAGCCACTTTTATAAACACATTTCGATGTTTAACGAACATCAGTAAATGACTCACGAAACATTGTTAATGCACAGGAATTTTTACTTGACGGCAGGTTTTTCGCTATCGCTTCCATAACTAATGATTGCTTCGTTTCCTGGTTGGTGCACTTGGCCAAGAGGGTATGAAAACAGTTTTCATTGTGTGTTCGGTCTTGCACCGATATAGTGCTGCAATCGTTTTAGTGTTGTGGCTGGTAAACAATCATTCACTGAAGATCCATTGCCACCTGTCTATTTGGAGTGTTGAACATTATAGAAGATGTCCAAACTGACGCCCTCTTATTCTATACAAATAATGGCATCGCCGCAGAAGTAACTGCCGCACTCGTTCAAAAATGCCAGGTGTAGTTAGGATGGTGTTGCAGGCTTCGACAATTCGTTGACGCAGTTAATCGATTGTATCGATAAGTGTGGCGTCCACGAGGCTCTTTACATGGTCCAACAGAAGAAGTTAATCGGATTAAGATCCAGCGATCGTGGAGGTCATTATACTCTATCGGATGGCCAACAGCTACAACACTACAACGACTGTAGCGCCGTATCGGTGCAAGACCGGACACACAGTCCTGAATGAAAACTGTTTTTTTTCGTTCCCTATATTTACCATATTCTTCTGTAACATAAATTTGCAAACACCCTGTATAAAAAAAGTGCCTCTATCATCTGCAGGAAATTAAATTTTAGACAAGAAATGTATTGCTATGACAATCAATAACAAGAATCGGCAATTACTTTTACGTCACTCAGTATTTTTTTTTTAAAATAGTCTCCAAACTTGTAAAATTTAGAAATATTTGACGATTTATTTAAAGATAGTTTTTGCACTAAAATCCGGAAATTTCAATAATTATAGCTTATATTTTATAACAGAACTTTCCCAAGCCTTTTGAAAACTTAAATACTGGTTACATTTGAACACATTCCTTTATTTCATTTATTTAATTATTTGCTGATTCACAGAGATATACTGTACTATCAGATTGATTGCCATTTAATTGTTTCGATGGCATATCAGTTAAATCAAGAAAGTTTATAAAATAAAATTGATCTCGTTTTATTTTCATTAGTCTATTAAGTAACTTTTTTAAAAATGTTAGAAATACAAGTTTAGTTCATTATGTAGAAACCTTTTGTTTAATGTAATTTAAGTTCATTTATTCGCCACCAGATGGAACTACGTGTAAAATCCTTTCTTTAAGTTTTGTATTCCCCGTAGAAACAGTAAAAACGAAAATGAACACAAGTAAAGAAACGTGGATTGTTTTATTCGAATAAGAATTACTGATTTATGTATTCTACAAAAAGTTGGTACCGAAAACCGGGAAAGACCTTGAGGAAACAAATTGCCATGGATTTTAGTGAATTACAGTAAGAATTAACAACTTTTATGAACTAAGCAGTTGATTATTGCGAAAATTAGGTCCGAACATTTGTAATAAACAAACAATCGAATACCAAGTGAAATTCATCTAAAGATAATTTTAAAAGACATTACGAGTAAGACGGTACGAATAAAAATAATAAATCCTACAACATGGATAAACTCAAAAGTTAACGGACCACGTTAAAACAAGCAACAAGTCGCATATTGAATCTATCTGAAGCTGAATTAAAAAAGACATTACCCGATTTACATACAGTTAAAAGGCAGTAGGCACAACTAAAGGTTAAGGAAATGGACTTAAAAGATATTAACAAGGAAATAAGTATTTATCTTGATGACGAGGAACTCGAAAGAGATGCCCTAATCGAAATCGAATATGAAGAAAAAATCATTGATGGATACACAGATTTGATGAGATTTTTCGAGGAATCAAAAGATGCGCAGAATATGTTTTCTGGCGCTTGGAATCCAGAATCTTATAGGTAACTCTCTGAGATCTCGGTGATACCTCTATGTAGAATTCGTTTATGACAATCTTTTATGATCAACTGCGAGATGTGGTGTTCTGTTGGTATGACGTAGGGATTTTCATCTCAGGATCTAATGATGAGAATTGCAATCGGTTATGTAGTCATCATCATCATCAGTGTTCTGTCGTAGACAGGTCCAATGGCAAGCAGCAAATAAGGTCAGCAATGTCTCTTCCTCCAAGTTGTTCTATTTCTTGGCTCCTCTTTCAGGCCTTGATATCCACTCGTAACCAATAAGTCATCCAGGATCATTTTTCTCTTTCTTCCTCTTGGTCTCTTTCCCTCAATCTTCCCCTCCAATACTTCCTTCATGAGATTTTCACCTCTCAGCACATGACCAATCCAGTTCTTTTTTCTTCTTCTAATGTTCTTTAATAAACTTCTCTCTTCCCCAATTTTTTCGAGAACTTTGTCATTAGTCACCTTGTCTGTCCATTTAATTTTCTCCATCCTCCTCCATAGCCACATTTCAAATGCTTCTAGCATCCCAGCATCTCTCTTTCTCAGAGTCCAAGTTTCTGAACCATACAAGGATATACTCCAAATGTAACATTTTATAAGTCTTTTTCTTAATTCAATATCCATCTGATTTGTGAACAAGTTTTTTCTGTTATAGAATGCAAATTTACCCTTACGAATTCGATCTCTAATATCTAAGTTACATCTGCCGTCTTCCTGTATTATGCTTCCCAAATATTTGTATTGCTTGACCTGTTCCACTTTTTCTCCATTTAATTTAATACATACATTTTCAGCATTTCTGGCAACTCGCAGCACTTTTGTTTTCTTGGCGTTGATTTCCATTCCAAATTTAAGACAGGCTTCATTAAATCTTTTCAGCAAGTGTTGTAAATCTTCCTCACTCTCTGCTAATATAGCCAAATCATCCGCGAATCTAACGCTTTTTATTCTTCTTCCTCCAATACTGATTCCCGTATCCTCTTCACAATCAAAAGCTTCGTTTATCATTTCTTCCGAAAAGATATTGAATAGCACAGGGGATAAGCAGCAACCCTGTCGCACTCCTCTTCCAATTATACATTCCTTTTTGCTTCCTCCTTTTGACTCAATTATTGCCTTTTGATTCATATAAAGTTCCGCAATCAGTCTACGATCTAGCCAATCCACACCTATCTTCTTTAGTACTTTCATCAGTTTATCCCATTTCACCATATCAAAGGCTTTTTTCAGATCAATAAAACAAATATAAACTTCTCGATTAACTTCAATATGTCTTTCACAGATTGTTCTCATCACTCCAATTGCATCTCTTGTTCCCCTGTTCTTCCTAAAACCAAATTGGTCCTCTCCTAGATAGTATTCGTATAATGTTATTTTTATCTAATCTTATAGTAGCATTTCGCAAAATAGACATCGTGGATACTTTTTTTTCTTTATCTAATGCTATAAACTCCTCGTGGAAATGATTTTGTCGAGCTCTTCTTATCCAAAACATATCAGATAGCTGTAATTCCATAATAGTCAAAGGTCCGATTGTCCGTTCTTGTGTCTTTATATTATTGACAAACCGTTGAATCCATGATGTTATCCTTAATAACTTGTTCCAACTACTAAATCTTTCAACATCGAAGAGAGCCACAGAAAAAATCGTTAGATGAGCTGCTGTGCTTTGTTCAGTATGCTTTTCGTATCTTATTGAAGATTTGGCCAATGGCATTCTTTTCTTCTTAACCAGTATGGTCCGTTCCACCACAATGAATTGTCCTGAAGGGTGGTGACATCAATCCCTCTCGTCACTAGATCCACTGGGTTGTCTACTCCAGCGCAGTGCCTCCTTTGAAATGGTTGAGTAAATTGTTGTATCTTTCGTACTCTTGCTGTAATGAAAGATTCTCGTGACTTTGTATCTTGAATTCTAGCAAGCGTTATCGCAGAATCCGTCCAAAATATTGTCTGTTCGATGAAGAATTTCCATTTTAAGTCTTTTATTAAACGAGTTGCCAGAAGATCTGCCATCAGCCCCAACTGAGGAATCGTCATCTGTCGCAGTGGAGCTACTCTGGATAGTGCGAAACACAACAGGGTGAAGATGTTGTTGTCTAGCTATAAACCATCACTCCATACACCTTCGGACTTGCGTCACAGAAAACGTGTATCCCGCGACAAGCTTTCTTGTCATCCAATCTTAAATAGGCCTGGACACACAAGAGCATAAGATCTTCGCCGTAGTTTGTATAACGTCTCGTTTCGTGCATGCATTGTCGTTTATTTTGTCTGTTGGTTCATCGACATTATCTTCTAGCGAATCATCTTTTTCTTCCATTAGAGCCCTACAACCTTGGTATTATCTGCTGTTGCCTCTGTCCCTTCCAATTGGTTGAAAAGATCTTGAGGATTCCCTGAATTTGAGTTCCATTTCACAAGCTTCATGTTTTCTTGTTTCATAACTACCTTTGCTTCCCAATCAGATTATAAGCTTCTTCCTCCGCTTGCAGGCTGTCAACCAAATTATCAACATAGAATTTCTCCATCAATCAAGATACAAAGTCACGAGAATCTTTCGTACTCTTGCTGTAATGAGAGATCCAATAACTGGATAAATGGAGGCAATGCGCTGGAGTTGACAACCCAGTGGATCTAGTGACGAGAGGGTTTGATTTCACCACACTTCAGGACAATATATTGTGGTGGAACGGGCAGATTGTTTAAGAAAAAAAGAATGTGATTGGTCTAAATCTTCAATACTTTATGAAAAATAGAGTGAACAAAGCACAGCAGCTCATCTAATGATTTTATGTGTGGCTCTCTTCGACGTTGAAAGATTTAGTTGCTGCAATAAGTTATTAAGAGTAAACATCATGGATTCAACGGTTTGTCAATAATACAAAGACACAAGAACGGACAATCGGACCTTTGACTATTAAGGAATTACAGAAATCTGATGTGTTTCGGATAAGAAACGCTCAACATGAACATTTCCATGAGGAGCTGACAGCATTAGGTAAAGAAAAAAAAGTCTGTTTTAAGAAATGCTAATATAAGATTAGATAAACATAACATTATACGACTACATAATCGTTTGCAATTCTCATCATTAGATCCTGCGATGAAAAACCCCTACATGATACCAACAGAGCACCACATCTCACAGTTGATCATAATTCTACAAGGAGGTATCATTGAGACCCTCAGTGAGTTACGTACGAGATTCTGAATTCCACGCGCCAGAAAAAAGACTAAGCGTTCAAAGTGTGTGATCAGTAGACGACTGCATGCCAAAAAGATGACAGATGTTGCGGGACCCATAGAAAAAGAAAGAGTCGTGCAGAATGATCCATTCAATATCACTGGAGTTGACTTTGCAGGACCACTTTACTTAAAGATCGAAACAAAAACGTATATCGCATTATTTACATGTGCTACTACGAGAGCTGTTCATTTAGAGTTAGTGACTGACATGACCACTGATTGTTTTATGTTATCACTCAAGCGATTTATGACCAGACGAGCCGTTCCAGCTGTCGTATGGTCAGACAACGGAAGAACTTTCAAGAAAGCAGATAAAGAGTTCAGGGTGTTGTTTAAGTCATTCAAATATGAACGATTCCACGACTTCTTGACGGAAAAGCGAATTATGTGGCGATACAATATAGAACTTGCTCCCTGGTGGGGAGGTTGGTGGGAGAGAATGGTAAGATCAGTCAAGACCTGTCTAAAAACAAGTTTTAGGAAGAGCCCGGTTAAATTATGAAGAATTAAATACAACATTAGCGGAAGTTGGCAGTAATCAACTCTCGACTCTTGACCTACGTGAATAACTAAGCACACGAACCAGAGGTTTTAACTCCCGCACATTTTTTGACAAGAAAAAGGATAACAAGTTTGCCAGAGACCACGAATACCTTAAAGGGATATATTTATATGGAAGTTGAGATACGAAAAAGATGAACTACTGAATAACTTCTGGTCAAGATGGAGTCATGAATATCTTATTGGTCTCAAGGAATTAAAGAGTGAGCCTACGAACAGAACTTTACAAGACGTCATCGTTCTGGTTGAAGAGATGAATAAGTCAAGGTGGTACTGGAGAACGCCAAGAGTTATGAAGACTAATGAAGGTAGGGTTGGACATGTTAGATCTTGTGAAATTAAATTTCCTAATGGGAATTAAACCCAGAATCAGTCTTACAGAAAGACTATGCCTTTTAGAGGGAAGCGATATTTAATAGGGGGAGTGTAGAAACCTTTTATTTAATGTAATTTAATTTCATTTATTCGCCACCAGATGGTACTACGTGTAAAACCCTTTCTTTAAGTTTTGTATTTCCCGTAGAAATACTAAAAACGAAAATGAACATTGTAAGGAAACATTGCTTGTTTTATTCGAATAAGAATTATTTATTTATATATTCTACATATTATTTGATGAAAATTAGATTTTTTTTGTATTGAGATATTTTTGTTAATTATTCAAAACCTCCGAAGTTTTATAATTATGTCTCATTTTTAATAGATTTAAATGCATACCTTAAGACCAATGTGACTACTTCAACGGAAGTTTTACAAGAAGAATAACAGACATAATTGTTTGTATCGGATATAATATTAATGCCTCTTCTTACGAAATAACTTAATATACAGTTGTCAAACTTAAAGATTGTATTCAAGCATGCTAAACAACGAATAAATGTCATATAAACATAGGTCTGGAAATGCTCATTTCCAAGACATGAACAATGCACAGAGGTGTTGGCCGTACAGTCGCTCAGTTTCATAGAAAGTGCTCGAAATGTCCTCCATCGGCCGCAATGCACTCAACATAACATCGATCCATCGACTGCCGAACACGGTCGAAGATGCCAGGTGCACGTCGAATTGTGTTGAACCCATCCACTATGCGATCATGCAGTGCGTGGTTGTCAAGAACCGGTGTGGTGTACACTAATGCTTTAAGATAACTCCATACGAAAAAGTCCAGAGGGTTTAAATCAGGGGAATGAGCAGGCCATGCTGTTGGTCCCCCTCTTCCAATTCAACGGTCAGGATAACGCTAGCTCGGAAGTCGAGGGTTGTAATGAACTGAGGTGGCGCACCATCATGCATGAACCACATGTGACGACGAGTGTGCAAAGGAACATCCTCCAGGCATGTAGGCAACTCATTTTCCAGGAAATGACTGTAAGCCTCGCCAGTTAGTCTAGCTGGCAGAAACACTGGCTCGATGAGTTGATCGCCGATGATACCAATCCAGATATTTACTGGATTGTAAAACCTATTTACTGATAGGAAAAATTTTGTTGGTGCGTGACTGTGTGATAGCATGCGGTGATAGTATGACTGTGTGATATCATGAAAAGCACAGACTGCGCAAAAGAAGGTTGAACACATTGTTGCAGATACCATGTGCAAAAGGTACACATGGAGGTTAAGCGGTGGGGGACAGACCTTGCATTCTCTGTACGTGATATGGGTAAAGAAGCTTTTCCTGGAGAATTCTGAGCACACTTTGCTTGGATACGTAACTTTTCTATATCGTTTCATCGTTCTTATCTTGGAAATAACGCATTTCCTGACCCATGTTTATATAACATTTATTCGTTGTTTTGCATGAATACAACCTTTAAGTTTGGCAGCACATTTCAGATACACCCTGTATATTATCTAAACCCAGAAATATAAATAATTTAGTTATTTCTCCGTTCTTGAAGGGTCTCAGTCATAAGTTAATAAATGGGTCTGTTCAAATTTTATTTTTATTAGACTAGATAAATTAAAGAATTTTATTTATTTCCAGAAAAAAAATTGCACATCCATTTATATTTTGGAGAATGTTGCTTTGTTTTAAAAGTTAACTGTAAATAAAGAAGGCATTAATTTATTCTAATTGGCAGAAAAGGCTGACCCGTAGGCAGGGAGGCAATTAGTCATATGAACTCGGGTTATATGCATAATACATGAAATACTTTAAGTATGTCTTCGGCTGTTTACTCATTTACTATATTAATTAGATGGTGGCTCAACTTAAAAGAAACGTAATTAAATTTTTAATGATCTTCATCTACTTCAGCATTCGCATCCAAAATCCTTCAAGGTTTATAGTTGATGGTTGGAATTAGTTCTTCGAATGCCTTTTGAAATCTCGTTAGTGCCTCCAGAACGTACTGGAATTTGAAGGGTGTCCTTCTTCAAATGCTATTCACATGGAAAATCCTACCACTACATTGAATGTTTTCAAATAATTTAATTCTTTTTTTTTGTAGTTATCTGCTTTATAAAAGTTATAGTTCTCAATTTTTAACTTTTCTGACTTAGTATTATTGATTTTCATCATAAAAGCAGATATTTAGTAGATGAAATGAATTTCGATATATATGTATATATATAAAACAGTATATACAGTAGATCAGAATGAAAGATGTTGTTTGTAGAACTAGTTTTTATATATTTATATATATATATATTTATTGTGGTGATTTTTGTTGGTGTCACTGGCTCGTGAAAAGTTGGATCTAACTGGGTTCTGTTTATTTAGGGAGAGCAAGGGCTTTTATAGAGTATTTACAATGATCAGCCATTGGCTGAGGGCTTTAACAGTTCACTGGGGAATTTAAAATAAACACATGATTAATAACTGAAATTAATTGAAGATTTAAAATTACAGGGAATTATGGAAACCCTCAGCCGCTAAAATTCAAAAGTAAACAAACACAAAATATCGTTAATTTGAAATTTACAAGTAATTAGATTATAATTGATTGGACAGTAAAATACATATAAAAGTAAATAAGATAAAATAGCGTAAGCAAAATAATTTTAAATATGGTTATAAAAACTCATCATATATATATATATATATATATATATATATATATATATATATATATGTATATACACACACACACACTATCTCCCAACAAGTAATTGGACACCCCTGCAAACGACGATATCGGCGTTAAATATCGTGTGGGAAACAACAACGTCAACAGTCGCATGCAAGATGCCACGCAGTTCGGAGCTCTCCGATTTCGAGAAAGTGGTAATTGTCGGGTATCACAGAAATGGCCGATCCATACGTGATATATCCAGAGAGTTGACGTACTCAAAATCGACAGTGGCCTATGTGATTTGCAAGTGGAAGGAGAGGGGTGACTGTCGTAATATGCCCCGACCCGGCAGACCCACAAAACTGGGAGTTAGAGACCGACGGATGCTGTCCAGAGAACTTCGGATGACCCGCCCCAAATCGATGGGCCAAATCCGCGAGGAATTCCAACAGGCAACTGGAACTCTTGTGTTGATGAATACCATCTGTAAGGAAGTCCATCTGCTCGGTTATCACGGACGTGTTGCCACCCACAAGCCTTTGATCACCAAGTCCAATCGCGCTGCTCGGCTAACGTGGTGCATAGAACGTCGACAGTGAACCGTTGAACAGTGGAAACAGGTTCTCTGGAGCGACGAATCAAGGTTCACCCTCTACCGTTCGGATGGCAGGGTCTAGGTTTGGTTTCTGCCTGGAGAACGCCTCCTGCCGGAATGTATTGTGCCAACAGTGAAGTTCAGCGGAGATGGAGTTATGGTGTGGGGGTGTTTTTCCTGGTATGGCACGGGACCCTTGGTCGCAATTCCTGGTAGACTCAACGCCGAGACCTACAGTTCCATTTTGGATGACCAAGCGCTTCCTAGGTTATGGCAGTTTTATGGGGTGGACGCATGTTACTTTCAGGATGACAATGCCACCTAACATGTTGCGAGGTCCACCATAGCTTGGTATGGGGACAGTGGGGTTAATCGACTGGACTGGCCTGCGCAGAGCCCGGACCTTAACCCTATCGAGCACCTCCGGGACGAGTTGGAGCGTCGCGTCGACTTAAGGGATGCCCCCTCCGTCCAAAATCGGTGAAGGAACTGACCTCGTTTCTCCAAGCCGAGTCGAAGAAAATATCGCTCGCCGTCGTACAACGACTGGTTGAGAGTATGCCCCGGAGGGTCGCAGCTATAATCACCGCTCGTAGAGGCTCAACCAAATATTGACGGTGAATAAGCTTCGTTTTCCTTGTCTATCACAGGTGTCCAATTACTTGTTGGGAGGTAGTATATATATGAGTTAAATTATCGCAATAGACAAATTTCGTTAATAAAATTTCACAAAGGGCATAACATATAAAGTTCACGCTACTAAAGAACCTTGGAAACTGAGTGAGACCTATTATTAAACTTGCATGTGTATATATCCATGCTAGCGACCTGACAATTATTGCCCTGTAGATGACCATGGTGTAGTTAATAGCACCGATTAAAAATGCATGAAATAGTGATTCATGCTTTTAAAGTTTAGCTGATCACTAATTTAGATTTCACATGTGTACTTCGTTACCGTCTGAACCCCACCCCCCCTCATTAGTGAGATTTGAATAATGAGTCTTGTCTGAAATATTTGCTCAAACTTGCTAGTTTTGTAGAAAGGGTGAGTGATTTGTCAGTTTTGATGCTTATTCCTACAAACGTTTTACATTAATATAAAAAAAAAGGTTAACATGGAGGACATAACTTGAGAAAGAAAATCATTAAAGTATTACTGTTTCGTAGGAATACAGTTTTTTATCATGTACTTTCTTAAATTTTGCAACATAATTTTTGTAAAGCATAAGTTCTGAAATCATTATTCAATGACCAAAGTTTTAAAGAATGTCCAAAGTTTTGTCTAATGCTTGTAGCATTTTACGATATTTATCAAAAAAATAAATTCTCATACAGAGAAAAGTTGGATGTATTGGCGCTTAAAGGACAGTGTTATTTTGATTTTGGAACCAGTATGTAGATGGGGATGTGATGACTCCGAATAATACATCAATTTATTGTACTACGATTGATAAAAGAGTAAATCTGGGATGGGATGAGTTTGTTCAGTTTGTTTATATCATACTTGTAGAATTTTTTGGTTAAAATAACGAATAGTATAGATGTAAATCGTGGTGGGGATATTCGCTTCAGGAAAAAGCAATGTGTAATTAAATCTGACTTTTTTATCAATAATATTTATGTAATTGATAGTTTAAAATCTTGAAATTCTTGCGTTTTTTTTGTACCTTTTCACGGCAAATTTTTCATTCAAAAAATTAACATTTAGTCATAAGGAATTACGTAACATTGATAGGATTAGTCTAAAGCATCAGGCCCTTGTAGTCATTAAAAGAGGATCCTGCGATAATCAGCCGAATGGAGGGAAGTGATAGTCGAGAGTCAAACCATCAATCGCTTGTCGTGTATATAAGAAACCCGGGGTCACATAACAGAAGGCTGGGAACTCTTGCTGAACCCCTGAGGAGAAGGAAAATAAAATTACGTGAAAATAACCGAACACAGTTTGATTTGGCGGAAGTCGAATCAGAATTAGTATGGGGATTAAAATTGAACATAGAAATGGGGGCTTTGCTTTAATTTTTATAGTGGATACTGGAATATTGTATTAATAAGAATAATAATAGTGGTATTATTATTATTTGTGGAAATTAGGAGAATAGCTCATTTATAGTAATTGTTTCTTTTTACTTTGTTTATTTGAGTTCGAGGAATACTTCCGCAATACGATATCAAAAAAATAATAAATTTAGCTTGAAAAAAAAGTTTTTTCTGTATCTTTAAATTACTCTGTTATAATTTCTTATACTAAAAATTATTTCATTGATGTTTATTGTAATTATTAAAAGAATTAAACTTTTATAAGATAAAATAAAATTCTTTACTACTTGAGCTACCTTATCCCGCTCTAATATGATTAGTTGCAAAAATACAAAAAAATTTATGGGATTATTCCTATTCTTTTCCAAGAATATCAACTGAAACATCGAATATGCAGCTTCTCATTCGTTTTGCACCGTTGGCAATTGCCGACATGATAACAGTCACGAAGGCTTCTACAATTATAAAAAAAATCAGACATAAATGTGGTAATCATACATAAATATAATTATCTAATTAAATAGCTTTTAATAAAAGGCTATTAATTGGATATTCTCGTCTTGAAGGATTTCCCATTTTGAGTGACCACTCCAGGCTTCAGCCTAAACATAACAGACAGGTTTCGGGTAGAGCAGGTTTCGGGTTACCATCACTCCAGGCTATTGTTAAAAAAATTTCAGAAAATTTTTAGCCTCAAAACTCAAATTCTCAAAATTGATAAGTTTGTTGTCTTTTCCAGTGTTTCTGCTTGAATGCACAAACCTGCAACCAATATTAGAAGGAAACTGATACGTGATTCTCCGTTCATTAACGTTGTCATGGTTTGCAATAACATCTAGTCTGTGACCAATATAAGACGGTAGGGATGAGCATCTCTAGGTGACAAAGCAAGAATTTCTCTGTGTTCTGGCTATCATTTCGTTAGGGACTAGGGAATATAACTAAAAATATAAGTCATAATTTGGCCAAATAAATTTTAGTTCATAATTCAAATCTTTCTTTTCTTGTATAAAAGATATAATAAATAATTTTAATAAATAGTTGTAAATTATGTATAGATAAATTATGAAGTAATGGTGATTCTCATAGAATTTACAAACTGAGAAATGAAAAAAACATTAAAAAAAATGTTTCTAACATTGTGAAAAATTATAAAGTATTTTGCATTTGAATCTTTTAAAATCTCTTCTGGTCAGAATCGAACTTTTCTAAATATATATATATTTAGTGAATGTCAGTGAAATATATATACATATATAAATTTCACTGACATTTTAAGAAAGATAAAAGGAAAACATGTATTTATTCTTTTATCAAATTAGTAACTTATTTATATATGAAATGAAATCATAGATACTGGATAGTAAAAAAAAAATCAATGAGTTACGTTATTTATGTAAAACTGTGGATTATCACCTATTCCTGAAATTAGTATCTTTCTCTGAATGTAATTGAAATAGTATTTATCTTTCTATTATTATTTTTTTATATACTATATAAATTTAAATTAAGTTTTTACTTACGATGATCTCACTTATTTTACTGTAAATATAGTAATCGTTTCTAGATCATTCTTTTTTTCATTTACACGATAAACACAATTTGTCAGTCAGTCTACTTTCTTCAACATTTTTAGAATATAATGAACAGATTTTAAGAAATAAATAATAAAAAAGCATTTATCACTCCTATTGAAAAGATAAGCTATTTAAGCTACTGGGTTCATATCCCATTGAGAGGTTCTCCTTCTTTCTCAGCCTTAGGGGTCGTCCATTAATTACGTGAGG
>JAFIDM010005346.1:29306891-29369940 GCA_023159025.1 Thereuonema tuberculata | reverse complement strand
ACTATATATATATATATATATATATATATATATATATATATATATATATATATATATATATATATATATATATGAGAGAGAGAGAGAGAGAGAGAGAGAGAGGAGCCACAACTATGTACTGACTCTCTGATGATCAATATCTCGGGAACAAAATGACATAGACTTACAATTCTTGCGCCATAGTGTAGTTCAATAATTACTGAACACATGGCAATGGTCACACGAGTCATTGTAGGTGTTCAAAGTGACCACCATCGGCAGTACAGTGTCGATGGCGTTCCACTTCTGAGCAAACTACGAATGTGTGTTCGATGTGATGGCTGCGCAATATGCTTTGATGGATTCTCGTAGCGCTTCCAGTGTACGTTCAAGTTCCCCCCACAGGTAGAAGTCCAGGGTTGTTAGGTCTGGAGACCGTGGTGGGTACTAAATGGCATCTCTGCGACCTACCCATCGTCCAGGTACAGTGGCATCCAAGTTCGCCCTGACATCGCGATGGTAGTGAGATGGAGTAAGATACAGTAAGATACACCATCCTACTGTAGGCAAAATACCTCATCGCCAAACATCTCTCGAATGGCAGGGAAAATCGAAGTTTGCAACATATGGAGATACGTCTCACCAGTTACAGTAACTTCAAAAAAGAAAGGGCCGATCAATCCGCGAGATGATAGACCACACCACACATTAACATCTGGTAGATTTACTTTCCTGTCTACGAGAACGTGTGGATTGAAGTAGCCCAGTATACACAATTGTGACGGTTTACAGTACAGTTCAGTTTGAACTGCGCCTCGTCAGACCAGATAATTTTCCCTGCAAAATCCTCATTATTGAACTGCACTATGAACTAGACTATGAACTACACTATTGAACTACACTATGGCCTAAGAATAGTACGTTTATGTCATTTTGTTCCCAAGATATTCATTATCAAAGAGTGAGTACATAGTTCTGGACTTCTCTGTATATGTATGTATGTTTGTTAGCTTCCAATATCATTTATGCAGAAACTGATGAATTTCGTTAAAATAAAAAATAGTTTTTGTTCAAAGTTGATGTAAAAAAAAAGTATTTGGATCCAAAATATATTTCTTCACAATTCTTGAACTGTTGAATTTTAAATAGGTACGAACGTACAGTAGATTAGTGGAAAGGCGAAGCTCAGTGAGACGAAGAATCATCCATTACTATCTGGAAGTTTATTGGAAAATTACTTTTATAATTTACACTAAATAGCCAAATCTTCCAGTCTGATGCTTCTGAAATTGAAGGAATATATGATCCGAGATTTTCGTTAATGAAAATCATCAGTTTTAAATGTATCTATTTTTAACAAGTGTTGTTTTGTAGGGTTAAAGCTATTAATATTTTTTAAATGAAAAAATAAGCACATTTAAGTCATTCTATTGAGTATATTCTGTTTATCAGATTCTTACAGTGTTTTTTTTTTCCTTTTTGTTGCATGTTATGATTTATTTAGGAAACTGTTACAACACCACTGCTTTGTATTCTGAAGAAAGTGATATTCTACAGCTCAGATTTTTATGTCCTTAATCTTTTATTTTTGCGTCTGAGATAAAAATTAATATCGACTAACAGCAATAAATCATAACAGCATAGTCTGTCGTAATCCCATAATTCCACAGCACGGCGTAATCCCATTTGTTGCCAGTTTCTTGTTAATGGCATTAAATTGTTTACGCAGCTTCAAGGTGTGATTGGTTGCCACACATTCACTTCCTTTGGTCTGTGCAATCACTTCCTGACCACGGTTAAACAAATCCGTCAACATTCTACTAAACTTTTAAGCTATCTCTACCATCAACCATTTTGCTTTCACCAAAATGTTGATAATTTTCATAAAATGGCATCAGATTTAAACTGCCTCATAAATCTTTCTAACTGTAACTTCCGCTCTTAATACGATGTGATTTTGAAAACTTAAAGTTATCATGAAACCAAAATTCGTTACAAACTTGATAATTATGCTTTAAATTTCTCTTTAAATGATTTTATAGGATTAGAACAAAATTGCTTATGGAAAGCAAAATATATGTTAGATTTATGGATGTTATCAAACAAGCAGTGTTTTTATTTTCTGAATAGAAAAAACGTCTTTGTCACTCAAAATTACCATACCATATATACTTCTTAGCTATTTTACTCAGGAATATTGATGTTCAGGAAACTGATACGTAACCAAGAAAAAAGTTCTTTTCCGGATTAAAGATGTCATATCTCATTAGCTCTTCCGTTTAGTTCTGTATTTTTTACTCATTCTGTTTGAAAATGAAAGAAATGATAAGGAAGCCAGAATAGTACGATCGAATAAAGGAAATCTTGGATTTTATTAAGATGATCTTATGGTATTTGTGCGTAAAATAGTGTTCCTCGTATTCATTACTGATGTCGTCAAAGTCAAATATCCTTCGAATGTTAAGGCATTAACAAAAAATATCTATCTCCTTGTACAGATCTGAGGAGAACTTAGTTAAATAAGCTGTGGTTCAGCCTGATATTTACGAAATTATCCTTACAAGAAGTACCAAATTATAATGCTTTACGCCTGTGCTTTCAACAGCCACAAAAAAAATGCTATAAAGTCACTTAGCCTACAAATCAAATGCAGTTCAGATTCCAATTGACCGACCCAGCTCTGTTTGATATGATGAATATTTCAGATCCATGAAATCATTTCAGAATTTTGTTTAAAACCATCTCATAGCGGTTCGTCAGCTTTAACATTTTTGTTTAGACAGCACTTCGATACATTAAAAGAGATTTAATCTTTTCAGCTATCTATCTAATGGCAGATTTTGTGCGGGAAAGTAGATGCGTTGTATGAGCGTTAAAGGACTTTGTCTCTCAGAACTAATATTTAAGCACTATATTTTCCTTTCTAATTATTTCATTGTGTCCTTCCTCTCTTCTTCGTCATTTAGCCATTATAAGAATTTTTCCATGCATATGTAAGTAATTGTTAGTCGTGTACGGACTTTGTGTATATTAAACAAATCTGTAACGCAAGGCATAGAAACTTTTGATTTTTTTTACATATTAAAAATTATACAAAAACTACATTAATTCAATCAATATATTTACAAATGCATACATGTCAGGTGAACTATAAATTATAAATATCTGGATACTTTACGGTTGTATTTTTGTGAATGACTGCAAACGCAACCAATGCGTATCACAAAGATACTAGAGTCCCATCATCTCAGTCAATAGAGCCACAATTTTTTCCCCAAATTTCAATTTTGAATCTCTAGTTGTAACCTATATTTTTTTCAACATATTAAATGTTTACGTTTCTAAAGATTATTTTCACTGTACTATATGCCTAAAGGTGTTGACAATGAAATTAGTTAATAACTCGATTTTAAATAAAATTTAAACTTCTGAAACTTATTGGATATATAAAATATAGCAGGTTGCAAAATATTCGAAAAAATGGGACCGATTTAGAAGGACAAATAAATTAGCATTGCTTGTATATCTCTGATGTTCTTCTATGATAAATCTTCCATAATTTACAATACTTAATTTATTTTTCATTGATATTCAAACGAGAAATAATAAATTAAATCTAATATTTCGTATCTATTGATTTTTAAAATGAAGAATCATAATATCTGTCATCAAAATTTATAGAATTAATTTTAAAGCATCTTTCATTAAACAAATGATATAAATTATTGAAAAGAATATTTAGATTAAGGAATGTTTTGCTGATCGACAAAGTTGTTCACAGAAAACAGATTGATGATTACAGTAAAAGCTAATCAGCTAAAAGTGATGAACGATTCTTTGATAAACCAATTAGTTTTGAATAATGTTTACTTGACTTTTGTAGATCAGATCAAATTGCCAATTTTATTAGATAACGTTCAAATGATGTTTATTACCACCATGCCGCAAAGCAGATAATCAATAAAGTGAAAATATATGAACTGACAGGAAGTTTAATCCTCCGCAGAAACCTGTTATATTTAGATTTTATTTTGGGAAAAAATTAAATATGTGTGAATAAAATATGCTTGTTTTTTTTTATTGGAACTAGGCCATCCCCCGTTTACAGATTGATCGGTATAAATGTTTGAAGAAGAGATATGTTGAGATGGATGTTGGTTGATATAGATGATATATGAAGATCATAGCTTATATATTTAAAATATTGCAACATTACAGCAATTATAGTTCTAATTGTCATTTTCGAATTACAAATAAACAGACGGATCGGAAATGAATAAACAATCGACCCATAATTCTTCCTTAAATCTTTTCTTTTATAATATATATTATTAAACATCATCCACACTATCAGAAATAAAAGTCAAAATACCACATTTATTACTAGAAAAAAACGAATTTTCAAGGAGGTATGAAACGTCTCCTCTTTCTCAAGCCAAGATAATAATAATAAGTGAAATTCTTTTTATTATAATGCCCTTAAAATATCATGCTAACAACAATGTAATGAAAAACAACATTGTATTAATAGTGAAGTAAAAATTTTATATAATGAAACGAATACTAAAATTAGATAGACAATAGAAAGCTTATGTATTCGCAATTCAAAAGAAAAAAGTCTCAATAGAAATGAAGGAGTTAAAGTAAGTAAAAGTTTAGTAAAATTGGCTAGAGACATGGTTAAAAAAAATTTTTAACCTCTAATAAAAAGGTAATAATTGAAAAATTCAATAGTTGATAGTCTTTATATATAATAATAATTAGGTTTTTCGTTGATTGCTAAGACTTTGTGATTATTATATTGTAGAATATGATTCCTTCTTAATTAACGTTTTTAATTGTTAGTATGATATTTTAAGGGCATTGTAAGAAAAAGAATCTCGCTTATTATTGTTATCATGTAAAAGGCTTGAGAAAGAGGTGACGTTGCATATCTCATTGAAAATTCGTTTTTTTCTAGTAATAAATGTGGTATTATGACATTTATTTCTGATAGTGTGGATGATGTTTAATAATAAATAAACAATCTTGAGATTCAAATAAATAAGCTGAATATATTCAATATTGATGGGGGAAAGGGGAAGGAAGTCAAAAAACAATATAAAGTGAGTTGTAGTTTCCCTGGTCTAATGAATAAGACGTCTGACTTCAGATCAGAAAGTTGCAGGTTCGATTCCCGTCGCGGACGTTTCATTGTAAAAATTATTTCTATTTTCCATTCTCACAGGAAATTGCGCCTGCCAGACAGACAGAGAAATAAAAGATTTTAGTAATATAGATTAATTAATGATAATAATAAGTTCGAAAAATTTAACTGATGAATATTCCTTTTTAAATGCTATTTTGTGATATGTTTTATTTTGTTTAAAATTCATTGTTTGAAATGCTATCCAATTTTAAAGGCAAAAATACATCACCTAAGAATGATGTCATAAAACATTGAAAGTTCCATAAATTTTGAATTTAATAAATTCAGTTAAGACTTCTAAAAAAAATTTCTAAATATAAAATTGAAAAAAATAATGTCTAAAAACATATTTTGATGAACAGGGCAGGGATTTTCTAACAAAGTCATTTATCTCTGATATGGAATCGAAATTTGAAATTCGATACCCCATCATCTGTCATTGATTCATCTGATCATTTTATCTGTGTCTTTGGGAATTGTTAAAAATACAGTCAGTATGAAATGCTAAAGAAAACTTTATTTTAACGTATAGGAACAAGAAAACTCTTAAAAATATTCCATTTTATCTGTTATTTCTCTAATTTTATAAAGATCTGATGCTCTCTTTATCGTCTTTCGAAGCTCGATAGACGATAAAGCTTCGGAAGACGATATTCGGGAGTTAGAAGTGAAAGAATTAGAAATCTAGAGCAATATCAACTGTCTATACGTTCATATCGATTAAGTTCATATTGAAAACACATTTAATCTTTTTCCTTCTACCTATTGTTCTTGAGGAGCTTAAGGCTATATACGAGAGTATAATAATATTTAATAATATGTTGTTTCAATCAAACATTTTTTTTTAATTTGTATGATTGCTGATTATGTCATGTTTGCCAATTTATTGACATTTAATTTTTCAACAAATCCAACAACTTCTGAGAAAGTTGGGTACTAATTGTAGTATAATGTTCCTCATTTGACTTCAGATTTCTTAAATTCATTTTTTTTTCCTAAACAAAAAAGCTTCATAATCAACATAACTCGCCTTTTTTCTTTCTTCTTTTTTTTTAAGTTTTTCAATAAAAATTCTTTCACTTTTGTTTAGAAGTTTTCCAGTAATGCTGTTACATGATTACGCATTCCAGTCATGTGAAAAGAGTTTGCAGTAGCAGTAGATGACGCACAAAATGCCTAGAGTAGACAACTGTGCGATTAACAGTAGCTGATACACCCTCAACAATTCATAAAAGAGAGAAGTCTAGAAATAATTGTGCAGATGGGTGTAATTAAGATAACGTACGATCCCTCGAGAACAAAGCTAATTAGGAGAACGAGCAGAGTGTAAGAAACCTTCAACATCACGAAATGTTTCTTTTGTATTAAGGAAGTCCAAATTCTCTCAGTTCATCCTATAACTGCTCTCAAGTGTTTTTTTTTTAATGTTTTCTGAAAATGCTCTTCAGAAGATGATGTAAGAAGCGCTATAAAAACCAAGATTTCACCGGAATTATGACTTTGGTGTATATTACGATTGCACAAAGCATTTTCACAGTTTTAGCATTTATCAATACGACCTCCGTTTAATTTTGATAACAGTATATGACCAAAAACTTTAGCTTCGAATGATCCTCTCAAGATAGAAACTCTCTCAGTAGATTGCCCTCGGCCTGCTGTTCTCTTTCTTATAATTTGCATAGAAAAAAAAGTGGGGACTTATTTACTGGAAAACCAATATCTCTGCGCTCCCTCATAAGCGATGGCTTATTACCAGTGTCCTTCCAGCTAATGACCTGGGGCAGTGTACTTACCCGAAGTCAACATCATCTGTTACTTCCCACAAAGACTGTAAACATCCTAGCAGCGTGTTTTCTTAAGAGAATGAAGGGCGTGGAGGGAAATGGAATTAAAACTTGTAGCATGCAAGGGCTGATAAAGCACAAAGTTACTCAAACTTCCACTTTAACTTGGTGCGTCATTTATCAGGTACTGACACAGGAAAGTGATGAAGTTTATGGTTTAAGAGTAATCCGTTTTCGCAACCTCGACTTAAGTAAACACATTAAAAATGCGTAGTTAGTGGCGAACATGTTACGTTATTGATCAGTGATATTTACCGTGGATGTTAAAATTGTTATGAGTTATAGAATACTTAAAGTTTCAAAGCTCAAAGAAAAGAAGAAACAACCTAAAAACTATCTCTGTAAAAATCATCAGAATATCGGAAAAAAGATGTTGTTGATATATCATATTTCATTTCATCACATTTTATCACAAATAAATTTTAAAGTTAAACAAGAGACGTATCCAGGAATTCGTATGGAGGGAGGTAAGAGTTATGATGATCTTCGCCGCCGACACAGAAACATTGCGTCCTGTTTCCGGACAGAGAAGGGCTACCAAGAAAACGATGGCTCTCCAACCGAAACAAAAGATCAAATTCGCTGGATTTCTTCCATTTTTAGATGCAATAGTGATTGTGGGTTGCAACTTTTATCTCTCACAGTATTCTAACTAAAAAATCATGAAACAATACTTTCATTGTAAATTATCATAGCCGAAGATTTCGGATTCAAATATTTATCAAGTTCTTCGAAATATTGTACGCATTTTCTAAATGATGACAGACTTATTGTTTTCAATTCAATTGAATTTTATTGCCAATAAATTTTTACAAGACTTATATTCTTCGTTCAAGATATGCCGTATTTTGTATGTTAAATGCCAGTCTTTACTTCTACATTCATCAGTTAATAGCCGAGAACTCTATAGACGATATTGAACCATTCTAAAAATGGATTGGTTCTTCACTTCCTACATCCCAACTGCAATTATCAGTTTACCTCATCTACATCTGAATATTCATTGGTTTAGAACTGTGTCTTCGCCTATAAAGAGTGGATCTTGTGTTATTTTTCTTCACCAGATGATGTTAGTCTGAGCGCTAACGAAATCAATCGTGACGTTTTTATTTATTTTATTTTTTTTTCTATTTTATTGATGTTTTTTGCATTCTATTTTTACAGAAAATGTTTTCTGCATTAACTTTGTGTTACATTTGATTCAATTTAACCTTATTGATATTTTTTCTTTGTTTTACAAGAAAATGTGATGTAAATAATTGAAACTTAATTCTTCATAATAAACTTTCATAAACACTTAATAATTTTTATATGTTAATTAACTTCACATTAACAGCGTCATTGATTAGAATGGTGTCAGTACAAAGTAAAAGCAGTCACACACATCATTAATTTAGAGAAAACGTGGTCTTAATTTTAAAAAATCCTAAAGGAATGATACTAATTTATCGAAATTAGTAATGTCTTTCATTGCTCTTTCATTGCAATTTCTTTCTGAAATATTTAACTTTAGATATTAATGACATACATAGTGATCTTAAAAGATTAAAATAAATTTAACCAATTAAAGATGTCAAACAGTGCTTCGATTTCGAAGAAAGGAATTTCTATTATTTCTGTTTTTTTATATATATCGGAATTTCTTACGACTATCAGAAAAAAAAACTATAGATTCTTTTGTGTCAGTCGATTTTAAGACTAATTCAGGTTTCCTCTCTTTATTTGTTTTCAGTCCCTCCTTATTGGATTGTAGAGCCCAAAGACTCTGCCGTTGTGTTACACGAAACCCTTCTTCTTGATTGCCAGGTTGCGGGTTCGCCTATGCCATCGATTACATGGAAGAAAGCGATGGGTAAGTTCTCTTTCTCTTTCATTATCAAAGGGGAGACTTGATTCATTGTCTTAACGTAAAAAGTAGAAAGTAAGAACTTGAGAAATTTTAAAATATTCACAGAATATCTTTTAAATATTTTATTTAATGTTATTCATTTCAAACTTTACTGATATCTTAGAAAAATATACACAAAAATATATTTCTAAATTTAAAATCGGTATGGCATTAGTAACTTCAATGCTATGACTTTCTTTCTACAAAATAGTGTAATCTCAAATTGATAAAATTGAAGATAAGTCGAACGATTCGAGTCTGTACAGATGCTGGTTAAAATAATAACGTGTTTCGACATAAACTTCTCAATTCATGTCCAATTCATCTCAATTCATGTCCAGTGTATATTATATAAGCTTTCAAAAACATTGGCCATCACGCAGAATCAGGCTGGAACCCTTATTAGCCTACAGTCTGATAAGTCTGAAACTGGATTCGAATCCCAGAGCTAATTTATATTTTGTCTTTTTTCATTGTTTGTTTCTATCTTTGGGATTTACTGTAGAATGCCTCCTTTGAGTACCCTGGGCAACTTTTTATTCGGCCAAGTAGTCTATAGATACCGACCCTTCTGAAAACTAATCACGTTGACAAAACGTCTTTGTTTTGATAAAAAACAGTATAAACGTTACTACTATATTGGAAAATCCTGATACGGTTCTTCGAAACTGAAATTAATCAAAAATTTGTCAAAAATCTTAATGTTATGCGGTTAATATATTATTTTTTTTCAAAAAAATTGGTTATAAAAATGATGAGTTGAAATAGGCAAAAATCGAAACATGGGGTGTATTTCTACATTATCTCTATACAAATCAATTGAATTTTGAATTTATTGATGAACTATAGATGAACTAGTGTAAATTTGTTCTTCACTTTAACTATTTAAAACTTAGTAAAATATTATAGACACACTTGAGTTTAAATTTTGGTATGATTTTACATAGGTAAAGAAGTTTCGGAATTAAGTAATTAGTATTAACCAGTAATTAATAATAGAATCACTAAAATAAAAGATTCCTTTCTATTTTTATTTAATGATAAAAGATTCATTTAGATTTTGAAAACACAAATAACGAAATAAGTAAAACATAAACAAAACATTTAATTTGAAATCTTTTTCTTACGAATCAAAGTATTTTGCCACTGTTGACTGTCATCTCTGGCATAGATTCTGGTTAGTTCCCCTCTCACGAATGGTCGCGCCTCCTCTTGGCAATCTATAGATTATTTATATCTCCGTTAGAGAAACAGCTAGCTTTTACATTAATCTGATAACAAAATTGTTAACGGCTAACTTTACCTGTATTTGAAAGAGAAAAATTAATAAGAATGTTAAAGCTCTTGTACTGTGTTTTACAAAGTTACATTTTTTTGTCTTTTTTGTAAATGATACAAAAAAGATATACATTTTATAAGTTTTAGTCTTATACTTTTATACGTTCGCTATTTTTTTAAAATTATTATTAAAATATAAGACATTTTTGAAATGTTCTTATCTTACTCTATTTTTATCTTCTAAATTGTTCGATCGACTAAACGGCTTACTGTGTTTTAATATACTGCGTCCACTATTTGCAATATTTCAGTAAATATTTGAAGAATGGCATTTCACAGATTCCATATGAAAAATACAGACAATCCAATTAAGCTTTTTAATTCGTCAATATTCGTTAATTTTTTTATGCTTAGAAGCATTGTTTAATTTGTTTTATATTTTTTGTAAAAACACTACGTTGTTGTATTCCTTCTATTTAAGAAAAAGTAAGTATAGTATTTTACAAATTTTTATTAAGAAACTAGCTGTACCCGGCATGGGTTGCAATGCCACTCAAAAAAAGAAAGTGTTTGTGTTTTAGTTCTGTTTATTGAAGTACTTTTGGATATACAATATTTTTTGTTTTTCCGTGTGGGGCATATACGAATAAATCAGAAGGTTTTCCGACGCGGGAGTAGGTCACATACAGCTGTCCATGTGTGAAGCAGGGATTTTCCAAATTTAGTCCACACACTTGTAGCGGTTATACCTGTGCTTTGTTGATGGTCATTGCAAATGCGAGTCGCACCGGAAACTGCAAACGTTGAAACCGGAAATACACTCATTTGTTGAAACTCCTCGCGCACCAGATATTGTAAAATAGTTCTACTAATTCAGAAACCTACACGTGCGTGCGCACAACAACTCACCAAAGTTTGATCGCAATCTGATCAATGCTATAGGAACGCATATGGGACAAACAAACAAAGAAACATTCATTTTTATATCTTAAGATTACAGAGGACAGGATTTTCTTAAAGTTACCTCTATTTTGGTTTTGTACCCTATTTGAAATTCTTCCTCTGCCTTCTTGACAGAGAATAGGGATTAATAGATAATATAGTATACAGTCCGTTTTGATAGAGTTTTGCCGAATTATATGATCTATTACTTAAATTGTCCTGAAATTGTGTGTCTATTTACAAAATACCTATCGTTCTGTTAATATCCTCAATTAGGTTCTACATACACAAGGCTGTCGTAATTAAAGGGGAGGTGTTCAGAGACTTGTATCAAAAAATATAGTGGACGAAATGTAATCATACTTGGTGTAAATTGCTCTCTGGAATACGAGATTTCGATTTATAAAAAAATAATTAAAAAAATAAAAAAATCATAGAAATTTGTCCACATAGGAATATTGATGTTAAAAGCACTTGCTTTAAGATTATTAAAAGAATAATGGTTCAAAGATACACTAAATTAATTTTCGTGTTCGGATAAGTTACAGATGCTGTTCAATATGTTCTCCGTTGAGATATTCGAAGAACTGAATTCTATGAACGATGTTTTGCATAATTTTGCATAAATCTTCTTGTTTAAGTAAAGAATTTGGCTTTATTGGGGCGCTAGAAGCATGTGAAATTTGCATAATCTCATTGCTGCTACTGATGAGTTGGTGGATTTAAGGAAGATGGAAACTGATTCACGATATTCTAATAAGACTGAAATGCAATGTCTCTTACCTTATCTGAACTTGCGTTGCTAGTCACGATTACGATCAACAACGCAGTAATGCTGATTCCCAGCTTCCAGAATTCCTGCAGTGGAAACATAAGAGAACAAGTTCAATGATAATAACAGATCTAAGAGAATTGATTTAACGATTTAAAAACAGCGGATCTTCAGTAGTGGGTGCAAACCGATTATTTCTCTACAACTTGAAGAAGTTGTTATTTCCTGGAACACAGAATGAATAATGCTCAGTGAACCAGCAGTGCTTGGGCAATATCAAGGTAGTTAGATATGTCATACTCAACTAAATACAGAAAATTCGATTCAAATGTTGAAGTTTTTCCCTTACAAGATCTTCCATACTCAAACTTTGCTTCATGCGGATGCGGAAATCTGACTAATTTCATATTCTTAGCTTGAATGTAGGTCAATGTCGATGGCTGAGAAGATCCCTAGGTGAGTGATCCTGAGTGATAAGGCACATTTTTTTTATATGGAGTATCAACACATCAATTGCCGCATTTTGGCTGCGAATAAGCCTCATTTGTTCCATCAGATCCCTTTACACTCACCGAAAGTTACAGTGAGATGTAATTTCACTGTATCATTTAGCATCAGTCCGCACTTTTTTGAAGAAGATCTCCCGACGGAAAACTTGTATTATCTCTGCTGTTAGATATCCAGAGATGCTACTCAGCTCTGTTGTTTCGCAACGCCTCGACTCTACCATATCCATGCAGGATGGAGTATCACCTCACATTGGACTGTCAATACAGCGAGTGTTGCGACAACAATTCACAGAAAAGAGAGTTACCTCGTTTGCCTGTTCTGAACCTCTGTGACTTTTGATTACGGGGTCATCTCAAAAGCTTGTTATCTCAAGGGCATGTTTCTGAGTTAGCAAACTTGGAAAACAGAAAAACGCAGTCTGTGAGTGAAATTAATGTAGTCTGTGAGTTCGGTTTAGTCGTAGAAACGTCGTTCACACAATGGAATTCTATGAACATCTGAACGGAGGACATATTGAACCACATCTCTAACTTATAGGAACACGAACCTGATTTGTAGCTTCTCTTTTAGCCATTACTCTTTCAATAAACCCAAATCAAGGGCTTCTAAGCCAAATTTTCCAAAGCAAAATTTTTCATTTACTTTTTATTTTTAATTTTTGTTTTATAAATTGAAACCTCAAGTTTCACATACAACAAGTTGGGTTGAATTTCGTCGTCTATATTTTCTCTACAGGGTCTGTGAACACTTACTCTTTACCTGCAACCACTTTGTGTAAGAATTTATGCATATAAACACTAATGTATTTCTGACCCCCATTAGAGACAGTGTTAACACATATCCCTTAAACTTCTTCTAAAAAAAATGATTGAAATTTGAGAAATTAAGAATCGTGCTTTAAAACTTGATAAGTATGTTTCATCAATATTCACAAAAGTTTAGCGTTTTAACGAAATATAAATGCTTCAAAGATAAAGAGGATTACTGAATTTATTCCAGAACCTTCGAGGCAAGCTCATGTGACATTTCACAAAATTTCAACGTGACTGAAATTTACATAAAATCAAACTTTGTTTTCTTTGAATTGAATTGGATAATGTATTACAAAATACCTGTACACGATACACCTCGTGTATCACTGTTGATTGCTCGTCATCGTATTTTGCGCTTCCGCTGGAGATTGGAACATCAATATTGACCTCTACAGAGTGCTGTTATGTGGTCAGATGAATCCCATAAACTGCTGTACCGGACTGACGGGTACAGGCATTGACAGCATTGGCCTTGACAGCATTGGCATTGACAGCATAAGGCCATAATCCCATCTTGCCAGGAGGGCTCTATCCAAGGAGGTGGTGGCTTTACGATGGTTTGGGACGTCTTCTCATGGGGCATTGGATCCGTACTGTGCTAGAGAGATCCTTAAACGTTGCAAGCTACAAGACTGACTGTGCTGACTGATCACCTACACCCTGTCATGGCTTTCGAACACCCTGTAACCGATGTTTTAGGCATAGCTCGTGGAACGCTCTTCTGAGCCTTCATTCAGTGGCCCGCAAGATCCCCGGATTTAAACCCTAACGGCATAACGAATATTTTGAGGATGCTGTTGAGCGAGACATCAGATTCATGAATCTGGCACGAAGTCTAGGGCATAGTTAAGCACAATGTTAGATCAGGTAGAACTGGCACTAAAAGCAAAATTAGATGGGATCCAAGCCTGGGAGTGTACAGGCTATTAATAAAAGAGATATCTAAAAATGAAAATTCTATCTATCTGCAATTATAATTTTTAAATTTCTTTCCCAAAATAAAATTAAATGAAATAAAGATACCAAGTTCTAATACGATACGTTTCTAATCCTTAAATAAACCCTTAGAACCTTCTCTTACATTTCCAATTTTATGACTACTTATATAAATTATTTATTTACATTTATTAGTTAAACTACGTCTACTGTATTTCAACTAGTGACAGTGCTGCAATATATTTAAATATCAAATATAAATTTAAATAATGTATTTGGTCATATAATCAAGCTAACCTATATAGAATTGATGTTATATTTATTGTTTTGAAACTTATATAAAAAATATGCCAATGTTACTCTTGGGGTCATGTGATGTAAGGCTTCTGGCGTTCCATAACCAATGGGACTAAATTGAGGTCGGTGATCAGACGATTCCCGCGTGCCTTTAACCCCGTTAAAGAAACCCCATACAATTCTGAAGAGTGCAGGGTTGAACCTACAACACATCTGGAGGAGAATTCGACATGAAGAAAATCCCGAATCTCCGGCGAATATCGAACCAGAATACTCCAGCTCGCAGCTAAGTACTTTACTACTTGGCGACCGGTCCACACGAAACTAATATAAAACAAAATTAGTTAATAAAAGTTTCTTGGCTTCATTTTCTTCAAGTGGTGGTCTACATTCAATATGTATCCAAAAATCTCCGTTTCATGTCATGAAGCAAACGATATAATAATGAAAACTAACAACAGAAACATTATAAAAAATGTTAATGTAGATTAGGAATTAGACGTACAGGTTGTGTGGTACAGAAATGTGAAAAAAATTATCAAAGTTTTCTTGCATACAATCATCTAATTAATGCCTTTCAAAATTATTTCATAAGAACTTCTAAATATTGCTTTAATTGAGTAATTATACTAATTACTCTTTTCGGTTTGCTTTTAATGGTTGTTTCCTTTATAATGTTTTTAAGAAATGTTGAAAAACATTGATTTATCCCATGCTTTTATTATTTGGTAAAGAAAATATATATTCTTATCTTGTTTATTTCTAAGTTGTAATGATGATTCCTTGAATATATTGTCTGTAATTATCAAGCTTACCCAATTTCTCTTTGATATGGAGTTTATTTATCTTATTTTATAATAAATAATAATACAAGTATAAACATGCAACAGTTCATTAAAGAACGAGTCTCTTTACTTTAATTGTTCAATACATAATTAAAATTTGCTGAATGACACAAATGAGTTCCTTAAAAGACAAAAAATATTTACTCAGCTCTTAGTAATATTTGTTTAGTGCACTTGTTGTTTGTCCAACATTCGACATTTAAGTGGTCGTTTAATCACTTTGACGTATTTGCTATGTTCTGTAGTGTATTTGTATTTTCTAACCATTATTTGCAATTGTATTGCTATGTTGAACTTTTACCTTTTTGTTGAATGCTGGAAGAAACTACACCATAATCTTTTAAGAGATATCATTCCAATTACATGTATTTTATTTAGCTATACTTTTTATTAGGGGATTTTTCTAAAACCTTGGAAACAAAAGAAAAAGAATCAAACAAATAATTTTACAACAGAATACAACGGAAAAAATATGATACAAACCAAATTATCTGCGCAACCTTACATTCACAAAAAGAATTACTTAATATCATAAATTTTAAGATAGTCTGGTTTGAAAAAATTAACATTTAGCTGTTAAAAATTATTGGTGTTTTTTTCTGCATTTGAATTATACGATTTTAATAAATCTATATGCAAAGTTCAGTTATAGTTAAGCAAATGCTTAGATCTTTAAAAAAGTCCCAATATGTAATCATTTCGATTTCTCTAAATCATCAGTAACTGAATATTCCCTTGAAATCCTTTTTCAAACATATTCAAAAGAATGAACACAACAACGCTTTAAAATAGTAATGAAAATTACGTACTTATTATTTTTAATGATTTATATATTCTCTTTTTTTATATAAGGATTATTTTGAATAATATAATATATTGTTTATTATAGTGGGCCCGGTAGCCGAGTGGGTAAGGGCGCTTGGCTGCGGGTTGGAGGTAGGGGGTTCGATTCCCGGTCTCGGCGGAGGACGGGAATTTTTCCACGCTTCTTTCTCCTCCAAACGGGCCCTAGGGTCTACCCAGCCCTCTATAGAATGGGTACCGGGTTTCTTTCCCGGGAGTTAAAGGCGGGCGAGCGACGGGCCGACCCCCCCGTCCTCAACTTTGTCCCGTAGGTTCTGATCTCTGGAGCCTACCCTCCAGCAGCATTGCGCGGTCCTCTGGGCCTGATCGCAACTTTAACTTTAACTTTAGTTTATTATAACATTAAATTATGTATCCTTATAATTTCTTTATATGGATAATTTATATAAAAATTACTTATATAATTTAGGTATTTCATTTTATCGTATTTACCTTAATTTTTTTATTTTTTTATATATATAAAGCTGCTTATATATGCTTATATATACAGGGTGTTCATTTTATCTGAAGACATTGAAACATCCCGAAAACTACAAATCGGATCAAAAAACTTTGTTAATTAAAATTTGTTCGTCTTGGAGGGGGACATCCAATGATACCAAACTCGACCCCACCCCCACCCCCTATGAGGTGAGGGGTTGGGAAGAAAAACGTAAATAGGAACCCCCATTTTTATTGCAAATTCGGATTCTCCAGAAAATTTCACATTGATTTGATGTTCTGTACGTCGGGCTTGCTCGCAGATGGCGCTGTAATCGACAAAAATCAATATGGGTAAAACATCGTTGAAAATTGGGAATAACTCAAGAATAAAAAATCATATGAAATCAGAGAAATAAAAATGTAGACATATATGATATTTGCATATTTACATGCCAATGACACGTGATTTAACCTCCCACCCCCATGCTGCGAGAGTGGGAGAGGCAATTATTTCATAACTTGTAATGGAAATCCCATTCTCAACGTTGTATTCCTCGGACAAAACGAAAAGGGGACTGCTCTATCATAAAAGGCAGTACAGTGCGATCAGAGCTCACTTATCTTTCAGAATTAGAACTTGCTGTGATATATTAAATTATTTAAATTAAAAATAATTTAATTATTTTAAGTTGAAGTTATTTATATAATTAGCATATTAAAATGCTTGAAAGAATTTTTTTTTTATTATTTAAAATGGAAGTGATCCATGGAAAATTTAAATATGTAAATTTTTGGCAAGTGTGGAAAAGCCCAAGTGACGTCATAAAGAAATGATTCGTAGTGATTGAGTTGGTGAGTTAGTGAGAGGAGAAGTGAGAGTTCAGTTGAATTCAGGATTACACACGAGAATGTGTGGCTAGTCGAGAACGTACAGATCCCGAAGCCGTTAACATTTAGTTCGAGATGGACCGAACTAAGAGACTAGGATATTAGGCAGAATGAAGTTTCAACTCAAGTGAAATGAGTCCTTTCAAGACAGAGCTTAAAGTTCAATGGAAGGGGATGAAGACGAATGCGAGAACCCAATAGAAGCTAAATTGCGGTGCCGATATAATTGAACCCGAATTCCAGGACAGGAAAAGTATTGTCACACGAAGACACGAACAAGAGATGTGTTTAAAACACGAAGTAATAAATCGTCCGAAGGAACTTTCAAATTGACGGTTCATTAAGTAGAAATAATTTAAACAATTATTTCGAGAAGATTTCGATAGTCGCAAAGATAAGTTAAGGAACATTGAAGCCAATGTAATATGTGAATTAGGAAATTCGTCTCATATTTATTTGAACTATTTCGAATAACGAAGTTGTTGCTGAAGCCTGAACCCTTTTGACGAAGTGGTACGCTCCAAGTTAAAGAAATGCCTAAAAGAAATATTTCTCCAAGAGCGGGAATAAGTGAAATATGATCCTGTTGATTTAAAGCTAATAAATACCATATTATATTATAACGGAAAACTAAACGTTCCAAAAAATAAATAGACTATTAATAAAAGTAGCAGTATTGAACTATAGAAAGAAATCATAAGTTCAACGTATTATTGAGTCAGTTTGAGAAGATACTAACGTTGAGGAGTTTTTAAGTGTGTGAACTCTAATTATTTAATATCGTTCCGTGTAAGAAGATACAAACTTTAGTGAATTATAAGTTTGAATTATTGGACGGTCAAGATTGTTCTCCCGAAGCATTGTGGGAACGACCGATCATATGGCTAGTGTGCAACCCGCCATATTCAACTCGGTGATTTGAGGATTAAATGTACTTCAGAATTTAACTGCAGGAATCTACAAAGCATGGTGGATTCAACGAAGCAACGCTGAATACTTCAAAGGTGAAGGCAACGAGAATCTTCAATCTGTAAGTAGTGAACTCTTTATTTCCTTATTTTTGGATGGGCCAAAATACCCGAAAAATTGAAGAAGGAACTAATGCCTTATTAGTGAAGTGCGGAACGTGAATTATAAAATTAGAAATAATTTCCAATTTTTCACATAAGATGATTAAAACCAAAAATAGCAAGTGCATATTTATATATGTAAATCTAGGTGTTCATATAAAGTGATACAAGTGAATTACAATACAAGATATGTGGTTGTAATTAGATTTAAATTATATACAAGTGAAAAGGTGATTACGAGTGAACTAGTTACCAGTGTGATTTATGCATATTAAATTAAATGTGCTATATATGAATGATTCATATATAGTTAATAAGAAGTGAATATATAATTAACAGTGAGTTAAGATTATTAAATAATCAGTTAAGGTACTTCAGATAAATTTGTATGAAATTGAAACTATTGTGATACCTGAGGAAATCTTTCTGTAAGAAGATTAGCTAACTTAGTAACTTTCAACCAGTGCAACTAAAGTGTTAATCTTTTCGATATACAGTGTGATAATAAATATCACTTGCGTAAATAGTGTTTGCGAAAAATTTTAAAATACCCCAATAAAGTGCACATGAATTTTATAGCCATTTTATTTATTTCATTACATGCCACTCTGTTTATAATTAGGGTTCTGCTCCAAGTATCCCCAGCAGAACTGAAAGCATCTCTAAAACTTTCATTGTACGTGAGTAGGTTTTATTGCCTGCACATCTACCCTTCATTTCTACAGTAGAACAGAATTGCAAGTGGACAATGAATCGTGCAATCGTAGAAGAAAAAACTGAAATGATTCTGATTTATGGTGAATGTAGGAGAAATGTTGACGATGCTGTTGCCTTGTATGCTGAGCGGTTTCCAGATAATGTTCGCTTTAGTTCTTTTTTTTACAAAATTGTGAATGCCTTTATCTCTGAAGGCAGCGTACAAACCAAGAAAAGGAAACGAAGAAAAACTGTTACAGGAGAAGCTAATGAAACAGCTCTACTAGCAGCTGTTCACCAAAACCCACAGATAAGCACTCTGCAATTACAACGCGATTCCGGAATGTCCCCAGATAGTATTGACAACGTATTGCATCGTTGTAGGTATCATCCATATCACATTTCACTGCATCAAGAACTTCATGACGAAGATTTTCATAATCGAGTAGTATTTTGTGAATGGGCTCTTCAACAACTGCAAAGTAATCCCAATTTCTTAGCTAATATACTATTTTCAGATGAGGCTACACTCACAAACCATGGTAGCATTAATCGGTATAACATGCATTACTAGAGTGTAGAAAATCTCTACTGGTTACGACAAGCTGAACATCAACGTCCTTGGTCAGTTAACGTTTGGTGTGTAATCATAGGGAACAAACTCATTGGTTCTTATTTTATTGAAGGTACTTTGAATGGAATCAGATATCGAAATTTTTTTGAACAGAAACTACCAATACTATTTGAGGATGTTGCCTTGGACGTTCGACAAAGTATGTGGTATCAGCATGACGGTTGCCCAGCGCATTACTCACGTCATGTATTGGAAGTATTAGACCGTGATGACAATGGTCGGTGGATTGGCAGAGGTGCCCTATTAATTGACCAGCTAGATCGCCTGATTTGACATCGCCGGATTTCTTTCTGTGGGGTTATCTAAAAGATAAGGTTTATCAACAAGTGCCAACAGACCGTGAAAACATGGTAGAACGCTTAATAAATGCCTGTGCTGAAATTCCCGCAGATGTGCTGCTGTCCTGTGTACAGTCATTTGAAGACAGGATCATTAAGTGTATTGAAGTTGAAGGTCGTATTTTTGAACACTTACTGTAATTGGACAAAACACTCAGATATGTGAGACAAGAAAAAGAAGAGACACAACGGAATACATTACAAGTTATGAAATAATTGCCTCTCCCACTCGCGCAGCGTGGGTGTGGGGGGTTAATTCACGTGTCATTGGATAGCATTTTGATAAATATCATATATGTCTACATTTTTATTTCTCTGATTTCTTACGATTTTTTATTTCTTGAGATATCCCCAATTTTCAACGATGTTTTACCCATTTTGATTTTTGTCGATTACAGCGCCATCTGCGAGCAACCCCGACCTACAGTACATCAAATCAATGTGAAATTTTCTGGAGAATCCGAATTTGCAATAAAAAATGGGGGTTCCTATTTACGTTTTTCTTCCCAACCCCTCACCTCATAGGGGGAGGGGGGGGTCGAGTTTAGTATCATTGGATGTTCCCCTCCGAGACGAACAAATTTTAATTATAAAGTTTTTTGATCCGATTTGTAGTTTTCGGGATATTTCAATGTCTTCAAATAAAATGAACACCCTGTTATATATATACCTACTTATATATATATATGTAGATCATATACATTGTGATCGCTAAATAAAATTGTAATATCAAATACATATTTGAGATAAATCCCTTCTACTAAATTCGTAAAGATTTTAAAGCTAACAATTTATGATGTAACAATCAATACTACTACCGCTATTACTAAGTATTGATTGTTATGTCATAAATCGTTAGCTTTAAATGTTTGATTTTTTTTATTTAGTTGAGTTGAATTTCAAAACTCTCAGGATCTTCTTCAAGTCCTGAAGTCGAGTAAATCGCTCGTATCTGGTCAACAGTTTAGTTTCCTTTGACTAGATTCTCAATTATTAATTGTGATTGACATCGTAAATGGCAGTCGGTCAAAGTCAATACAAAATGTAGCGCATCCTAATAAAATAAATTGTTGGGAACCATATCTGATTGAAAGTATCGACAATAACTGATATTCAGTATTCCACAAAAATATAGAATAGTAACAAAAATAAAAATGATTGTTCAGTTTTATTCTCTCAGAATGTTTACATAATGTAGTAAATACCAAAAAGTGAAGTCTTTATTTTGACAGAGATATTGTCAAAACCAATATTCCTGTTACAACTAAGAGAAGTTGAATGAATCATTCTGCCAGAACTGCATCTGATAAAGTGCTTTGATTTACTCATCCGAACAAATCAATCTTCATACATTTGTAATTAAAAGCAAAATTACGAGAATACTAAAACCAGAAAGAATATAGGCCTTTTCCAGAAAAATGATAATATTCTTTTTTATCAAATCTAAACAGAACAAGATGAGAAAAAGAAACAAAAGAGCAGCACCTGAATCAAATAGAAATTGCCTTTCCGATTCAATTATTAGGAGAGGAGTTGGGTACGGCCGTTTCGTCCTTCTACGGACTCATCAGCCCAACCATGCCTCTTCCGATAAAAGAATCGGAAAGGCAAGATCCTATTGATGAGAGCCACCGCCAACCTGGAAGCGGCCCCCTACAAAGGGAAAGCAAGAAAAATAAAATGCTGTGTGTCTCGACATCAACGAAATCCTTTTCCTACAACTCAGTTTCCTTAATTTGAAATGTATTGAGCCATTCCTTTAATGAATAGAACAGGAATTACTGTCCAATTTCTAAAACTCATCAAATTGTAAGTTGATTTTTTTTTATAGATTTATAAATGAAAATTAACAAAGCCTTAATATAATTTCGTGCAACAGTATATAGTTTAATCTTCATTCTTTCATTCAAATTCACATTTCCTAGATATTACTCCGGAGTATATAAAATAGGATTGTAATTATAATAACGCAATTACTTATAGTTATCAAAATTAAAAATGGATACTTGAAATTTGTAATTATTGTTTCAAAATCACTCATCTAGTAAGTAGGCATCATGATGTTTAAAATTCAGTCTGTTTTTAATTTTCGGATTAGAGCAGTTCTGCCATTTATATTTTTTTAATTCATATTTTGTAATTCACCAAGCATACGTCTCCGCAAGGTTTTGTCATTTGCTTCAGTCTTCCTATTTCATGGCCTCTTCCCCTCGTCTAATTAATCTTTACCAGCGGCATGACGACCTTATTCCAACCCTACGAATCTCACTCCTACTCAGCCTGCTTAACATTCTGCAAGTCATCCGGCATTCCTGAATTATCTAGCTTTTGACCTCACTCTGCTTACCCAGTGGCATTCCTTTTTACAGCTATAATCACACTCTAGGGTACTAACATGTTAAATCAGGCTCGCGATACGATAAATGGCCTTTATTGCCAGGAGTCTTGCTGCAACGATAAATGCTTCGATTGCAGAAGAGTCAGATTGCTCTTTAATAAGAATAAAACGTAAATGAATAATAATTCATAATTCATAATCAAACAACAAAGTTAAAAAATAATTATTTAATATTTGAAATGAAAATTAAATTTTAAAAAAATATTAGAATTATCGTATCACATATAAAAACGAATCTTCATTTACGTTTTATTCTTATTTAAAGAGCAATCTGACCCTTATGCAATCGAAGCTTTTATCGTTTCAGCAAGACTCCTGGCAATAAAGGCCATTTATCGTATCGCGAGCCTGATTTAACTTCTGTTGTTTATTTATTAACTTTATTTTTTAACTTCTGTTGTTTAAAGATAGCCGATGCATTTATATTAATTCCAAACATTACCGTTTATTAAAATCAAATCATTGTATCACCCTACATTCCAGAAACAAAGTAAAAAGGAACGATAAAGAACAGAAGATGATACGAAATGATGTTTTCCATGAGCAAAATAATGTTCAACAAATACCTACCAACTCTTAATGCAGGATGCCAAGGGAAAATTTTTGCAAGGTCAGGCAGAAGAAAGGAGAAGCAAGTGTGTATTGTCTTTGAATGCATTATATCTAATCGTGGTTTTCTAAAGCGATACATTTCACCATTGACGTTCTTGAAGCATAAGATAAAGTGGATAGTGATTAACGAATAAAGTAATTCATTAATCTTATCAATGTTTCTTACCGAAAATAGTTATAAATTAATCGTAAGGAAGTCATTACGAAAGCAGTCCCTAATAAAAAAAATAAGATATATTTATATATCTTTATATGCTAATAAAAAGCCAATTATCATAAAGAATTACCAATTGCTTCAATCGACAATCAAAATACGAAAAACTGTTTTTCAAGGCTTCAATTCATCTTTTATATGAAAAAGAGATTGTCTGTGTTTGTAATATTTATGTATTGATAGTGTCTACGTTTATTTATTTATTCAGATAACTGCCATCAATTTAAACTAAGAAATTCACAAGACAATTCAGTCTTCAAAATTTCTGATGAAAATCTGATACTTTTTAGTTACCCCATAGAGGGGGAATTTATTATAATTCCAGTTTGTGTATGTGTATACCTATCTGTATACATAAGCCATCTGCAGCCCAAATCTAAAGTCGGAGCACAATAAGTCATACCTCGTAAACTCCCCATGGTCTGAAGTTTGAAGTCTGAGTACAATCCGACTTCCAGTTCACGTCATTTCCGGTTTTAGGTTGCCACTGACCTGTGAGGAAAATGTAGGTAATTGAACAAAATTTTAATATCTATGTATGCTGAATCGACTAGCAAACGAATACTGGGAATTCTTCGGCTGCAACAACTTTCCTGCAAGCCTATTTGTCTTCCAATTGGTATACCGAGGAGGCCATACGGAAAACTGTACTTAACCTTTGAATTACAACCACTTGAATAAATTAGTTTTTTGCGCCATTCAATAGAAGGGTCACTTTTAACATCGCAGGCCTTTTGGTACTTGCGTATTAACCGTATCAAACCTCGCGCAATGGATTATTTAAAAGATTTTTTTTTTTGTCCAATGAAATTATTAGAAATAAAATAGAAATCCATTGTTTATATTCTAATGTTTTCTTTAGGAATTTCGTTTTCTTTTCGCGTTAATTTCTCGACTAGGACCCATTTAGAAACGATTTGAAATAGAAAACTTAGTTCGTCCCTAGGAGTCAAATGTGAATACAGTAGTAGTTTTCAAAAAAAGAATGGTTTGCCGTATATGGTCATTCCGTAGCAATCGATTTTGTCTGGTTACGTTCACCAGAATAAAGAGCCTCTTCATAGTCAAGTAAGGGATATAATTTGAAATGTTTCCCATTACTTCAAGAGTAATAGTTATTTAGGAATTGTAGAGAAAACTGCTATCACGACCCATGTATCCATATCCACTTCACAGTAACTCCCTTGCGGATAGTTAGCGAGGGAAAAGATGCAGCCACGTTAGACAGGATTTCTTTTTCCATTCCTGGAAAATTTAACGATGAAAACAAAACTAAAAAAATAATTGATATTTAATAAAGGCATTGTGATTAAGACAGAATTTCAAATTGTTAATAATAATGAGGATTTTTGGGTTGGTTAAATTTTTGATGAAAAGTTTGAACTTTGCTTATTTTCTTTTGAGTTATCAAATTCATATAGTTTAAAAAATTAAATCCATTCTTAAATATATATAGATTTTTTTATTTAAAAAAAAAAGCATTTCTAATATTTTCACCATGTTAAAGCTAGCATTAGTTATTTTTCAGTAAATTTAGTTATTTCTATGGAGTTTTGGTAACAGAAACTGTCCAAAATCTTTGAATTCATCTTTTTAGCTTTTTTTTATATATAATTCTTTCTTTTTTTCTACATTCTTCATTCTGTAGCCGAGGGCAGTGTTGGTATCGTAGTCTAGATAAGAATGATTATCAAGAAGTAATCTATGGAACTCAGGGGAGACAGCTATTTCATCATTTTGACATTAACACGATAAATCGCAAAGATATTTTCTTCAGTAAGTTTAAAGTTGATTCACTAGCTGGACATTTTTATTTCCAGTAATAGTTAAGATTTAATCCATAGACATTAATTAAATGAGGGAAAGGATGAATGGCACAAATGTTTGTTTCTTTTATGTACGCACTAACGACTTTTAGCAGTGTCATCAATCAATTTCAGAGGCAAATCCAATATCAAATGGTATGTGAACATCCATCAATTGACACAAAACGATTGAAACAGTTTACTGGACGTTGACATTAGGATTAACATGACATCAATTTTCGCTAAGCAACAATTTTGTTCAAAGGGTGATTTTCTGTGTTAAAGGTTTTGTATTTGCAAGATCGTTTTGAAACGTAATCACATTTACAAAAAAAGCTGACTAACTTTATTACTAACCCTTATGGAGATCTTTATTCAACAGCAGATCTTTAATCGTGACTCAATGATTCAGTCATTAATATCTTTATAATCTAAAATTGTACATCAAGCACTCAATGTGGAGTCTCCTTTACAATTTTTTTTTCAAAAACTGATTGGTAAATTAGCAACCATGTTATTTTGTTACTGAGATTCCGATAACTCAAATCCCAGGTTTTATATATTAATGGTTCCTACATGTTGTCTCAATTTAGAGTATTCCGATTTTCAGCAATGCGGGATAAGATCGTTATTATTTCATAACTAATGGAAGATTATGAACGAAAATGCTGTTTAAATATTTCAATTTTATTAATAGGCTTAAATTGTTATCCCGATAACTCAAATCCCAGGTTTTACATATTAATGGTTCCTACATGTTGTCTCAATTTAGGTTACTCCGATTTGGGTCTCTTATTCAGCAATGCGGGATAAGATCGCTATTATTTAATTCCTAATGGAAGATGAACGAAAATGCTTTGTAAATATTCAAATTTTATTAATAGGCTTAAGATATACCTCGAATTATAACCTACTAATTATTAAATTGGAGTCGAACGAAATTTGGAACTTTTACTTCACATGCAAACTAAATGCAGATCCGAAAACCATCGAATTAAAAACAGGAGGGCTTCATTTCTTAATGTGCCTTTTCATACGCTTAGGAATTGACAAACTGTATTTTCATATATGAGATGAGAAAAGTATTTCCTTCTATTCACAACTTTGAAAATTTCAGCTTATTTTGGAGAACGACTACATTATGAATCCTTCTGACTTTTACCACTGTTACCATTGAATTAAATTTGCAGAGCAATGTAATCTTTTAAGTTTAATCTTTTTTACATTTTTTGAAACTATATCTTTTTTTTTTCCTCCTATTACGGAACAACAAAAATTGTCACAATGCCAGTTAAATGAAAAACTATTGCCAACTTAAAGTACCTTAACAAAGATCCAAATCAAGTGCGACTTAGTAGATATGTTTCTCGCAACTTCGACCGCTCCACAAATCCTAACTATATCAGTCAACTGGGCTATTCCTCCAAACAACCCAGTCTTCAAAGCAACAGTTTCTTCAAGCATTGAGATTTTGTTCATTTGGTTAGTTTTTTCAATTCTTTTTGACTGTGTCGTTCATCATTTCTTGATATGCCATTCTTAGCATTTCTTTATTATTTTTTCACAAATTTTCGTGCTTTCTTTATTAATCGTTTTCCTTCCATTCAATCAGAATTTATTTATTAAAAAATTTTTATAGATTAAGTCTAGATTTTTCTCAAATTATTTGAGGTTTGTTTTAGGAAATTTTACTTAATATTTTTCATAATACGTTCATTTATTGAATTTTGAAGTTATATTTTTCAATTCATTCAATTTTCGGTCTACCTAGTTTTTCTTTGTCATCATCTGTGATTCAGATTTCACTGTGCAATAGAAATTCTTCTTCTTTACTGTCAGTAAAAATGACAGCTTTCAAACTGAAGTCTATGAATGACAACATTACGCTTTAAGTTACAAAACGACACAAAAGTATTTCAAAACTTGAAGGAATTTTAAAGATAGAATTTGACAAATTGACACAAATTATTGATTTTAATTTTTCACAACGCTGCAAGTTTTTTTGAGTGGACAAGCACTTTGAAGTTAATCAAATATTATTTTCATACAGAAATCTGTAATAAAATCATCAATGGTTCAGATTCCTCTTAGCATAAGAAATAGGTAATATATATTTCTAATTATTTTTAGATATAAAGATACATGGGGACTTAAAGTTGTTTATTATATACAGAAATTGGTTTCTATAAAAAATATTCCCTTCTCAATATACTATTTTTATAGCAGTTACGCAACAGAAAGCTGAGGTAAAATTATGGCGATGAAAGAAAAAGATCTGTATAATTTGGGCGATCACAATTAAGAATATAGCAAACAAATACAAGTCTCAAGAAAGAATAGAAGCAAAGGGGAAAAATAACTTCAGCAAATAAATTAAGAAGTCGAAGACCCTGAACCGATAACAGAGATTATACAATAGGTTTGGAGAAACAGTAACAAAATAGCATGATTCGAAGCTTAGAGTTTTTAAAGTGATTCAGGAACTGTAAAAGATAAACCTTGAAATGAATATTAATTATTTACTATTTAACTGATTTCTCTATTGTTAGCATATAAAGCTCTTGGTGAAGTTATCGATATCTGTGAAACTTTTTCAGAATTCCAAAATTTCTTCAATAGTTTTTTCTTAAGCAAAAAAAAAAAGTAAAAGATTATTAATTATAAACTAGTGTTTATAAGTGCAAAAGTGACATCTCCAAACAGCTGCTTCACGGTCAATTGCCGATCTTCAGTGGAAAGTAGTCACTATAAAACCCCTAGGTCCAATTACGGAGGTTAGTATAAGGATAGGAAGGGAAAGGAATGGAACCTCCAAATATAAACTAAAAAATAAGAAATACACAATAAAATAAAAGAATAGAAATAAAAAAAAAATATTTGCTGAAAGGTTTTTGTTAATCATAAAAAAAAATCATAAAAATTTTCGACTAATTATGTTGACTTATCTTCTTTTTGTCATTATTGGAGTTTGTTTCAGTATTTGTAAATAAAGAAACAGTTTTGAATTATAAATGCTATTTTAAATTTTAACTATAGCCCTGGTTGAAAGTCTTTGTTTAAACTATGATTCCATTTCGTTTATCAACCTGCTACATAATAAACGAATTACTTGAAGATTAATGATGTTAAATGTACGTTACTGAAACGCTATTATCAAGGGATCTGGATGTGCCGTAGTGAACTGTGTGGAAAACCCACGTCAAATTTGCTGAAGTTTTACTGTCTTAGACAAGTTCTGCTTCATGAAAGAACTCTGCTTCGTGAAATTTGAAATTACATAACAGTTTCAATTCAATTACTGAATCATTAAAAAGAGTATTTAATCGAAACAAGAATTTCCTAGAAAAGTTTTGGTCTATTTAAATTGTTACGGTTGGTTTCTTACGTATTTGAAAATCATGAAAGCGATTTTAGAAAAGTAAAAAAAAGAAACAAGAGAAGAAGGGTTATTTTTCACATAATAGCAAAGTATCCTGAAATTTTCCTTGCTGAAAATTATTTAAATCAAAATCTTTTTACGTTAAAAAGTTCTAAATCCAATTTATGCACATCACAATCGACAATTACAATGTAATATGTGGATTAAATACTTAACCACTGTTAGACATTAACAAAAATTTATCCTTTTCCATTACTAACAGTTTATTTTTCCAGAGCTTTTAAAAATTAGAAATTTTGTCCACATAAATGAACAAAAAAAACGTTTTCCATTGCAAAGAAGAGATATTTCTTGTCACTAAACTTTCAAGCTAATATCTAAGTTACCGTCGAGATTATTGGAGTTCATTATTTCAAAAGATAAAATTGAGGACATAGAAATAGCTAAAATCTTCCGAAAACAGGTTAACTTTAGTTTTTTAATTTGTTTATTTATGAAAAGGAAATACGATGATCTAATAACTGTAATATAAGTTATAAATGACCTGAGTTATAGTTATTATATCATACATTTATATCTATTCCTTTATTATTTCAATCGAAATGAAGGATTTTCTGATTCAGAGACTGTCTTTTTCAGCATGTTTTAAAGATAGGCCTAACATAATAAGAGTTATGAAATCATTGTAGTAAATGTTAAATAACTCAAAGCTTTAATATGAATACACTAAATTTTTAATAGCTTTTTGTTTCTTTATCCCATATAATTAATTCTTCGTGAAAAAGAGAGAAACCACTGGGGTTTTTTTTGTTTTGTTTTTTTAATATGGCTAAAAGTAGCACCTCCATAGGATTTAAAATTAATATTTACTGATTGAATTCTTTCGACTTTTGTAAAAATGGATTTGGTTTCACTGAGTAATAAAAGCACCAACTTCTGGTAGGGCTGGAAAACGTTATGCGTAACGTAATAAAATAATTTTTAATTAAAGTAACGAAAACCGTTAACTACATTTTTCAAATAATGGTAATAGAAAATGTAACGAAAACTAAAATATAAATGCATATTTTCGTTAAAGATGATAAATTTTTTCTACTTTAGTGGAGGCATTTGTAAAGAAAAACAACTTGCCATTTCATCACCTTTCGCGAAAAAATTACACTGTCATCTTTTCTACCATTTCTGGAAATGGATAGTGGAGACGAATATGGATAAAATAAAAATCCAATTTCAATAAATTATTTATAAATCGGCAACATGAATTGGATTAAAGTATTTTATTGGAATAATAACTTATAATATTAATTCATTAATCAATATAATTAATTATACCTGAAAATGTTTTCAAAATAATTATTTTGCCCCATCCTTAATCACTACAATGCTTGAACGTACCTGTAAATAAGCCTATTCAAAGTAAATGTACTAAATAATCTCTAAACTTAATTGCAAAATTTATTTACTAATTTATTTTATTTATTTATTTATTTATTTATCATATTAATAATAATAAAAACAAAGATTGTATTAGTTTTAATTTATAAATGTAATATATATGAAAAATATACATTTAGAGATAATGATTCATAATGTGTATTTTTTAAATTAAGTAAAATGTTTAGAATAATTAAATAAATAATGCTCGGTATTACCTCACTCCTAACTAAATCATTAAACATTAACAGAAAACGCAATTTAGATTTTAACATAAAGAAAAACGTAACGAATCATTTTTCTGTTTTGATTTGTTTGCGAGCTATGATTTCTAGTGCAAATAACATAACGTAGAACTTATGTTTAGATTACTTAGAATAAAGATGTAATTAAAAAAAAAAAGAAACCCACTGAGATTTAAAACCGAATGAAATAGCTTACTTACATAAATAAATAAACAAGCAGACCACAATCGCACAATACATTTAAAAAGCTATGTTAATAAATGAAAATCATTACATGTTTCGAGGATCAAATCAACCTTCTTTCTCGAATGAATAACATTACAGGAAATGACTTATACATAAAAGGAATCTTCAAACGTTACTGGGAACCAATCTGCACACAGGTGGGGCCTATACTTAGATTTAATGGGCATTTTACAGATGAACACAAATGCTTCAAGTATCTAATTTTACTACAATATTCATTAAGCCACTAATTAGAGAAAATGCTTAAGGGGCTAATTACAATGAGTGAATTTGATCTAGCTGCTGCTTGCATATGTCACGGAAATGAGCTGCTGTATTACAGACTAAAGGCTTATAAATTGAAATATGGAAAGGTAAGATCATTGCTGTGAATCTTTTCGTAATGAACCAAAAACATTTATTTCGTAATAATAGACTGCTGTTGCTTACATTGATAATCCCTCTTTCCCATACTATTTGTAAAGTATTTTGCTGTATATGATTCTTAATTTTCTATTTTTTTTCCTATTAGCATATCCAATAATTATGATTTAATTTATTCTTCCCATATACAGTAAAACCCCGTTATTACGCTCCCGCTTATAGCACTATCCCGTTCTTTACGCTCCTTTCCTACGGTCCCTGGAATTTTCTATGTAACTCTGTATGCTTTTACCCTCTTATAACGCTTCAAATCCCGCTTGTAGCGCTTTTTTTATATCGGAAATTTTGTATCGAAAAGAAATGTAACACTGTAAAGATTCTTTTCTTTCCCTGGTAGGAGGGAATCTTTGAACTCTTTAAAGTACGGGTTTGTGATACAGTAAGTTAGTGCATATGTCGAAGCGGAAATCCCTTTCTATAAGTGAAAAATTGCAAATTCTCCGTAAGTACGACGAGAATTCTGCACTAAGTCAGAAGGATTTCGCAGAATCTCTAGGAATTCCCTCATCCAGTCTGAGAACAATAATAAAAAATAAGAATGGAATTACCAATACAGCGAAGGGTGGTTGCAAACGTAAAAAAGTAAAGTGTGGAAAATATGGAGATGCCGAGGATATTCTAATTGAATGGATGGCACAATCCCGTGATGGCACAATCAGTGCCATTAAGTGGCCCAATCATTCAAGAAAAGGCGCATGAAATAGCGGGCAGTGCACTAAATCTGCTCCGAAAATATATTAGTGTTGCTCCTAGTGGTGTATCAATTGATGTTAATAGTTACTTGAACCGCATTGAAAATGCCTTAATTCATAACAGTAGCACACACACACGGCAAACCACAATCAAAGATTTTTTTAATAGGAAATAAGCTCACGTTTGCACTACATCTATTGCAGAAATATCTTTCCTGTAAAATGGTGTCTAAATGTTTCCCCACCTCATAAATCATTACCCGTCTATAGCGCTACCCCGCTTATTACGCTTGTAGGTCATGGTCCCTTGACGAGCGTAATAACGGGGTTTTACTGTATTATGTAAAATTAGCGTAGTGAAGTTAATCAGCGTAATTTCAGTCCGGGAATTTTTAAAACCAGAAAAGTGTTGAATTAATTGTAGCGACATTCTTTGAATAAATAGCCACAGGTGGTTGCTCGTTTACAACTGTCCAATAATGACACGATGTAATGACATATTGCGGAAAAATCTTTTGTCGTATCAATGCGGGGTGTTTCCTGTGGTTCAATGATTGCTGTATGCTCTGCCAAAAGGCGATTAAATGTCAACTTAAAACATTTTCAAGCTTCTCAAAATTGAATTTTATGAATTTTAATTTTACATCATTTTCTTTACTATACTAACTGTTATTTTCTTATTATTATTATTATTAGTTTATTACTAGTTTATTTTAAAGGCTTTGGTTTCCTTTAATTTAAAAATTAAAACTGATATTTATTCATTATTAGAATTCAATCGAAACAAAGTTTCCATGCACTGTACTGTACAAAGCTAATAAAACTCCAAAATCATTAAAATGGTCTGTTGCTAGTGGCCTATGACAGAAGAAAACGTTTTGGATTAAAGTATTTCATAATAAAAGAATGTGAGTCTAAAGTAACTAACTAATACAACGACACGAAGAACTTCAAATTGTAACTAAATTATTCATCTCATTGGAATACTGATAAAATGTCAGTGAGTGATTCTTCAGAGATTCTGTAGATTTCTGCTTTAAATAACACAATACAGCCATTACTTTTCAATATTGGCATCTTAGAATTTATTTATGTAAACCTCTATCTTTACTACAAACCATCCAGACGATTATAACATGCATTTATTAAAAGTTAGAATTAATTTTAGAAAAAAGTATATCTTTTGGCTTTTAGAAATCAATGCACAGTATTCTGTTCAGTATGGAACATCATAAATATTTGGAAATGAAGCATTAACAAAACATATCAAGTTTTTGAAAGTTAGTGAACTCCTCATTTGTGTTGAGAGTACTTATAAGGAAATCATTATAAAAATCTGGCGGATATTTATAAAAAGAATTCTTTTTTTTTGCAAGAATTCTTTCTTTAGATCTACATTTTAAAGTTAAGACATACTTAACCTTCAAAAGTAAAATAGTGTTTGTTTTAGCTTCAAAGAGAATTTATTATTTAAGAATTTATTAACTATCTAAATTTATGATTCCAACAAAGATTTTCAGTAAAACTACTTTCTCCATATGTTTAGAGAAGTTCCTGAAAATTTAGATTAATATTAGTATTGATGCGAACATATTTCTTTCTTAGATGACGTCAGATATTCTTCAACATCCCAACTTTCTAACTTTCCTCTTTCCTTCGTTGAAAACAAATTCAAAAACCCAACTTATATAATTAAAAACAACACTAAATAAATTGGCATTTACTATTTGATAAAAAAATAGAAGCATTCCCCTCACTATAATCACGCTATCATAAGCTTGTGACTTTCTTTAGCGGCATTTTTGAAAATGAAGTAAGTTTATATGGTTTTTCAGTGCTTGAATTAATTGAAAACTTTAATTGGATCTTCTCGATTTACGCCGTAGTTGTACAGTAATACAGTTCAAATTGTTATAGACTAAAGTAATAAAAATTAAAATGAGGTTTTGGTTTATCTGTTAATTTATTCTGTATCTCATTGCAGCAAAAAAATGAAGACCTTTTGCATGTTATTTTAATGAAATAAACTTAAAATGAAAGTAGATCATTTCATACATTTATATTTAATTGCTGCAACAATGTAGACATCAGTTATTAGCCCTTTGCATCTAGTAAAATTTTTATTAAAGAACCAGTCTTTACGAAATTCTGTAGAGCATTTATTTAAAGCTCTGTGACTCTCGTATTTTCAGATCCAAATGAAATAAAGAGGATTCGCTTCCTATGGTAACTTCATTTTTTTTATCAGAATAAGTAATTTCTTTCCACTTCGTAATTTAGTAAAACAGATGTAAATAATAACTGAAGTTATGGGTAGCTAAAAAATTGTGTTGTATAAATATAGGCTTTTGTTGGATATAGGCGTGCTAGAACTTTGTGCATTGATACAAGTGCCTGGACGATCTTTATAAATCAACGAAAATCTTAAATAACCTTCTTCAACATTTGAATAACACAACCGAAGAAGAATTTTAAGTAGAAAAACCGAAAAAAAATTAATTCCTTGAAATCATTTAAATGATTCAGTTATCTGTTATATTACCATCGCAAAGAAAACAAAGTTAGTTAGATATTATAATTTCTTTATAATATCTAACTAAATCAACTTTAGTTAGATATTATATTCCTTAAAGCAATTATTAATTGCCTCATTTTCGTAATGGTTAATTAAAAAGAACTCCTCTAATTCAGATGTTATTTTTCAATTTTTATAAAATATTCAGTTGTTCCAATGTTTCGTTTTATTTGAAAAATTGATCAATTCCCAAAAATAAATGAAGTTTTATTTGCTTTTAAATTAATGAGTAAATAAAAGATCTTGCTTTTTTTTTCCTACTTCTCTTTGTTTTTAGAGATAAAATTTGTCTTTGTCTTTCTGTTTGAATCGTTTCCTACAAATTGAAGAAAAAAAGAAATATGCTGATGTTTGCGTCAGCTTTAAGAAATTCATACGATTCTTTTCAAAATCTATGGATTGTTAGAGAGAATACGTCGAAGGCACACCTGAGTCCAGACCCATATTTATACCAGCTTTAAACACGGACGATGAATGGTATATGTGCGGAAGGAAGAAAAATATACCTCCAAGGCAATGAGCGTCAAGCCAGGCATTGGGTCTTAAGCCTCGCAGGCAGTTCGGCGGCATTGAGCACGCATTCATTTCGCAGATGGATTGCCCGTAGGATGCCGATTGTTCCCGGGTGCAAGTTAGCAGTGCCGCTGGACGAACGCGGTCCCCAGAGTCCCCGCTCCATTTGAAAATCGAGGCCGTACTATTCAGCATTCGTCTCGCTATTGATGGGTCTCCGGGTAGCTGCTGAGCGCGTCTCGAATAGCCGTCCATCCTTTCCTTCCCCTCCCACCCTCCATAGCAGCCACTCCACACGATCCGAGGCCTTTCCTCCTTTTGTTGCTGCCTTTGTGATTTGCATAAAGGAAATTGCTCTTCATAGAAGTCGCAGGCATGTCTCCCACTCTCCCGGGTGATGCTACCCAAGTGAATAATGAAAGTTGATGAAACCATTCATTCCTCAGACCCCACAATGGAAAATTATTGAAAAACAACAAACGTCAGCGCCACCCATACCTCCGCAGCCACAAAAGAATAACTGCACTTTCAAGTTGTGGTGTGAGATGGATGAGAATATTCTGCGCCCATCGATCGCATTCTCTCTACAGTTCCGCAAATATCGGGTCGAATTCAAGCTTGATTTCGTTGTTCTCTTCAGAGAATTTTTTGGTATCAATACAAACAAACAAATTCAAATTTTCTCATCTCCATCCATAAAAAAAATCAAACAAATCATATAAAAAACGTGGAAAACAAATCAACTATTTTTTTCTGCGTTCTTCTGAATGTCAAAATTCCGAAAGACAATAGAATCCATTTACAAAATGAAAAAAATTCTCAATTGCTTAAATATGAATTTTTGGTTCTTCATCTCCCTTCGGTAGAATTGGTAAGATATAAACCATTGCTTTTGTTAACATCCCTAAAAAAAAAGCAGCTTTAGAATCTTTTTTTTTATTTATGAAATACCAAAATTATTTGTTTATACGTCTTGCAAGTCAGTTAAAAACTGTTATCCTAGGAAGTTCAAATATTATAAGTTATCTATTTATTTTGTTATCAAGTGAAACCTAAGTTAGAGACCTTTCATGTTAAAAAGAAACACTAGAGAAAAACAAACAAACAATATATGGTTTCCTAACCCTATTGATTCTACTAATAAGATATTTCCGAGCTTTTTGTGTAAAAAAAATATATAAACCATTGATATTATAAAGGATGAAATCACCATTGATTAACGACAACAGGTCATTATTCTAATTTTAAATTGCATTGGGAAAGTTGAGCAAGCAGGAAAACATCCGAACATTCTCGATATTACCGATGTTACGTCACTGTTTTGACCCAATAATATTCTAATTGACAGACACTTGTATATATATTTTTATTTTTTATACTTTCATATTACAAATGTTACCTACATGAACGGTGGATTATCTGAAACAGAAAAAAAAATCGCATTTATATAATGTATGTATTTAGTATTACTTAAGCACATTTTTAGTTATGTCAGATCCCCCCCCCCCTTGTAAGCAAAAATACAAAGCAGATGCCCGACTTCCACCTTGTGCTTAAGTAAGATTTGCCAAATGATTAATAGTAAATATCACTGAATAAATAAATTAAAACAGTCAAACTTACATGATATTCACTCCTAAATTAAAATGTAACCAATTAAATATAAAAGTACACGAAATACTGAGGAACATCTATCTCGCGCTGCACGCACTCTCGCGTGCATATGTGTCTGTCTAACGTTAGAATTGCATCTGACGTAATCTTGATCCCCCTCACCTTCTCAGCAAAAATAAGCAATGTTTGAACTTTTCCTGCCTTTGAATGCTCACCTAATACTTGAACGGATCCTTTACACGCAGTCACCGAATTTGTCCATTGCCCGAATTTTTTAACCATAAAGCGAAGTGGTTAAGCTTAAACGTCTACAACGTTCTGGGTATTTGTTTCGGCCATTGGGCGTTAGAAGACATCCACAACGCGTTGTGGGAATTTCTATTTCCTCAATAGCCGAAAAAAATTAATTTTTCGCTTTGTGGCCACTACAAAATACCCACAACACATAGTGAGTATTCCGATTTTGTACACAACGTTCTAAGTATTTTGCATTTACTCAGAACTTTTTTGTCCAATGAATGCTAACCACATTACTTGGTATTTGTTTTTTGTTTTACAACTCTTATAATAAAAAAAATAAAAAAATAGGTAATTTCTCATTTTACTTTTGTAAAATCAATGTTGCCAATGAGGTATTTTAATATAATTTTAAACAACTTATGCTACAAATTACCTAATTTAAAGATAAACGTTCGATGCTTAACAATTTTTAAATTTTCCAAAAGAAACATCCTGGAGGGGTCATACCTCAACTTACCTAACCTACGGCTAAAAGACGCACACGCTTCGTTCGGGCGCAGTTGGCGAGCTCATACTTAATTAGTTGTTTTTCCCCCTTCTTTTATCACAGGTCACCCATCCTCTCATTAACGAAATTAAATATTGAACGTTTAATATGTTTAAATTAAGTTATTGTCAGTATAAGCTGCTAAGTACCTGGCAGACGCCGTTGATTTTACAAACGTAAAATAGCAAAGTACCTATTTCTTTGTTTTTATTATTATAATAGCTGTGCGACAAAAAACAAATACCAAGTAATATAAGTAGCATTAATTGGAGAGAAAAAAGTTGTGGGTAAATGCAAAATATTCAGAACAGTAGTGGGTAAAACCGGAAAACTCACAATGTGTTTTGGATGTTTGTAATGGCCACAAAACGAAAAATTAAATTTTTTCGGCTACTGAGGAAATAAAAATTCCCACAACGCGTTGTGGGTGGTTTCCGACGCCCAGTGGTCGAAATCAATACCCAGAACGCGTTGTAGACATTTAATCTTAACCACATCGCGTTGTGGTTAAAAAATTCGGACAATGGGCAAATGGGCGATTGCGAGTAACACATACAGCCTACCTGATGGCGCTGCGGAGCGTTGACAGAGATGTTGGTGAACGAATGGACATGATTGTGAACAACATATTCTTTCACAAAGGTACTCAAAGAAGCGAGCGGCAACAGCAATGCATGAATGACAATGTCGAAGCATTGATTGCCGTACATGTACAAACATTTCACGAACAGTTGAAGTTGACAGCGATTCTTGCGGCGAGGTTATCTTCACATTCAATAGGAGTTTGATAAACGATGTTCTTAATGTGTCCCCAGAAGAAGAAATCCAGGCACATTAAGTTCAATATTGACTTCACACACTTAACTTTAAAATATAAATTATATTCACATTTAAAAAAAACCAATCGGTTTCCCAGAAATACTTTCAGCCTTATCATATCTTGCTAATGCTGAAGGTCTCCTCAACGAAGCCGATCGGTTTTTTAATTGTAAATATCATTTAAATTTTAAAGTTATATGCATGAAGTCGATATTTTACTTAAATTATCCTATACATGTTACATTTTACCGCCAGACATGTTAAATTGGGTGATTTCGGTGGCGAGACGACTGCTTCACCTCAGTCTATTCATTGGTCCCCAAACGTGTCGCTCAGCTAATCCCTCACAGATACATGTCAGCCATTTCAGCAGTCGTAAAACGTTCCATGTTAAATAATAACATGTATGATTTAAAGATGCTGACGTCCATATGATTTTCCACTTGCAGCAGATTCAACACGTACTATACCAACGTACTGTGAAACGTGCATTGAAACGTATGGGACGTATTATTTACTTCTAGCATACATGTATTGTTGTGATTGCATCGTGAAATACTGTGGCTTCAGTCCGTTCGCCTGTTCGCGGGGACACACAGTTAACACATCTCTGTCAACGCTCCCTGGCGTCGAAAAGTACTTCAGCGGACATACGTTCATTAACAAAAGCAGTTTGTCTTGGTGTTCCCGATCTCCCATAAAATTTTGTTCAGAGTTTTCAGCTCCCTGTATATATATATATATATATATATATATATATATATAGATATATATATAGACCAACGTACTATTCAACAACCAAAAAAAAACGGAATCTCCTATTTAACAACCAAAAAAAACAGGAATTAAAGAGCGGGCCACATGTAACGCCTTCGCGGGCCGGATATGGCCCGCGGGTCTTAGGTTGGGCGTCACTGGCTTTAAGGATCGTGAGACAGTATCTGTTTCAATATTTTTCTAACACTTTTGATAATGTGAAACTCAGGAAGAACTTGAAGACTACTTTCTTTAAATTGTTATTTTTGCAATTTCTGTACTCTTCTTTTTTTTTTGAAAAGTACCGAAAAGTCTATATTTAAATTCAAACTATAACAATTACTAAATAAGTCAAACTACAAATTAGTGAACACAAATTGTACAAGTTTTCTATTTTCTTTATAAAGAAATAAAATCATAAAAGAGAATAAATATTCTCTAAATTGAAAAGCGACATTACAATAGAAAACAATAATAACATATCAAAGTATAACAGACTATTGTTAAAATAATACCAACAAAAAAACATATGTCAAAACTTTGTTATACATAATACAGAAATAAAATGATACAAAAATTGGAAATAAAAATTGGAGAAGTGAGAGACAATTAATATTAAACTTAAAATTTTTTTGTTTTTTGTTTTTTAACAATGTTTCTCTAAACAATCCTAATGAAACACCGCTAACTTTTAGGGACTTATCCCTATTAATACATTCACAGCAGTTTATCAGGCAAGATTTAATTATAAATCTTTCTCCTTCATCTTATATATTATATATAATGTTCGTAATTGGGTCCGGATTGTGTCCATAACGTAAACAGTGGTCAGCCCACTCTGAGATATTTTTGTTGTTGCTGCGGAATGCTCGAGTGTGTTCTTGAAGGCGTTCGTACATTGATCTTCCTTTGCTTCCTATGTACACGCCTACGCAATCTCTACATTGCAACGCGTATACTACACCCATTTTATGTAACATTGTTTCTTCTTTTTTTTCCTTCTTAAATAAACTTTGAAATACATCAAATTAATTTCATTCGTTCTACAAACTTTTTTTTACTTGATTATTAACATTTATGCCTATCGGTATTTTAATACAACTTTTAAAATTGGTTTTATTATTTCTATTACTCTCATGTTGACGTTTTTTGAAAAATTCTCGATATGACTTCAGAATAAACAATTTGGAATATTCGTTCATTAATAGTCTATTTTCCAATTCCGTAATTTTGCTATGCCCTTTATCTTTGTTTTCTGTGTAGTTAACGATTCTTCTCAAATTATTCATAATTAGAGCTTTTTTTGTTGTATGATGGTTAGAATTAAAATTTAGCATATGGTTGCTCTGATAAGGTTTTCTAAAATGTTCGAATGTCAAACCTGTGGTATCATTAATTTTATCAATGTCAAGGAATGTGACTCTATTGTTTAACGAGATATTAACAGAAACAGCATAAAAACCAATATATAGTTTCCAATGAAGATTTTTGTTGCCTTCTAGCGCTGATTTATCGACAAGAACTTATTTGGGTACTAAAAGTATCCCACAACAGACCTATGTGACCCTCAAGGTCCTAAGAGGTAAGACACCTGCTGTTTCATGATAAATGCTACTAATTTGAGGACGGATAATTCAAATTAAATGTATGTTTTCTTCAAGCTGCATCTTCGCAAATGTGCCATTATCTTCTTCTTTTTCTTTGTTTCCAAACAAATTGGAAACTTCAGGAGTTGTATTTCTCTCAAAACAGAACTTTTTAATGCTTTTATATAACCTGAAATATAATGAATTCTGATAGACGAGATCCATATTTCTGAAATTAAAAAAATAATCATTAAAAATGCAAACTTTTTCTTTGCAGACATTCATTCAAATAACAGACGATCTTCAAAGTTCTCCTGCTCTCTAAAACCAATTAAATTTAATGAGAATTAGAAAAAAACCTCCAAAATATAGTTCGTATACTCAGAAATATTTACATTTTCGAATGCGAATCGCTCCCCCTTTTTCAGATGCATAGAAAAGATCATATGAAGTTTAATTTTAAAGAGAAGTATTTGAAATTTATGTGGAATATTTTGTTAGTTATGAGTTTATCAAGAATTTTGCCCATTGAAGAGAGTAAAAGTTAATAGGAATGTACTATTATGATCATTAGAATCACACATGAACAATTTCAAACGAAACCAGATAAATTAATGCTTTTAGACAGTGAAAAAAGCAAAGCGGACCCCTAATTTTTAAAATATGCACAATTTTAGAAATAAAATGTGTTCAGAAGGGTCGATATTGGGGGGAACTTCTATCGCCGTTTTCCTCTTTATCGGAAGCGACCACTTTTGACCTCCAACATCCGGTCAGGGAGTGGTCCTAGAGGTCCGAGTTTTTGGACTTGGTCACCTACTTTATGATGCTGAACACAATGGTGAAGGTTTCATTCTAATATCTCTAACCGTTTGGCCACTACAGAGTGTGATATCCAGCAAGCATAAAAGCAAGAGCGATCCCTATGTTTTACAGGCAAGCTGTAACCCAGGGGCCACTAAAACCCTTCATAGTAAACATAGCATTTATTAGCGCATTCGCCATTTATAGAAATTTCCCAGCTGTTATTAGGTGGAGAAAATATGTATGTAGTCGCAGGAAAAGACGTCATGTGTACAGAAAAGCTGAAATTTATTTTATATTATCAGTTCAATTATTTTAAATAATTTATTGGCCTCTAACATTTAAATTAGGGCTCGAAATTTATCATTAAAGACGTAATTAAAATAATTAATAATATATGTTTTAATTTTTTATTTAAAAATATTCCTGTTAATTGATGCTTTATTAATTTGATTGTTTACAATAATCCAGTAATTGCATGGGACAGACAGAGAAACAATCATTAATCGATTTTTTTTTCCCAATTTATAAATATAAACGCAACTGAAAACGCTCAGAATACATTAAAAGTTTTATAATATAATTTATTAAATTCTAGAGTAAATGAATACCATAGCATGAAAATTATTCTTTAGCACTTAATTGGATATTTTTAAATTGAAACCAATATTTTTGTTCCTTCCTTTCTTATCTAAACGAATACGAAATTAAAGCCAAATTACTTAGAGAGAAAAATTACGTCCATGTTTAACCAATTTTTGTTAATCTAATTAAACATGAAAAATTCAAAATACTAAATCTTCTCTTTAACCAGATTTTATGGAGATTAATTGACTTTAAAGTGTGTTAGTCTAGATAAATTATACTAACATTTTTTCTGACCGAATTTAATACTATTATAATCCTGTCCAATCTAAGCCAGGACTAATCCGGATTAAAGATAATTCTGATAATCCACAGACTACACAGTAGTAATTTATGCAAGCTAATAGGAAATCACAGAATCCGGATCAAAACAAAATTAAGATTGTATTTAGAATAAATTCCTTTTAAATATAAATCCGGTTGTTTGTTTTTTTTTCTAAATGTTGACAGGAAATCACTGCTAGCGTCTCATCATTTTAATACCCGGAAAGAAAGCGGATGTTCGGTGAAAAGATGTTAGGTTTTTTTTTTTTTTGTTGTTGTTTTATTTTTTTTAATATGTCACTTCCTGTTTCCATTTGCACAAAAAATCGATTTAGAAAAGGCTCTTCAAGCACGTACAATATTGAAGTTTAAGCTTCCTAGTATATTTATGATGTTTTTTCTGTAAGTTTCAGTAATTACTGCATTTTCTAAGTACAGTACAACAGCAGTTATTAATTTTGACCCAAATTAATTTTAGAAAAAAAAAGGAAAGAAACGTTAACAATGAGTAAGGGTACATTTGTAGATGATGAGTAGCAGGATTTAAAGGACTTTTTCTCACATCTATGTTATTACAATTAACGCACAATAAATCGTAATGAAAGGGAAACTGTGAAAGAGTTTTTCTAACGTAAAAGCATATTTACTAATTACGGCTGCTTCTATTTTAAGGTAACATAACGTAAACAAAACTTGAGAATATTTCTGGAATATTTTGAAACAAGCAATAGAAAAGAAAGGACTACCAAAAACTTCGACTGTTTTTAAAAATAAATAACGACCTTTCGCAACAGAGTCTAAACAGGCCATATTCACGTTGTTGATTCATGTAATTACGAAACGAAAACCGTAATTGGAACTAGAAGATCAAATAGAAATTTCAGTCAATGATTTATGTTGCATTTTCCAATAATTAAGGAAACGAACATAATTACAGTGCAAAAAAAGAGTTGGAAATGCACGAAACTTGGATAAATAACCGAAAAAGCAAAGCGGAGGTAGACTATTGTATTCAAATGAGTGGTGCTGTCATTGGTGATACAAATGAGCCACAAGAAACGACTGTCTTGCAGATGCTCGGATTGCGAAGCAAGGGTTCAACGGATTCCAGATATCATTTAACGGACAGTTCGAGTGCTGTCGGAAGACTAGACAGGTCTTAGTCAAATGAAATTAGCAAGATAGCCGAATGTCAGTCTGTGGTCTAGGGGCTGTGGAATCAATTTCAAAACATATCGAAGGAAGATGCAAAGCTATAACTTCCATAGGGGCTGTGGAATCAATTTCAAAACATACCGAAGGAAGATGCAAAGCTATAACTTCCATAAATGACCATTATCTTCGATTATGTACCCAAAGAAATTGTTACTACGATATAGCTGCGATTCTAAGAAGGCTGATATCTTGTTCCTTTGTGCGTAGAAGATTTCATGAAGATCTTTATTAGGCGACCAGCAATGTGAATTACCCTTAGCCCAGTCATAGAATGGATCCTTGTGGATAGGAAAGATTCCATGTCATTTGACTGAAAACTAATGGAGGTCAGTACTATTGACAGATGAGTTAAGATTTGTTTTGCAAAGCAATTGGTTTATCTAAAAAAAGTGGTCTGATCTAAAAAAAAAAAAAAAATTGGCAGAAATTGTCATTCCCTAATATCGGTGAAAAAGAACACTTTTGGTGGCTGTAGAGCAATGATTGAGGTGGTATCTGGGAAGAGAAAATATAGACCTATATAGGAAGCACTGAATGCAAGAGGAAACATGAATGATAGACAGTAAAAGGGATGATGTCCTGAACTCCTTTGTTAGGCAGGTGGAAGAGGCTAAGACATTTCTCCTGCAAGATGATAACCCACGTCCAAATCGAGTTAGGCTGCTAGATGAAATCTTCGAGATCAGACTATTGTACTGACTGTGAAATAGTCAGCCAGGTCTCCAGATCGTAATGATACCGAGCAGGGCTTCGAAGTTTTCGAGAGAAGCTAGCTGGTCTTAACACATCTCCCCAAGTTGTAGAGGAATTTAAAAAAGCTCTAAAACAGCATTGGTCGTTGATACCGAGCTCCTAACACCATCATCATTGACCTGCTTTACAATTAGGTGTGACCACATTCTATGTAAAGGTATTTTAATTATATAATTTGGTCATCTTTTTTGTGTTATCTAATTCCGTATGGATGATATGTCTTTGTATAGGTAACTGACAAGTATTACGCAATAGTTTTCACTAATTATAATGCAAGTTTTTCATGTAACTTAGTTTTTGAATTACCTTTGAATTTCTCTCTTTCTTTTTTTTTTTAATTAATGAAAACCAATGTAGTGATGCAAAAAATAAGGTCTTTCCACACGTCAAATTATCTTTCTTTTTCATTTTCTTTTGTGATGTTTGAATGGCCGGTGATAAAAAATGGTTAATCACATGACATGTTTTGGACAAAATTGAAATAAACTAACAGAACAAGCTTAATGTGTAATGGAATGTTGTAAATGGTGACAATCTTTCAATAATTGTTATAAATTCAATATTATATACATATACATAGTTCTCTGCCAAGGGCAGGTCCTTCACTGCAAACCCAGCATTCTCCAATCTTTCCTATTTTCTGCCTTCCTCTTCGTCTCCACATAAGATCCATTTACCCTAATGTTGTCGATCATCTGAAATCTTCTTCTGCCTCGAACTTTTTTACTGTTCACCATTCCTTCCAGTGCATCCTTCATTAGGGAGTTTCTTCTCAGCCAGTGACCCAACCAGTTTCTTTTTCTCTTCCTGATCAGTTTCAGCATTGTTCTTTCTTCACCCACTCTTTCTAGCACAGCTTCATTTCTTATTTTGTCTGTCCATTTCACATGCTCCATTCTTCTCCATATCCACATTTCAAATGTTTCTAGTCGTTTCTCTTCACTGCGTCGTAATGTCCATGTTTCTGCCCCATACAATGCCACACTCCACACAAAGCACTTCACTAGTCTCTTCCTTAGTTCTTTTTCCAGAGGTCCGCAGAAGATGCTCCTTTTCCTATTAAAAGCTTCCTTTGCTATTGCTATCCTCCTCTTGACTTATATGATTTCTATAAAAGCTATGAGCTGAAGTTTAAGTTTACCAGCAACAAAGCAGCTCTGATACGCTTAGCTTCCTCTTCAAGTTACAATGTTGTTATGTGACAAGCACTTCATTCAAGATGATTAAAGAAGATACCAAACAATAAAAGAATCTTCTTATCAGTAACTAAACAATAGATCCAAATTTTCGAAAGTTAAAAAGAAATATTCAACCAAAAGTGAAATACCTCGCTTTATAAAAATAAACATTTAACAATCTTCGCCCATCTTCTGCAAAGTCGAAACTCAACTGCAGTATTTGCCTTTTCAGTAATCAAAGCAAAGAAGTAGGTCATTAAGATATGGAGAAACCCCGTAATAATTAAGATAGCTTTATAGTAGAAACCATTTCATTGTGAAAAAAAATAGAAAAGCAAAAAAAAAAACCGATTAAAATAAATAAAGAAAAGCAATCCTTCATCTTAGAGTTTTCAGTAAAGTTTTCTATCTATGGAAATTTTTCTGTAATATCCATTATTAGACAAATTTTCACAGCAATATAGATCAACTGAAAGATAAAAAAGTACTGGCTTTTTTCTTACAAATGGATAAAATGGATAAAAAAAAATTCTTTATGTAAGGATTGTGCTACAACTTTTAGCTTAAAGGTATCTTGGAGAAATAGAACCTTAAAATCTGAAAGATTTTAATGGAGTCTCAGTAGAAAAGCTAAAACACAAAGTACGCTGAGGAAAATATAGCAAACTAAGAATTGTAAAAAATTGAAAAGGATAGTGATGTTTACCTTCTCTTTTTATATTTATTTTTGTCAAATTTTAAACACAAACACATAAAAGAAGTTGTTGTAAATCGTCGAGAATTGGATGTAGAATAATTATAATTTTTATGTAATTGAGCATTTGTATGTTATAGTATACAGTAATTTGAGGGATGACACATACACTCTGCAAATCAATCGCTGTAATGAACTGAACTACACTGAGATACCGCTTTATTAGGCCCATTTACAAACTAAAGTATTGCGCCTCCTTTTGTCTTCAAATTAGCCTGAATTCGTCTTGCCTTGAATTCTATAAGATACTGAAAGCTTTCTACAGGAATGAATAAAGAAATGATAGTACCCGTAATTGCTGCAAATTGGAAGAATACTCATGGACAAATAGTCCTTTCTATCTTTTCCTGATGATGTTCAATAAGATTGAAATCAGGAGACAATACATGCCACGAAAGCTGGTTGTCACGTTCCTGGAACTGTTCCTTAGTGATTTGTGCTTTCAGAGAAGGTTGTACTATGGAAGTGTCCATTTGCATGTGATAGATTGTAGCCATGAAAAGATGAACTTGGTCACCGACGATGTTCTGATACCACGTGGCGTTTAAACGTGATTCTTGGGCATCAGCAACTCAATGATTGCCAGGAAAACATTTCCGACACCGGTAAACCGCAACCACTAGCTTGTACTGTTGCTTCCGAACACGACGGGTCCGTGAATTCATGTCACTACCGCCAATTTCTGAGGCTTCCATAAAGAAATTAGCATGTGATTTTAATGGTTAAAGGAGCATGTTTATAAGAGCCGATTTTAAATTGAATAAACAAAAGGGCACACATTTTAATACCAGCCATAAAGTATCCAAGAAAATTAATTTAAAGGAAATACATTTTTATTACAGAAGTGAATTATCTAACAAAATATCAACAAGAAGGCATTACGGAAGTTGGTGATATTTAAAGCATTTAAAAGTTTGAGTATGGGGTTCAGTTATTCGGTGCTGAACTTCATAATTTACAAACGCACCGCCTTTCATTTGAGTTAATAAAATTGAAATTTTATTTTCTAACTAGTTTTGATTCAATAGATATCTTGGTCATCAGAACAGGTAACATCCAATGTTAATATTCTAGCCCTGATATTCTGAGCCCTCATCCAGAAGCGATTTTTCCACAAACATCGCGATCATTGGTACTGTAGTTGTTAATTTTCCTTTTAAAACCTTGAAATTTTGGAACGTGAAAAGTCCAGGATAACAGACTTTTAAGATGTGCTTAATCCAGCACGCCAAGCACATAATCAAGGTACGTTCGTAGTCACTAAGGTTATTCGTTTTACGCCTTACTGATGCTACATAAGAACTTTTCTGTCTTATTTGTATAGAAACCCGGGGTCACCTAACATATTACGTGTTGCAAAAAATCATTTATGTGAAGAGATGTGGTATTCCAAAAAAAATGGCATCTCATGTACAATGGCTTTATCTTTTAACGTTTTCCTTGTACATCCGAATCTTTTTGATGCCTTTACCCAATGTCATTTGAACTCCATTAAGAATAAACCGCTACTAATGGAAGGCAGTTGTATAAATGTTAACTTTTATTCTATCACCACAATAAACTAAAGGATATAAATATCATGAATAGTATGTTTTTTTAAAGTTTATTTTAAATGTGAACTAAGTAAAGAATGGCTTGAATATCTCATATTATCAGCTGTCGAAAACAAATTCTGACAAAATTTAATCTTTGCATTAGTTCTCATTTGTTTCTACATTTTATTCTGGTCATCGGCCATTGAGACGATTAATGCTATACTCAACAATTAAATAGCAAATTTCGACAGTTAAGTTCTTAAAATATTTTATTTGATGAAACTAGAAGTTTACTAATAAAGCTGAAAATACACAAGAGTTACTTGAATTGCCACGAAGACGAAAATTAACATTACATGAATGTATTACAAGAATGTAAATTACAAGAATGGACTAAAAAAAAAAAAAAGATCCATTTGTTAATTCTCGAATTTTAAAATTCCGAAATAATTTACAAATTTATAATTTTTTCAAAAGGAAACCATAAAACTAGAAAATGGTCTTTCTAATTTAAGACTAAATTTTGAAAAACATTTTTATTAATTTTACAAAACATTTTTTAAGGTCTTTCTAGTTTTTACAATTGAACATTATAATCTATTCATCGACGTCCTAAATCAAAAAAAAAAATCTGAGATTACATTTTTTGAAATTCATCTTTAATTGAAAAACTATTAATTTGAAAAATTTAATTTAAAATTTAATGATTTCCTAATGAATCTTTAACGAGATGTAAGACTTTGCAAACAAACGAAAGAAATGGAAAAGAAATAAGAAAGTAATTGCTTTCGACGTCTAATAACACAGTGACTGTGGAAATGGGTTTGCAGTAATCACCCCTTGCTCCTTCGAACCCAGCCAGATATTTCTTCTCCACGACATTCACATATTAGTTTGGGGTTCATCCATACACAACACAGAGCTTCGAATCACCACATTTTCCACTCGAATTGCCATCTAGCGTCCGATCTTGAAAGTTTCTCCCCCTCAATACCTCTCCATCCGATCTCGCCGACCTGTTCCTCAGCTTTGCCACTTGAGTGCACTCTCGTCTGCTATTCGACAGTGGGTGCGACAACGCCATCAAGTGGCAATAATGCTAACGTGCAATCTATCGCGTGCAAATGACACCTGCGTGATGGAGCCAGTCTGGGGGTCCAGGTGGGTTTGACAGTTGATTAATGATTCAATAATCCAGATACTTGAATGCATTTTAATGAACTTTGTAATTAGAAACGGATCATAACCCATTTGCTTCAGGTTCATGTTTTGCCAATCCTTCTTTTACCCTTCTCCCTCCTTATTTTATGAGTTTCGCTTTTCTGGCGGGAAGATTACGGTGCATTATTGAGGTTGGACTATGCTTCAGGTAAATCTGAAAGTGCACTCAAGCTGGGTTTCTACCACAATGAAAAAAATATCAACAGCACTTTCTCTTTGACAGACGCAATAAATGAAAAAGAAAAGTCTCAACTAATGGAGGAATGTTTCCCTCACATAGCGAACATACTTGCTCAAGTCTTAACTGAAGGCAAAAAATAACAATTCAACAGCATCTCAATTTAAAACAACTTTCGACTATTTCATCTCCAGAAAGTTTATTAATAAAAAAAAATTCTGTTTTTACAGCAGTAGCAAATTTATGATTATTTTGTTAAATAGAGGGTGGCTGTGAGCCCTTTTTTCCTTTACGCTTTAACAATTTTCTAGTTACTTTCAATCCGGTAGGTCGATCACAATCCTATACACTACACTACTACTACATTCCCATAGGTATTTGAACAAGACGGGTTACTATGACAAAATTCATTTCTTGATATTTTTTATACTGAATTTCTTGAGAAACTTTTGGCATTGGATAAATTGCATTTATTTTCTTCAATTGCTATTCATATTTTATTGAATTACTTAGAATTTGAAGCGGCATTACGATGAAACTCCTCTTGCCTGTTCCTTAAATGATCATTATGTACTTTACTTCATTACAAATTCCAGTTTCAAATTAAGAATTCTCAAGAAATAATAGAGAGAAAAGCCTTTAAATTTGCAATATTGACACAAACGAAAGTTTTACTCAGTTTAAGAGTTACGAATATGTCACCATCTGCTGCATTAATTCTTTGTAATCTATTGAACCATAAATGTATTTTTTGTAAGTTTCTTTTAGAAAAAATATTTATTAATTTTCACTAATGAATTGATTAATAATTTGAACGATACATTAAATGCCTGGAAGCTAAGCTGTTTATATGCTTTTAATTGTTGATAATTATTTCGAATATATTTACAATATTCATCAATATATTAAACAATCAAAATTGTCAAGTTACTACAAAGGTTTCATTTACAAATTCGCTAACATCAACTTCAGCATGATCTTTCTTTCATGATTTTTAACTTTTTTTCTTATTTATGATTAGACATTCACTATTCAGATTTTGATGTATTTAGATAAGTTTTATTACAAAAGATAGACATTAATCAATAGTGAATAACTATTGTTTTTGAACAGAAGAAAAAGATAAGAGGGTTAGAAGTATTGCCGGGAAAAAAAGATAATAATGAACATTAACATCGGAAACAATTTTTTTGTAAAAACAATAACTCCTAATTTGATACAATAACCAAGATTAAAAAAATTAATTGAAAATGCGAAAAATGAATTTTTGTATAAATTTTTTTTCTTAGGCAAATCTAAGAATTTCAAAAAAGGATTAATTAAATCCTTTATTATATCATATTTATTAAAAACATTTTTAATTTATGACGAAATATAAATTAATGAGAAATAATACTTGACAACTATTATCTCAAATTTCAGAAGTTTATTTTGTAAACAATATTTTGTAAACAAAATTTTAAAATTTAATATTAAATTAATTATTTAATATCAAATTAAATTTGAAAAAATAGTTGTTTACCACTAAATATTTACTTCAATATTCAATATTAAATATGTTGCTATTAATGTTTGTAACCTCAGATTTTTCTTCAGAATGAAGTTTGAATTGCACGGATTAGTAAATCTAAATTAGCAGTTTCCAATACAACAAAACACGCATTGCATTTCACTCAACTATTGAAATAAGGGGATTGCAGATGATTAATCCAGAATTCAAATTTTAATTGTTTAGAGACGAAATACTCACAATAATTATTATGGATAAATAAACTAAATATAGAGTGAACAGGGATTATTCTATGGAATAGAATAATTCCTGTTCACTCTATATTTAGTTTATTTATTAAAATAACCAATTGATGCCTATATATGAAAAAAGATAATTTTTTACTGTATGTCATAGTTGTAAATTGTCATTCATTCGCAGAAAAAGAAGTTTTTGATCTCATATTATTTATCACATTGTAAATATCTACTGAATTTCTTAATTTACTAAATTGTAAATTTGTTTAAAAAAAAATAATTTTATTGAAGAATAATGAAAATTAACTTATAATGCAAGATTAATAAGATAAATAAAAGTAAATCTAAATTTGTAATATATAATTACATTTGTAATATATAAATAATTTGAAATATATAATATATTGTTAATTTGTAAAATATGGTACAATTTTTCTATTTTTTATATTTATTTATTTATTTATTTATTTATATATTATTATTTATATAAATACATCTTTAAAACATATTGTTAAATATATTGCAGGCTAAAAGATGAAACATACAGCCGTTGAGAAACGTGTAAAACACCAAACAATAAATAAGTCCCATATTATCATAACTGAAAATATTCTATTACTTTTAAATTACAGACTCCATTTTCTCTCGCTCTGCTCACAAGCAACTTAACTGCTCATTTTAAAATAAAGTTAATTATTAAATCCAGTTTAATTGATGATGGAGTTAAAATTTTTTACTCTACATGTTGACTTATTCATTGAATTATTCAATTTTCTTATAAAATGTCTTCCATTAACAATACCTGTAATTCCATTTCACAATTTTTTGACGCACTGAGACTTTCCTAATAATTTAGCTTGAATCCTAATAAAAAATAATAAAAATAAACGATGAAAATGCACCATTCGTTTGCTTTTTCTCCTTGAGCAATCATTAACGGGAATCTTAGACAGCTGTTTCGTCCTTGTTAAGACTCATCAGCCATTTTACCCTCGATGATCAAGCGCAGAACGCGTGCAAGCCGATGGATCCATCTCCTGCTTTCGGAAGTATTAGCCCACAAAAGCAAAAAGCCATAGAAAAATCGCGGTGACCAGCGCCTTTTGTGCCCAGCGCTTAGGGGGTAAGGTAATTATGCTATTCTGGTCACAGCGAGTTTTCTATTGTTGTTTCCTTTTGCGGGGTCTCACTTCCGAGAGCGGGAGAAGGATCCATAGGCTTTCACGCGTTCTGAGCTTGATATCGAGGGTAAATTTGGCGTTCTAATAAGGACGAAACAGCTGTCCCAGATTCCCATCGATGATGGCTCAAGGCGTGAAAGCAAACGAATGTGCATTTTCATCGTTTTTCCGTGTTTCATATTACATTCAATGTACGTTAAACCTTCTTACTTAAATAAAAATAAAGGTTTATTAAATATGTATAGTTAGTGATGACAAATAACAATAAAATAGTAGTGAATATTAAATATTTCGAAATTTAATAAACAATGTTTAGAAAATGAAAAGATCAAAATTGAAATCGTAAAAACGTAGGATATATCACGTTCAAAGAATGCATATTTCAATAATGAAGCCATAGATATATCGTAACTGAGATTACGAACTCCAATTAGCGTGACTGTGTTTTATAATTGGTTTAAAAATAATGATTGACAAATTCTATACTTGTTTTATAATAAAAATTATTAAACTATATATATAAAACTTTGTTGCTAAATGAAAATAGATGGTGATTTCATATGTTCAGCATCGTGAAATGGATGATAGAATCAACAATTTACGTATATTTAGGTGCTTTTTTCCTGAAGGCTTATTTTCGCTATATTAATTTATTACTTACATGAATCCATTAACAGTCAGGGCAATCCCTGTTAATTTTCTCCTCAGTAGACGAGAATCAGTGCTGAAAATATCAAATTGTTTTAATGATTCGCTGGATTAGATGTTGCAAGTATCCTAAGCTAATCTTCAAGTTAAGAATCAAGAATGTTTCAAGTTACAGAATCTGAACTATAAAGAGGAGTCGCTTAAAATAATGTTAAAAACTTTTGTATTGGATAATTGTATAATTAAAGCAGTACCGGACATTTTTACCAGGACAAGAATCAGTGGCCGGATATTAAAATGTTTATTTATAAACCTTTATATCTACTTTGATGAATTGCTGGGATTTGTTGTTGCAATTTATATAGAAACTAAACAAGGTAGGGATAGCGATTAGTAAACTAATCACAATGCTTCGCAACGTCTTCTAACACATATAAGAAAATATAATTGATATTGCTTTAATTTCCTTATTATTATAAATGTGATTGCTGCGAATGCAAAAGATGCAATTGTTGCGATTATTGTGATTGTTGTTGAGCTTTGTTATAAATGTGATTGTTGCGAATGCAAAAGGCGCAATTGTTGAGATTATTGCGATTGTTGCGATAAATGATAATTTAATGATATTTTAATGATACTAATGATAATTTAATGATATTTTAATGATACGGACAGACAAACCGGAATTATTAGTCTTCTGATACTTATGTTACAATGTACTTGAAATCTACAAATTCTTGAACTAACATTCAACTTTTTCGGAGAAAACATTACAAATTATAATTGCTATTGAAAACTTACATTAGTGCACAAACAATTTACAACAAATATTATTACAACAATAGAAGATACTTAGCTATTTCAGAGTCAATGATTGTAGAGCTTTATAAGTACTTTAGCCTATGTTGTAGAGAATAACTTTCGTGATAACAAAGTTGCATTGCAATCATGAGAGGCATTTATTCTTCACTTGAGAAAATTAGTATTTGTTAGAAAGAGAACAGTCGCTTCATTTTTGTCTTGTGAAATTGTAATTTCTTGAAGATCTATCAACCACTGTTGCTTCAAGACGGAGGCTCGTTAGTGGCAACAGATGTCGTTTAAGCACCTCTGTTTGAAACACAGCTTTGCACGAAACGAGGTTTCTTAATCACAGCCTCCCAACGTTAACATTAGGAGCGAATTGCAGGCGGGTAACTCAATATAGCAAATTAAGGAATGTTCAACTTTCTCGAGATCTCTGTGAAGGGTCCCTGGCTCTTTCCACAAAGAATGCCGTCTACTTCCATGGCATTTTCAATTTTATTCCGAAGGAACTTTTAACTCGAGCCTGTCCTAAGGGAACTGAATTGAGAAGTAGATAATTTATTTAATGAATTCAAAAATAATAAGAATAATTCCTGGGACTTTAAAAACCGTAATATAAAATTTCAAAAATAAGACAGTAATTCCCATTTGTTTTTTTAAGCATTTATAATAGACAGTATTATGAAATGTTATACATAATTAATATTTTGCTATTGCGTTTCCTAAAGAAAGTACTTTTTTTAACTGGAGATATTCTTATGCTTATAACTTTTAAACTTTAATTTTCATTTGAATATCAAATTCTTATATTGTGTTTTATAAAGGATCCTATTCGAGCCTTTTTGTGTTTAGAATAGTTAGCTGCTTTAATAGTAATGGAACTGAAATTTCATGAACAGTTAAGAAGCTTTTACATATAATTACTTTACATTAAGTTACTTCTTCGCTAGCATTCAAATTAAATAATGAATTATTAATCATTGAAAATTATTTAAGGCATGTGCTGTATTTGCACAAAGAACACATATTTTGCTAATGTTTTGGCTGTTTTGTACATTTAATTGTGAGATTAGTTCAGGTAATGAAGAGCAGTTTTGAATGATTTAAAAGCAGAACTCCTATTTATAAGATACTAGCAGAGTAACCCGTTCTATGTTAGAAAAAAGAGTTGTTCTGATGTGGATGAGGAAGAAATTGAAATTGTGAAATCAATTCGAAACTTTCCCAGGTGGTAAAAAAAAAAAAAAAACCAAGTGATAGGTACAAAGTAATGTCGAGATTCCCACTACTTTCTCCCCTTCTCCACATCCTACAACTTCAAAACTTTCCCAGTTCGTAAAAAAATCTTTTGATCATTACAAATCTGTATATATCGCGAAAATATTTAGCTATCCCGAAAACCCCGTAAAGTATCCTTAAATGAGGTTTATCCATCCCCTCACCGCCCTCCCGTTTGCTCCCCATAGTTCTAGTTTTTGATTCCCGGTTAATATGTGATGTTATTAACAATATTTTAGTTCTAATTTCCGACACCAGATTAGTCTGTGCTGCTATTATGAACAACAATATTTTAGTTCCAAGTGTTAATAACAATTGTTTGGTAGTTCCAATTGTCGCCTCCAGGTGTATATGTGGCGCTTTCAAGATAGGTCAGGTCATTTTCCTATACCCTTCCCAAAATATTTTATACTTTTTACATTGTTGACAGTACGGAACCTATCCACATGCGAAATTTCAAGTTTGTAGTAAGTTGGAAAGTATACTAAACATTTTGAACAGACACACTCAAACAGTCACAAGTTTCCCTTTTATATTGCAGATTGAAAACAGTAAACATTTCAGTTAAGAATGTAGTTTTGTAATTTACGATTTCATTACCAAATTGAAAGAGTAATTAAACATTATCCTCTACAGTTGTAGAAAATATATTTCTCGAAGTCTTTTCAAGTATTTTTTTCTCTTACTTTAAATCCACAATTTTACAGTAGAATGACAGAGGAGAGACATGATTGTAAACATTTTCTGATACTTAACGAGAAGGAAAGGTATCAATAGCTGTCACCATTCTTAAATTTGGAATTAAATTATCGATTAAGATTTCCTAGAAGCAGTGGAATAAAAAAGGAAGTTATTTCTTTTGAGGATGGAAATGTAGGCAGATTTCAATCTCATTCGTATTTAATTCCGTTTAAATCTCTAAATATTGAATTACTTCCTTTCTGTTCGGCATTACTCAAGAATACTTGGGGGTTATGTCAGATATTGACCAAACATTTTATAAAAATATTCATTTTATATTATTTAGTAAGAAGTATTTACCTTAATTCTTTACTATCTTACCCTATATGCTTTACATCATCATCAACAATCTTAATGACTGTTTCTGGAATATTTCTTTCTAAGATCATTTCTCTCCTTTATTTTTAAGTAATTTTTCCAACAGAAAAAAAATATTTTGTGTTCAGAATTAAACATAGAAACAAATAATAGTAGTTCGGTTTTTCGTTTACATAAACATACGGAATATATTAAATAAAATTACAGACTAAAATCCTTTTAATGTAACATTTTATTTTAAGTCGATTAAGAGACTATCCTTTGAATTTTTGTGCCACTTTTACAATATTTTGTTTTCTTATTTACGAGTTGTGTGAAAACAATGTCATTTGTGAATTCAGAATTTTATTTTACTGTATTGTCTTATTCTATTTAAATGTCTTTTTTTATGTTTTGATTTAAAGCTGATTTAACTTGATTTTTTTTTTTTGCTGAATACTTTAACTTTCGCTCATTAACATTTTATTAAAACTATTTTAGTAACAGTTTTGCAATATTCTAGGGAAGAAAAATCAATGAAATACTTCATTTTCTTTCTTAATTGTACTTAACAGTTCAGCAAGTTTTAATTTCTGTTTTATCTTTTTAAATCAAGTTAACCCTTAGAACTCTAATGAAAACGGAAGAAAACATGTTCTCTTTCCTCCTTTTTTCTTTTCTCCACTTCTTTTTTTCTGGATTCTTTTCGTTTTGATGGCCGTTTCACTAACTAATGTTGCGATTTAATCGAAACCGAATCCCAAGCAGCAGGATGTCTGTCGTGTCTCCCTCCCCCCTCCTCATCGTTTGATTTGATTACTGGGGAAACATCCCCAAGAAGAAGGAAAGGTGGCTTCAGAAATAGTAGTTGGTGCCGGTTCAATTTTCAGCAAGATCCCATCACCGCCTTCCTTGCAGTTTCATTATGATCGGCAGAAAAGAGTGCAAGCTTATTTTAAAGATCTCAATCTTCATCATTCAGGCGTCATATGAAGAGCTTCTTCTACCTCCCAACTTTATTCAAAAACTGACTTTTTTTCTTAATGGAAACCTGATAGAAGATTACTTTTCTGAGATCTAAACTAGTAGAATTATAAATGGAGTAGGGGTAAAGGGGAAGGAAAAAAAAAAGAATGACAGTTCGTAATCCTCTTTATCTCTCTTCCCATCTCTCTCCTCTCTTTTTTTTCTGCTTATAATTTATAGATTATTGTAAGTGGAAGAGATTTTGTAGCTGCTTGAGGAAAAGTAAATTATCTGTTCACTGAGTTTGATGGCAATCTGAGTCTCCGCTACTCCTTAGGCTACAGATAAGACTGCATTTTTTTTGCCTGCCAAGAAATTGGAAGCGAATTTTCCGTTATAGTTTCTATTTTAATCTTATTGCCTTAATAAAATTTAGGTAGAAAAATCCATCATTTTGAATAATAAGTTAGTGACAGAATAAAGAAACAGAGAAAAGTTAGTGTGCTAATCTATCGTCAATTAAATATTTGTAAATTTTGTATTTATATTATCATTCCAAATCTTCAATTATTCATTTGAGTCATTTTTAACAGTTTATTTAATGAGTATACGTTTAGGTATCCAATGAATATTTCACTGGAGAGAGGGTCAATTTTGAGGACTTGATGGGAAGATGGAGATCAAAAATTACTGTGATCATATTTTAAGTTGAACCATCAATAAATGTCTTACCAAGGTTTACATAATTAAACTAAATCTGAAACAAACCTAACTTATATAACTTATAATAACTTATATAACTATTATATAATTATAATTATGTAGCTATTAATAATTATATAACTTATACATAATTATATAACTTAATATAATCTTATGTAACTAAACTAAATCTGAAGCCAATATAACTAAACCAAATCTGAAACCAATCTATAGAAACGTTCGACCCATTCGAACGTTTCTGTAGATTGATTTCAGATTTAGTTTAGTGAGATGGTGGGAGGGGAGACTTAACTAAATGTCCTGATATTGAAAGGTTAGATAATAAACATGCAACTTACAAACTTAAGGGAATCAGTTCAGTCATTTTAGTTAATGAAAAATTATTGATAGATTGTCAATAAAAACAATAAAACGACTGAAAAGGCTTCTGAAATTCTCACACATCAGCTAATTCTTCAGTATAATAGACATTCAGGATGAGCGTTACATATAAGGCATTCTGTGCAATCTCGCAGAAAATTTAACTTCATTTAAATGTAAGAAACAAAAAATATAATAAACGTGAAATTGTGATATTGTGATCGTATGTATATTTAACTTTTTTAAAAATCATTGCAATAATGAATTTCATGTATCGTTACTTATTGCAGTGAAAGATAGTTAACTAATTTAACTAATTTAAGATATCTAAAATGAAATACAGTAAAAAAAAGAGATTACTTAAGCTATTGATCTGTGATTCATTATCTTTATTTCTGCTTTTTATAAAGAACAACCCAAATATTAGAATGTAAGGTAGGTTTATAACCTACCGGTTAGATGTATATTCAACCTAAATTTTTGAAACTATCGAATTTATATAAATGCTTAATAATAAACAATATATTTATAACAATGACTCATGTTTTGTGTCAATGACGTAGTGATTGTCTCTTGATTGCTCCTCTGCACTCACAACATATTATAAGATTTTCTAAGAGCAAAAGACCCGAAACTTAAGGAAATGATAAGCGTACAGTATATTAATTACATTTTATTAAATTAGAAAAGCTTGTACGATTCTGAGATAAAAAGGAGCAAATTTGCAGTAGTATAGGTTTTCTCAGAGAATAAACCAAGGCAATTTCTCAAACAAAACAAAAAAAGGTAACCGCATGAGCAAGATTTATAGGTGGATAAGAGAATGTAAGACTGATTAAAATGCGGAAGGACTTCCCAGAAAATAAAAAAAAGCAAAAGAACAAACAAAGAAATGATTAGAATAAAAAATGGCGGTTCAGATAAACATGTTGAAATGGAAGCAAAAAAAGTTCAAAAAAAGTTCAAAGTTATTGAGCATTCTGTGTAGATTTCTGATTAACTCTTGCAATGTGTTTTCTTAACAAGGTTTTATTCCTTTGCTCAATAACTTTTGTTATAGTCAATATTTCATTTTGTAACTCACAAAAATTTCTAACTTTGTTTCCTCTTGTTTCAGGTAAACTTCCAGGCGATTATAAACCAGTTAGACAACTTGGGTTGAACGCCCATATAGCCGAAAATGGGTCTCTGGTCGTGACAAACGTTCGCGAAGGTCATGAAGGCTATTATTTATGTCAAGCAACCAATGGTGTAGGAGCCGAATTGAGTAAAGTGGTCTACGTGGACATTCACGGTGAGGGTTCTTTTACTTATCTAGTTTCAGTAACAACAAATCAACTATATGTCATATTGAATTGCTCTACTCTATTGACCACAACCTTAACATATATAAACTCGTACCATTCCCAAGTGGCGGTATTTCAAAGCCTTTCAGCTGAAAACAATTTCGATGTAATAGAAGCGACAAAGTTGAATGGGTAGCTCAAAAAAAAAAGGTAGATAATCATTTAAAACTTTAAACTTGTAATTAATCTTAAAATTTTAATTAATTCCTATTGGAATTGTTTTAAGTTAATTTAAGTTGAATAACGTATTTTATTTCCTTCTATTTCCTCTTTCATATTAGGTTAAATTTTCGAAAAATCCCTGAGGAAAAAAACAGTAAATTCTGTAAATTACGTTCACTATGGATTCTTCAAGAATAAAGGCGCGTTAAAATGACTGTTATAGTTAAAAATAACTCGTCACTAAATAGCTTCAGGAGTAAGTCTTTAAAATCTTAATATGCAAGCATTTGAAAGTATCTTTTTTTAAATTTGATTATTAGAAATGAACTTTTCTTTGTAATTTAAGCCATAGTGAAAGCTAATTTAATGTTCTGATTGTAATTCAAATCCAAATTAAACTTATCTTTTAGTCCAGAGGTATCCTTTGGAAACTGTTATCATGGCTACCGTTTTTTAAAGAGGTTTCAACAGATTTTCTTAAATGTTCACTTTAATTCTCGAATAAGTAAAAATTCCAGTTAGATTCCATCTTCATTATTTTCGCATATTTAATCAAGATTTTTTTTTTTGAAAATCTGTGTTTGTTAATCCTTAATCCCGTTAGAATAAAAAAATATTCATCAGCTGTCTGGATTTTTTTAAATTCATTGTTTAAATGAAAAAATAATCTGCTCAAGAAAAATCTAGGCTTACTAAAGTCCTGCTTTGGTTTCTTGTAAATCAATCTTTCGCTGATAACTATTCTGCTTTCTTTGTTTTAGATAATCGTCAGATAAATTTTAGTTAGCATTATTCATTGTTATGATTCCTAATAGAAAGACAACATATATCATCTAAGATTTACTGCATGTATTTATTTCTGCAAACTACAATGTGAAGCACAGCAGTGTTTATCTTGCAAATGATACCATGTTAATAACATTTAGTTATTATTAATCAAGTTGATATTCAACTTATTTATTCCTTAGAAAGTACTTTCAAATTCAGTATTTACCAAGGTAAGATCAACACAATTATATATGGTATTTCAGATTGGAATAAATAGAACAAATGTTCCATATACCTATTATCTTGATTTTCCTTTTATTATGGTAATTCGAATGTGGGTACGATAACGTACGTTCTCCTTTGCATGAAAAATTTGAAAATTTTACATTTTAAATGTAAAACATACAATTATTGAACTGTGGATGCTGCAATTTATAATTCATTTTTGAGAATTTTCTCCCTAATTAAGAAAGATTTTGATATTGGAAAAGTAATCTGATTCTTTTAACCAATTTTGAAGTTTTGTTATTAAGAACAGAGCTCAAAACAATTGTCTCCAGCTGGGAGGAATCGTTTTAACGGAAGTTTTAAATATATACCAAAACTTTTATCCCAAAATACAAAACTATAGTATAGAAACCAATGTAATCTTTTTACTGAAATGGGTAACCGACCATTTCACTCTGTCGGCCGGTTTACCCAAGTAGAAATAGTATTATCTGACGTCGCAATTTAATCAGTTGGCTTTAATCCAGAATCAGCTTACTATATATGTTTAACTTATGGACTTTAATAATTATTAAAAAATATCACGGTAAGTATATTTTCCAAAGGTGAAAAATGTTTAAAACTGCGTTTCCAAGTTGAGATCATGCCCGAATTTTAAGCCCTGCCCCCTAAAAACACGAGAAGAGATGTCAACTTTTTTGTTACTTATTTGTAGTTAAACCAGTGCCCTAAAAGCTCAAAAAAAGCTATAAAAACAACGTAAGGATAAGGTTTTGAATATGGGGAAAACGTCAGAAAATGAAAATTTCTATTAACCGCTATTTTGAAACGGGCGATCCGATTTGGTTGAAATTCAAAATTAGCCGAGTCCTTAACGGTATCTAGGACTCATAACAATATTAGCTGAAAAGTTCAAAATATATGGCAATTATCCAGGTCCCAAATTTGAGGTCACACCGTGCTTCTAAGGCCCGCCCCCTAAAAACCCGTGAACAGATTTCGACTTTTTTGTTACTTATTTGTAGTTAAACCATTGCCGTAAAAGATCTAAAACGTTTGTGGCAAAACCTCTAAAAATACCATGAATGTAAGGGTTTGAAAATAGGAAAATCGTCAAAAAAATGGAAAAGTAGATAATGGGAGAATGCAAAAGTTGTCTTATCCTTTCAAATAGAACTAATAGTTCTAGTTTTCTGAATGGAATAATGAAGTTGTGATGTAAGATATCAACAAAAAAGAGATTTTCAAAAAACCTTGCAATAAATAGTGTATGTAAGTAAATCATCTCTATAAATCTCTCTATATATCTCTATAAAGGCCTACATTGGTATTCGAAAGCTTCCAAAATAGAAAAAAAATCTTTCAGAATAGTCAAAATGTCAGCATTGAAGTCTAAATTAGGTTTCGTTGCAGAAATATATTATTGAACTTAGCGTTTTAACGCTTAGAATTTCAATGCAGCAAAAGCTGATACTAATTAACTGTTATCTCGAGTGTACAAAGAGTAGTATGTTCTATAACGTTTTATTTTCGATGGTAAAGTAAATTATCAACAATCTTACAAGCTCATCTATATTGATAGATATCGCTTTTCAAATACGTACCATTTGGTTTTTATAACAACATATTTTATTAAAATACTATGTTTTATACGGGAGTAGAAACAGTCTAGTACCATCAGCGGTTGTCGATACGCTTGGCATGAACAAACAGGAATCGTTAGTTTCCAATGTTTGTGGAAAAATCGTATAAACCTCCGTTAATAACAAACTCCTACAACATTCTCTGGTCTGACACTTTTCATTGCCTGTGACAATCGTTTCGGTTACTTCGATAACGAGAGCATTTGGCGATGCTTCATTAAGATTAGATCGGAAGGCTATAATTCTTCTGCTTTTCTCGCGGGACATGAGTTCCACTAGTAATTTCGACTGTCCTTTCCCCAAAGCAAGACCAACAATGGAATGACAATGATTGGGAAAACAACTTGGCGAATTCCAATGCAGCATTTGGATGCTGCTGTTAGGACATACTGAGAAGGTTCTTAGGTGGAGTTGAAGATCAATTTACATAGATAGGAATTTCTGGCGAAATTTGATTTGCAGTTATGGTATTTTTGGGTTTTGATGCGACACGTGGCGACTACGCTTAGGATCGATATGGAAATTGAACTCCTACATGTTCATTCCAAAACATTTGTTTGACAAATAAATAAATAAACAGGGATTGAAAGAGTATCATTAAAAATTAAAATTATCATTCCGCTTATAAATACCATCTAAACTGTCTTCCATTGGAAACATTTTCAACTATTTAATTTACCGGGGCAGAAATTTCTTTTTATCTCGGACATCTTGTTCGAAATATGTTCATTTATAAATATTTATGAATAAATAAATAAATGTTTACAGAATCAAATAGTAAAATAAATTATATAAATTCAGCTATTGAGTTTAAAGATTTATTTAAATTTCCGAGTAACTTTCTGATTAGAATAATATCAAAATTCAAGTAACAATTCAGAATAGTCAAATTGCAGATTAACAGAGCTTTATTTACTTTAACTTGTTTGTAACGTGAATTTCATATCATAGAGAAGAATAAAACATAATTCTCCCCTAAGTAATAAACACTGAAATTTAATACAACAGACTATTACTTGCAAAGAAAGAATGAATGCTAATTATTTTAAATTATTCAGAATATTCTGAAGTCTTTAATTAGGCATAAATATACTAAAAAGTACTTCATTATTTTAAGTGAAGCACAGAGTCTATGGTTTGATTACCTATGTATTATTTAAAAATAGATTTCTTTGATGATTTAATTATTATTATTGTTTATTTATTATTATTATTGTGAAACAGGGTGTTTCACTCACTGTTCCTTATTTTTCCTTAACATTTTCAAACTGCCTTGATGCTAATGGCCACCACTTTTAACACTTGC
>JAFIDM010005346.1:29287712-29306491 GCA_023159025.1 Thereuonema tuberculata | reverse complement strand
TCTTGTTCATGATTATTATTATTGTTACTGACTAAAGATAAACGGAAAAACATAAAATACGACAGTAGATAAAGTCCAATATTTAGTCACAGATAATAAGTAATCCATTATTCTATATAAATATGTAATTCTAATTATAAGTATGCTAATTAGTTAAAAAATCCACTTATAAGTATGGTTTATAACCACGAAGCTATCAGATTTAGTTTATTTATAAAATTTGTAAGATGTTGTAGTAGATTAGGTTAGATTAATTTAAAGTGGGTGGCATGACTGCCGAGCACGTCGACCTGAAAGATCTTTTGTGCTATCCCACGGAAAGAAGGACAGACGGAGAGAAAGACTGAGAAAGGATGGTGTGAGAAATGCAGGGGAAACGGGAGAACCCCGGGAAAACCTGCCCAGCGCGGATCGCCACCATCAACGAAACCCACATGAGAATCGAACCCGGGACTCAGAGGTGAGAGGCCAGTGTCTTAGCGACATCGCCAACCGCGCGGCCAAGATGTTGTAGTAATTAAGGTTTTCTAATAGTAAGACGTTAAGAGCACCCTTTATGGATGGAAAGTATAAAGTTTTAGGAACTTTGTAGAAGTCGTATTAGTGGTCTCGGAAACAAACAGGATTTTATCCACTCTATTCCTCTCTTTTCATTTCTAGGATGTCGAAACTACTTTGTTCGTGTTATTGATAATAAGCCAATTGCACCCGGACGTTTTCGATGATAGCTATTATAGAGATATAACCATGAGATAAAAGTTTTGGTATTGAAAGCTAGCTATTGGCATATATTTGCGAAGGATCTGAGAAACAGAATAACATTTTCGAAGTTTCGTACATTATAAAAATTGGGAGGAAGTCTTCCAATCCTCTCTAAGACCCTTCAGCCGGTCTTGAACTGATAGAAGTTTTTAAAATCCTCAAAAGTTTTAACATGCTTCTAAAAAGTTGAAGGTAGGAACTTTGCTTCGCATCTTATCTTCACGGATCACTTAAACGATAAGTAAATTTGACCAGAATAAGTTATTTTGTCTTTTTACAGTCGTTTTACGAGAATGACTTTTAAAACATGTTACAATCATTACTGACTTTCTAAAAACGAATCTATTAGTTCTTGTGAGAAAATGTATCTGAAAATGTATCTAACATCTGTTAGAGTTCTTTTTTTTCCAGTAAATTTTCATTAGATATATAAATACTGTATCTGAAATGTAAGGCGGTTACAAAAGATGAAAGAATGGAGGTCAACATTAAAATCCTTTATAAAATATTGTGCATTTAAAACTGATTGACCTGGATACCAGGCTATTGTCTACAGTGTTCTTACTTTATTTTCGTTTTGTTTTATTCTTAATAAATTCATGTTCTATGCGTTTTTACGCGTAATCAAATAATAATTTATCTTTACCTGTAATAAACTAATAATTTCTTAATAATAATTTTTAAAGCTTTTCTTTTCAACGTCGCATGTATTCACTATAGAGCTGTCCATTTTTCCGAAAGGGGAGTTTAAATAGCCAGGTGATTGTCCATACTTATTTTATATTCGTTTTATTTTACCAAGCGTAGCTCGGTCTTCCATGAACTTAATATTATAATTCATTGTATTTTTTGGTAAGTTTTTAAAACATAGAAATGGTGATTGTCATTGTTGTAGATGAACTTTTATGGCTAGATAGATTTGACCGCTTTCATTCCTATTAGTAATAAACCTTTATATTTCTAATTGCTTGTTTCTAATAATGTTAAAATCTTAAATACATTTAAACAAATTTAAGTAAAAGAATATCTTATGCTAATCAATGGTTATTTATTAATGATATTGATAGTTTTTTTTTCTTTCTCTACATTCTGTACCTATTATATACATGTTTAATTAGTTAAATTACTTTATTTATAATTTAAGAGCAATTTAGAAAACAGATTAACACAGTAATTTCCTGTGAAACTTGACGAAAATGAAATCCGAAAATATCGTAAATTTTGTATTTAAAATATTAACTATTTTTTTTAAAAAAAATGCTTATGTTTTGGTACTTTTGAAATGAATCTTCCCCAACATTGAGTTAACAGTTCAACCCGATTAAAATAAAATAATAAGAGATAAAAATAAAACATGTAAAAGTGATTTTCTGCAGTTCTTATTATGTTTCAGTTCCGGCACACTTTGAAATGAAAGCCCGCAATCAGACAGCAACTAAAGGATCCACTGCTGCTCTACTATGCGAAGTTAGAGGTGATTTACCTTTGAGTATAGTGTGGAAATACAAGGGGAACCGACTCGATACTTCAGGTGATAATAGGTGAGTTTGTTAGTGGATTCTGTTTGGTTTAATTAACATTAGTTTTGTCATCGATCTTTTAGTTCTAATTTATTATGAATGAAGTAAATCGCTGGAAAAATGGTGATTAAAGAATCCGTTAATTAATTGGGTGTTGGCGATTTCATTGGGAAATTGATCATTTAGGGGCTATGGCTTAAAGGAACCAATTACAGTTATTACTTCCATAGCCATTTGACATAGAATTACTTTTAACTACTGTCAGTATCAATGCTGTGTAAAAGTTTCGTTTAATTCTCGTAACGCTTCCTCGTTTTCCAACAAATGTTAAGTTAATTAGAACGAGTAAGCCTGTATTGGAGAAACTGATCATAATTGTGGAAGTGATTTATTGTTTCGAAGTTTCTTAAGTAAATAGTAATCAAAAAACGTAAGATTTAAGAGGTATTTCTTTCAGTTCACAACTACGAGACAGCATAGTAGAAATACATTAGTGACGATGGACTTCATTTACTACATATAAGAATTGTATGTATTTCTGATGGAAATTTTGTATATAATTACCAAAAGATAATTAGGTTAGGTGTATCCCACATGTACCCATCGGGGCGCTGGAAGTAAGGCTCCAATGTTTCAGCGATCTGAGACTGACATGAGGTCAGGTGGTCAGCCCAACAGATCCTTACAATAGTCGCCGGATACATAGCAGGACCCAAACATCATTACTTAAACTTGCTTTTCTTACTTGTTAACGCGATACTTACAGTTTTGATTTACTTTTTTAATTGCTGTTAATCAGTTAAAAAAAATTATGAAAAAGGGTTTGGCCGGAAAATTTTTGGAAACTTAGTTGCCCAATGAATAAGAAATAAATAAAGAAAAGAAAAATTAACAACCTTAGAGTATTGTACATGTAAAGATTTAAACCGTTTTTCAAAATGTTATTAAAATAATTTTTATTTTCGAAGTAATTATATTTTAATAACCTTTAATTTTTTATTCTCAAATCGGATTTGATCTCCAATCTGAACTTTTTTTTTTTAAGTCTCAATAATTGAAAAAGCGATAATCGCTGAAATCTGCCAATGATTCAATTATTCCATTTAGATGCTTTCTTTTGCCTTCAGTCTTTTGCCTTCTTGTAATAAAAAAAAAGTAGCAAATCCTTCTTCTTGTGTTCAATCAATAAAAAAATTAAAAGAAAAAAATGCAGATGACTGAGTCATTGTCTTCTATCTTCGCACGTCGATATGAATAAGGATTCAGGCATCAGATTGAATTCCCATCTCCTGGGAAACTTTTTTGGTTATGTCATTTAAGATATTAAGAAGGAAGAAATGAGAAAATTTTTCTTGAAAGTTATATCAGTTATCTTACATTAGAAAGGCTTAACATTAAGTTTCGAAAAGTGTTGACGTTTCAGTGAATATCTAAATATACAAATATTTATTAAATGCTTATCTTAAATGAAGTACGAAATGCAGAATAATCAGAGTTGGAAATTCATGGGTGTTATGTAATAATCTTCTGATTCATCAAATCCTAGATGTAAAGTTTTAAAAATTTTCGTGATTTTGTAAATAACCCAGATATTTTGGAAAAAAGCAAAAAAAAAACAAAAGCTGAAATAAAAGATGACAATTTTAACGTAACAATTTTGGATATCTTTTACAAAATTATTATAAAAAAACCTAAACAGGTTTTCGTTATGAATTGCCAAAATCAATTTAACTTAATGAATCATTAGGTTTTTGTTTTGTTTTTACTTTGGATGAACTTATTGAAATCAAATTATGCTTCAATATAAAACGTTAAAGACCCAATCATTAGTTTTTAATTGAAAGAGAGAAAAAGCATAAATGGCAGCTTGTTTTTTTTTCAATAAGTGAATGTGATTATTCACTATCACGACTCGTTATCTAAACTTTATATTTATGTCTTCATTTAAAATACTGATAAATCAAATATTTAAAAGTTTACTGATGGCATTCATCATTCCCCTTAACTGAAATGTAAGAGATAATAATTAAGTTGTTTTGAAGGTCTGGTGAGGTTGGAGGATCAATGCTTATAATGAAAGTTATTTGATTGTAAATTTGAAACCTGGGAAGCATATTTTCGTTTGTCAGTAATTATCCCTTTCATTCTTTTCAGGTTTAATGTAAAGGAAAGGGCAACCAGTAGCGGTCTTGTCTCGGAGTTGTTGGTATCCCGAATTGACAGGAAAGACAATGGGCAATACAGCTGTCAAGCAACTAATGCGTTCGGAAGAGACGAAGCTAAAATACAACTTTATGTGAAAGGTACAATAAACATTAGAACATTTGATCATTTCAATTTCAGCTTGAAATCACCCAACCGAGTGGAAGTCCATTTAATGGCAACGAATGGATTTAACAGCCAATACATCTACTAAGCTAACGATCCAAGAAAAAGAAAAAAAAAGAAACCACATTAAAGCCAAGACTCTTTGAAAACTAGTTTAAAGCCACATGATCTGTTATTTGAAAGGGATTAATGTTTATCAGAGAATTTGGTGACGCAAATTTTGAAAAAATAAATATAATAGAAGGTACATATGAAGAAGTAGTATTATTTAAACGTAACGTCATAATCATTCTTATTATACGCTATTTTTTCTAGTAGGAGGTTGCACATTCCTACCGAGAAATTCAAGAAATCATACTGAGATTTTTCAAATGGTTGGAGTTTTTAAGGATTTTGTTTTTATATAATATCCAAACAGACTTTATTTTATTCCAAATAGAATTTCATCAGCAGAAAACCCAACATTTCAATTATATAATCAGTTACCAAACATTGGCGATGTAAAAATTAATTGAAGACATACTCTTATTTTAGGATGTCCATTAGGGTGACAAAAAAGTGTGAGATTTTTTTCGAAAAAAAAAACTTAAAAAATGGATAAGATAGAACTACTCCTGAATATTGAAAATATATATAGAATCTTCAGGGATAGTTCTAAGCGATATAATTTGGAATCAAATACATTTTCAAATAAATATATTTTATTATATAAAAAATGCAATATCCCGACAGAACTAATGTATATTAACTTTGAATACAGATTTGTCATTTCTACGCAAATATTTTGTTTTTTGTCAGAGTCTGCTTATTAAATAATTGCTGTTTTTAATGAATTACATATAATATTAACTTAATTGGTGATGTAATTTTGAAATATTACCTTAAAATTTCAATATTAAAATTTTAGTGTACAATCCCTGAATTTCAAAAGCACTTTTGAAATTCATCATCCACATTTTTATACATACATTTTCGAAGAAATTCAGGATGTTAAACGCGAACTGTTGATTTATTAGCTTCTGTTTTAATTAACTGTAATGAAAGTATGAGAAATTAATTTTACGTGTGCCAACTATATTAATAAGAAAATAACCCATAACACACAATTAATATTTTTAAAAAGTTTTACATGTTAAAAAATATGCATACAAGGAACCAGTTTTCAGACTGACATTTGCATAGTCCTTCTTCAGCCTGACATAATAAAAAATGTCTTCATTTAATACATAAATGGTCTATCATCACTTATTAGGTTTAGAATAGATCTACCAGAAAACAATACAGGTTCACCAAAGGAAACTAGAAGATACAGTAGTGAAGTATGGAGGATTACGATAAGCAAAAAGAAATTGCTGAACCTTCACGGCAGATTCTGACGACGTCACAAGCAACTCGCGTCAGCTGCAGAAACAAGAGAACACCTACGTTACGTAGTTTCAATTTGTAATAGAATTGGTTGATGATAGATCACTTAATATTTAACTGAAGACATTTTTTATTATGTCAGGCTGAAGGAAAGACTATGCAAATGTCAGTTTGAAAACCGTTTCCTTGTAGGCATATTTTTTAACATGTAAAACTTTTTTTAAATTATAATTGCATGTTTGGGTTATTTTATTTACTTGTAATGAAAGTAATGATTTACAATAACATCTTGAGATTTCTGTTCAATCATAAAGGGGATAACGACTTTTATTTACCGCATAGTTTTAATTAGTATGTTTTCTTTAATGTAATGGAAAATTTTGTTCTATTTACAGTAGAAAATGTCAATTATTGACCATTTAACTGAATTAACCTTTGTTTAGTATTTGTCAATTAATTTGCTCCAATATGGTAAAAGTAAAATGCTGTAAGCACTTAAATTTCGATTGAAATTTCTAAATTATTGATTTTTGGAATGCCAAAAGTCACCATTTCTGTTGATGACGTGTGATAAGTTAATTGGCCACAGAAATTACAATTATGAAAATGGAGTTACCTTCTTAAAATCTATATCTCATATAAGCATCTGTGGAGGTCGAAGAGATTCGGTTACAAAAATAATATTTATCGTAAAACTAGTTAGAATTAATAAACATCAATACTAGAAATTTATATCTAAAGAAAAAATAACGTGCAGCATGTGAATTTAAATCATAAAAATAAAATAAGGGCAGCACAGTGGTTTCGGGGGTCACTGCCAGATGCGGCGGTAATCTTCACTTATTTTCTTGCCTTTCTGGGTTCTTTTATCGGGGAGGGCGGATCGGGCTGATGAGTCCCTGGCAAGACGAAACGGCCGTTCCCGATTCCCTCTCATAACTGAACCAGAAAGGCATTTTATTATTCATTGTGCTGCCCTTGTTTTGTTTTTATGATTTAAATAGAAATTTATGTTTCGGTATATTTATTTAGAAAAAATACTTTTCCCACTGATTGTTCTACCCCAATAATGATATTTTGATATAAATTCTTTATAGAAATTAGACATACCAAAGAGATCAGTTTACATCTAAATAACTAATGAAATCTTCAATGTTTATAATAAGTTATAATAATAAGTTTATAATAATAATTCACAAGAATTTATTTAAAAAGTTGTTTAAAATAATATAATTTAAATAAATTGATAACAAAAAATTTCAGTTGTGCATTATAACGACAAACACATTAAATATTATTTTTAAAAATGTAATTATATTTTTAATTTCAGGGATAACTCCACAGCATTAATAAGGACTATAAATAATTTGTGGCAAACACCTAAAGAAGTTTCCACAGCAGAATTCGGATTAAAACAAAACATAAAATGATTGAAGTTCATTATCTGAGGCTAATCAGTACAAGTACTGAAAGTAAACAGCGCTGTAAAAGCTAATAGTAATCATTAGTTAATTATCAAAACGCAATTACGCTGAATGCCTTGAAATGTGAAAGCGAAAATTTCATTGGCAGAATAAACCCAATAAAATGAAAATATCCGTATGATATTTTCCTTGAAAACTGCTTCCATTTAATCATTTCTTTTGCGCAATTTACGAGAATCACTGCAGCAATATTTAAATCACAACGGACCAATGTTTTATTTGCAGTCGTTTCCATTTCTTCAAGGTATTTCATCAATCACTAGCCATTTATGTGAGATTTTATCATCGCCGTATCATTTTATTACTTATTAAAACTATTGAATTATTGCTTTTGAAAGCAATAACAGACTGAACGTTTGGAAATTCATTGCTGCTGTTAAATTAAAACAACGCCCCATGTTTTAATTTCTTTTGCTAATTATCCAAAGCCATTAACATATTTCAGTACTTCTTCCTGGCAGAATTTATGAGAAACTATTCCAATGATGTTTTGTGCATTCCTACAAATGAATATTAACCACGGTGGAGATTTACTGGGACTGCTAATGTACACACATTCTTATTGTACTTCTACAAATTTTAGATTCGTGTGATGAATGGTTTCATTAGCCCTGCAGCGAAGGAATATTAACCAACGTTTATCATATTCTTTGCAAGCCCTTCCTTTGTTTCTGGTTTCGTATTGTAGTGGAAATTAAAATGACGTCCCTCTTATCGAAGACGTAAATATGGGTCGGCTTAAATTACGTTTACTTTTCTTCCGCCAGAGGCGCTGAATTGAATTTCATCTTTGATCGGAAGTATCCAATACCGTCGTTCGAGTTCAGTAATCACAATCTTCTCGAAAGCCAAACCTCAAGCCCAATAATGGTTCGTTGCAGTGTTTTAAGATCAATGAACTTTATCTATCGCAGAAAGCAAGCAAAATTTTTTTGTGGCTTATAGCTGCTGTGTTTTTTTATCCTTTTTATCAATCCTGTTTTTGTTAAAAATAGCAAGAATTGGAGGTACAATCTATAGAAAATCCTTATTGTAATGTGAATCTCAAAAGGGTTTTAAATGTTTGATGCAATTTTTGCATAAAATGCAGCAATTAGCATCAGAGATAAAAAAAGTTAGAATCAAACGAAAAATACTTTTTTGTTGTTGAAATACTCTTGCTTCTGTCATTCTGTAAACAATGGAACTTAAAAGAGTACTTATCTAGGATGCTGAAATTAAAATAGTTATTGATTATGAGTTCTGACCACTACTGATATCAGTAGAAATTGGACCTTCTGGAAGCGGAAACTCTACAAACTACTGTGAATACTCTATAATCGTGATTATTCAGAAACTATTATGAATATACCACATCAGGAATTGCAGAAGATCGTAATGTGCTATCTTTGGAAAAGCTAATACAGTCTAAGGCTAATATTAGAAGTTTATATGTGATTATGAGACATTTTTGATTTTATTATGAAAATAAATAACACCCATTATTACACTAAAAGGTTGAGACCAGTGTTTACAAGTAACATCTCAAAACAGTTGTTGCACGCTTCATTGGCGATTTTCAGTTAGAGTACTCACAGCAAGCACACAATGTCTCAATACAATCAGAGAACACAGGAAGAAGAAAAAAAAATCCCAAACACAAACCAGACGTTTCGTCCAACCATCCCGAGTAGCTGAGGGATGCAGACGTCAGGATCACGCCCGTCCCGGAAGGGCCGTCAAAGACCCAATCCATTCAAGCACGGTAAAGATCGTGACCCACCCGCTGCATTGCTTCTCATCCCCGAAAAGGCAGAACACACACACTAAAAAAAAAGTCTCTCTACTAACCTTCATTATTCTTCATTATAACCTTAAATGCTAGTAGTTGATTTTTTCTCTGTCAATCTTAACATATGTGAAACTTCGCAAGGTACATTCCAAAACGATACAAGAGCAGACAATTTGACATTGCGATTTATATGTTTGCACAATTAAGAAAAGAAAATTTTTATTTTTAAAACCCACTTTTATTTTAATGAAATTAATGCCCATTTTTACGCCACATCTTTTTTACAATATAATTAAACGAAAAAGTAGATAATTATATATAATTCGGAAAATTATATATAATCTTCACAGAATTCTTGATTTTTTTCGAAAGAAATTTACTCGAGCAGTCACCCCAGAAATATATCTCTGACACCATGATAATAGGAAGAACAATTAACATTCTTTATGTTAACATTTTTATAACTGTTTTGATTATCAAATAAAATCACATACTGTATTATGACTGATGTTTTTATCTCCTGATATCTTTAAGGGTGAAATGAGCAATGTTGCTTTAATATTCTTGTTTACAATAAATGAAATCTTTCCTTAATTATTTAGATTGAATTTTTATTCATAAGTCCAGCGAATTAGTAATTTAAGAGAGCTAAAAAAAATAGTCTCAGTCTTCAATTACAATAATTTCAATACAATGAAGATTCTATACATTGTTCAACATAGATTACGTCATTTTTGACATTTCCATGAAGTTATTCAGAACTTGGCGCCCAACTATGCCTTGGTTTAATACATACTTTATCGGCGCCGCTTTGCTGTGCTTAGTTAGCATTCAGCCTATGCTTCCATACCGAAAGCCACCTGCCGAGATAAAAGGAAAAAAAAGAAATATTCAAGGCAATTTTGGAGCGCTTATTGGACTACCTTAACGCAGAATATCTCAGAAAAATTTATCATATGAAGAACACAATTCTAATGATTTGTTGGCCGGAAAGACAGTTGCCTTTATGATGATGAAAAAGATTTCAATTGTTAGCCCAGAAGAAACCGAGAGCATTATGCGGATGTCTCCTTTTAGGCTTCTGGAATTACATTCAGTTACGAATGAATTAGGCAACCGTATAGAAATTCCACGGCGCATTCTTGTTCCATGCAGGCGCCTTGGGTTAATCAAGCAGACAGAAGTAGTTTATTATTGTACTTTTACGATCACAAACTTTCACGCTCCTGCTGTTAAATAGTAGTGTGAATAGCAGAATCAGGAATTTACGAATCTCACAGCACTCACAAGTGGTGTTCACGCAATAAAAAAAATAATGAAAAAGCATAAAACAAGAGAGGGAATAAAAAAATTCGACATTTGCGTCCGATAACTATGAAACAGATATTGTCTTCAATTTCAACTTTTAGTATGAATCTGTTTATTCCTAAAATAAAGTGATTCTTCAATTATTAATAAAATAGTCTATCTGACTATTTCACAGATTGAATGACTGATTATTCATTATTGTGCTATTTGAATACTATTCAAACATATTAGACGTTGTTCGATATTCTAAGAAATTCTTACAAACCTCCATAAATGTTGTTGGGGATCTGACAGTAATTTTCCTGCTTAACACTATGCAATATCGGTTTTCTTTCCCTAGAGTGTCCATGCACCGAATTAGTCTCACTTGTTCAGTAGGACCAACTTTAGAAAATCTATATTTAAAAAAATCTCATTCCTTCTTTAGTTTTCCTTCAGTAAGCATATCAAATTGAACTTCTTACGTTTATTCAGATAGGTGTTAGTTTTAAAAGCACTTCCCAACATCGATTGTTTCCTGCGTTCATTTCTAGATACAATAATTCTAATTGGGATTTAATATATTAAATATAAATTTTTACAACAAAAATAATTTTATTGTGATTAAACGAAACTCTTCAGGAGGGAAGTATGCTGTATTACAGGGGAATGAAGTTGGAAGAAAACTATTTAGAATAAAGAAAAGGTTAGCTCCAAAGCTCATCACCAGGAAAATGTGCTGATGCGAGATTAAAGTCAGAGCCGAACTGCAATACAAGTCTACGTAATCAACTTCTCCTTTTGATTCTTATCTACCAATCCTATATTGGTACTGTTCACACAAGTACTGTTTTACTCATTGATATTTATCACATTTCCCTGTAGTGATAAGTTTTCTTTAACCAATTTGTTGATTTCCAAATTTTAACATTTTCCGTAACGTTGAAACGTAGTGTCTCCTGAGATCATCTGCTTTCCCAAGTTACACCACTGCATCGAGTATTTTCAATTAATCAGAGCGACAGTTAAATCTCGCCAAGTCATTGTTCAGTTGCTCAACGTCGCAGTTTGAAAGTATTACTATGATAGGTCTGCTTTAAAACATATTGGTGAATTATTCAGTTCTTTATCAATTAATAATGGTCATGTAAAAAAAAATAAGAAAAAACGAACTAGTTTGTAAAAATTTGATTTAATAGGCTGACAATCAAAAGCATGGGATTTAAAACCTGCATTAGTTATTTAATCTTTTAAGATATGTAGCTGCTGCAGAAAAAGGCTTACAGAAATTCAAAATATTAATTGCGGAAATTGATAAATGGTGAATTTTTTTATGTCTTATCAGATTTCTTCTTTTTTTCTTCCTTTCTTTTTGTTAAAGTAACTTCGGTTTTCTCTTCTTTTTCCCCCTCCGACGTTCTCTTCCTTCTTTTATCAGTTGTCTTCATCAGAGAAGATAAATGTGCAAATAATCAGGTGAATAAAGCAACAAGACTGGGAAAATAAAGAATTAGAAAAATTACAATGAGTCCTGAAATACTGGGGGGAAAATCAATAACATTCTATTATGAAAATCCATTTTATTTCTGCAGTGGAAAATATAAGCAATGGAAAGCGGTCTGAATGTAAATTTTAAAAAGGTTTTCTTTCCAGAATATATCAAATACTGGATGATCTATTTAAGATTTATTTACCAATTGCTGCTGTATGAGTAAAAACATAAATAAAACCGTTTTGAAGCTGTAACTGTGTTTAATTATGTTAACTTTTCTAATACCCGTAAATTTATTTATCTTTTGTGGGTAGGTATTTTGTATCAAAATGGAGAAAGGTAATGAAGAAAAGTAGTATAAAAAAAAAGTCCAGTGATGCACAAATTTAAATTGTTTTGACCAATATAAATTAAAGGACTTCTTTATCAATGATAATAAGATAAACATAAGAAATTAAAAACGTTTAAAACAATTTAAGTCACCATCGGACGAATATAATGTATCATTGGACTTTCTTATTCTACTTACTTGCACGTTACGTATTATATCAACATAATCAGTTTTAAATATGGTGGATAATAGACTTTGTTTATAATAGGTTACATAAGCAAAGTTGTTCAAGCTTTAATTTACAAAAAATTGAAATTAAATCTTACTATTTTGATATTTGTCCATTATTATCTTCAAATATCCTGTCAGTAAATTTTGTGTTTCCATTTCTTTTGTCTAACTATTATAGTTTTGTTCGTTATTATATTTTTTTATATGAAGAAGATAGATGGACGATATGTTTTGTCGGTAACAAGGCATCTGAAAAACATTCCTGTACTACAAAGGTTCTTTGCCTGTTAGATTATAACATACTGTGCAGAAAATACACATTATGTAAATCTGACTGAACAAAGCTCTGCACTTTAGGGCTGCTAAGCATGTTCATTAGTTTCTTCAGTGAAATATTACAGTATGTTTAATCTTGTAATATCTATGTTTACTCTATTGTATGTTGCATATTTACTTGTTGCTTACTAATTTGAACAATTGCAGACAGACTAAAAATTATTTCTAGAATCATCTTATCAGTTTCCTCAGTGAAGGTTTACCTTATTTTTTTATTCATCTTCTTTTATAAAGATTTTTACATTTTATCTCTTTATTTAACATTACTTCCCTAATGATGAGAAAGTAGAAATCAGAACATTTATTAATATAAAGTAAGTTCAAATCATAATAGTGCAGATGAAATATAACTGAAAGGCAAGCCTTCACTATTAAAAAAATTAAGGGATTTCTATGATTTTTAAGATGAAATTGGAATAATAACAGAATAGAAAAACAATTCCAAGGTTTCTGAAGCTCATGAGATAAATGTAAGTGTTTATGATTGAAATGTGTTTTCCTTTCCTTAAAAACAAACAAGATTATTACTTAAAACATTTACTCTTCATTATTAAATGCTAATTGATTACGAGAAAAGAAAGGGCGAAACTTCAAAGAGATCTTTGCTTATTTACATTAGAACCACCAGAAGCACCGAAACGATTGAAATCACCAGAACACAGTAGTCGATCTGTACAGCTCCAGTGGATTCCTTCATTTGATGGTAACAGTCCAGTCACAAGATTTATCGTTCAGTTCAAAACAACTTCAGGTGTGTAATAGCAATTTCTTTCACTACTTTGAATTTCGTAGAAAAATATCTTTTAATAAAAGGCAGCTTATTTCCTTCCGATAGTTATCTCTATTATTAAATCTTCTCTATTAAAACTCTGAATTTAAATTTACTTCGTTTCATGCAGAAAACGATTTAGGTAAATATTCAGTAATATAGATATTTTGCAGATTGGTTACAATTAAGACTAATATTCTTTGTGTTCTGTCTTCGTAATTATTTTTCCCGGCAAATGAAATTATTTGACATTTTAGCTAATTAATAACTAGGCTTTTTGAATTTTTTAAGATTATCAAAGTAACATTTAACATTGAATTCAAATACTTTTAGTATTTAAAATTAATATATTTTTAAAATTAATATAATTAAAATATTTTTAGAGTAACAATAATATAATTACTCATTTTGCTCTGATTAAAACATAGCTTACTGTAAGTTCTTAACAAAATTACATTATTAATATGTAATCTTTTCTATTAAAATATTTTTGACTTCCCTTACATTAATTCCTCCTAGGCAAAAGTAAACGTAAGCTAATTAAAGTTGTTAAATGATCTTGGAGATTTATTTCTAAAGCAAACATAGTTCATTTATTAACTGTCCCACTATAGACCATGCAGGCTCTTGGGAGTACTGAAGATTTAGGCTCCCAGCCATTCACGACCAACGGATGGTTCTCCCGCCTTTAATCGCCCAGGAAAAATGCCTGGTACCATTTGACAGAGGGCTGGGTAAAAACTAGGTTTTGTTTGAAGGAGGATCTGATGGGGAAAAAACCCCCGACCAAGGCCGGAAATTGAACCCTGGCTCTTTCAGTACTCAGTCAAGTGGCTAAAGCACTGGTCTACGGATCCACATATTTCATTTATTAGCGACATTTAAATGCAACACAAGTTTATGCATTGTATTCATAAGAATTTTGGGTTTGTTTTTTTTCTGAAAATGATTAGAGTAAATTTACTCTCCTTCCAATTTTGTTTAGACATCAAAATTCGAGTTTTCTCAATTTTAAGATCGGAGAGAGATTCTGTATCGTCTTGTCTAATTATTTAGACATTAAAACGGCTTTCTTTCAATTTACCAATACGTTGCCCAAGGAGAGATAAACGGGGTACCGTTATCAAGTTATGATTAATTCCAGTGAAGTTAGAAAAAAAATAGCGAATAAGAGTATATAATGTTATACCTAGTTTGTCCTCAAACTCTAAGTATGCCTGACTTGGAAATATTCAAACTTGAAAACTACTTCTGTGACATCATTCTTAGAATATGACACAAGCAAAACTTATTTGATATGACGTGAATTAAAATAGGTCTATTTCCATTAAAGTATGCACTCTTTATTTACAAAAGTGAATTAATTCTTAATACTTGATGGATCATCGAAATCATCAAATTTTCAACTGCAAGTTTTATTATATTTTGGCTATTTTTTATGAAGTGTTTCTTATAAGATTCCTTTGTCCTAAATTTAATTTACTTTAGCTTTAGATTTACTGATCTTAGATTGAAACAGTGGATAGCTTCTTAGATATTAATTACGAAATAAGAGCTAGATATAAAACATTGGTTGGAAGAAAAGAAAAGAAAATCACTTTTAAAAGATAAACCCAATTATTTGAATTGTTTCCTTTCTTATAACTTAATTTTGAAATAGAAGAATGTTATTACATTTATCATAATTACCGAATGTTACTGTACAAGAATAAGTCTATGGTACTGAATGATGTAAATATAAGTAATTTTAAACAAAAACATCAGTTTATTTCCTTTCTTTAGTATAATTCTATGAAATTTGTGTTCATCTGAATATTTATAGTATCTGTTTTCTGCCTTTTTATTAACATAATATACTTTTTAGAGTTGTGAAACAGTAGCTGTTCCTTTATAGAATTTTGGCTTAGCTGTTTAATATTAATTTTTCACTTGGTTTTAAGTTTTAAAATTCTATTCACACAGCCAGAAATAGATATCTGTAATAATGGTGTAGAACATTGAGTATTATTTTTCTGTGAATGCGTGACTTCGTCCCTCCTTCCAGAGACGTGGCACCCACGGAGTCACAATATTACCATTCCTGGCCACGAGCCTCGTGCTGAAGTGGATACTCTCCGACCGGCTGTCACTTACCAGTTCCGAGTGTTGGCTGAGAATGAAGTGGGAACAAGCGATCCCAGCACAGCCATTGCGGTCACTACCAGCGAAGAAGGTAAGATGAAAATGCTCTTTTTTTTTTTATTTGTATTGCAGGCGAATGCAGAGGGGGAAAAAAATGGAAGATGAATCAAATGAATCATAAAACAGCACTTTAGGGAGAAAAGCCAAAGAAACGAAAGAAATAAAAAGTAACACAAAGCACAGATTAAAGCTGAAATAAAAAATTTAACACAATGAAATAGGGAATTCTTTGCTTGTAGACATATCAGTAAATAGTGATTTCGTAACTATTATTTTATTTATAGTGAAAATTATATGGTAAGAATAAAGTTTAAAAACATTTTGATGATTTAGATATTATCACATATACAAATGAATAAACATCTCCCTACAAAAATTTGATGACGACACTTGATCTTCAACATTCGTCTTTAAGATTTATAATTTTTCCATAAAAAAACAAAAAATAACCAGATTATTTCAGCTCTGTGCAAGCTCAGTAAAGGCGAGGTCTTCATCGATTTTTCCAGACATTGTCGATTGGATTTCAATCTTTTCTGTTGTTGATCATATCTTAAAACTTGACTAAAGATCAGGGCTGGTTAAATATCTCTCATTTATAATATAAACCTTCTACTTATCACAACAAAATCTACAGTTCAAAATTTCTCATTTTCAACAGTAATCAACATCTGCATCTCCTTTACAGATTGTAAAATTAATTAAATTATTTACTTTAATAATCATTTGCGTAATTGGAAGAGACAGTGTATCATCACTTACTTTAGTTTTCCAGTTCTGTGCGTCCTCCTGAATATCACGCACTCCCCCTGTGTAAGGCGGGAGAGTTGCCCTGCAAATCTCACATGTACTACAACGAGCTATATCTGTATGTAACTCAACAGTGCACGCATTCGCAGTTGTGGGAGGATTTTGGAGCGTGCCGGTGTTTTCTCATGGTCAGCTTTATGTTGCATTGTCTCTTTCACGAAACAGAAACAACATCAAAGTATTCATCAAAAACAACCGATGGTCAAGATCATTTTCTAAATGATGCTCGAATTTTCACTTCTAATGTGATTCATAATCAAGCCTTCCAATAAACAATTTCATCTATGTTCCTAACAATGGATTCATTTTAATTTCCTATCCGTCATGTATATGACGGGCAAATACTCCATCTAAAATAAAAGTCGTGGTCACATTGTTATCCCGTCATTGTTGACGGGTGTATGGGCTAGTTTGAGTTATACAAAGTGATACAAATGTCACTATGCATTACAGTGTATTCAATTTTGAACCACTTTGTAATTTATTGAATTTGCAATTGTACATAATAAATATTTTTAGTTTATAAGAAATATTTTGTATTTTTAAGCATTTAACATTTAAAACGCACTTTTCATTTTAACATTTCAAACGCAAGATTACTTATACTTTTCTTATAATTTACATACATTAAAAGTAAATTAAATTAAATGACCGAAATACCAACTAGTAGTAAGTTTTCATATAATAGAAAGATTATTTGCTCATTTCTATAATTTTACTGGTTTAAAATACTGTTATCTTTTTCTTATACTTATTTTGAAAAAGTAGAAGCAAAAAATAAATAATTCATAAAATTGAACTACTTTTTCATTTTTTAAATCAATTTCATACAATTTAAAAATTTTCTAAAAAAAAAAAAAAAAAAAGACTTTTTAATATTTTGGAGTGTTTTTTACGAAGCTAACAGAAATGAAATGACAGTTCTATTTAATTTACTATTTACTTGGAATTTTAAAAAATTCTATTTTTTTTTTCTCTTTTTATGCAGTTTTAAGCCTCGGAACTTTATAACTCAGTTACCATTAACGAACCCTTGCTTAAATAACATCATCTTAATTGATTTTCTTTTAGTTCATTCAAATTCAAAGGAAGAGCCAAAGAGGTTCTTAATTGTCTTAATTAGTCCCAATTCATATTTCCACCCTTGTGGATTGGGATTGTGTTCACTTTTGTTGTCTCTAAGCAGATGATTGTGCTTTTTTTACCAAAAGGAGTAAAATTAGCAAAGAAATACCATAGAATATAGAGGCTATAAAGAGAAGCTCTTTCAGAATTAGATTTCATTATGTATTATTCCGGTACTTCCACTAAAAGATTGGATTCGTAGTAAATGTTAGAAATGATTCAAAGGAATTCAATGTCTTGTGATGAGTTACAAAGCACCAATTAAAAACAAAGCCTATTCAAACAATTTTGGAGTGCACTTAACTTAGAAGTGGTAATTCTTTCGATTCAATATTGAGGATACTTCTCCCTGCAGTGTAACACCATCCAATTCCTTTTGCTAATCCACTGCTCGTGGAATTGAACAGACTAAAAGCAATCATTTTTTTCAATTTAGCGATTTCAGTAAAAAACACGGATACAACTATTTTTTTTTTCAGAATATGAAAATTTAAACTGCTGAGATATTACAATGTGAAAATAAACCTAAGTTTATGTCGTTTTCACCAATGATTTCCAAATTTTTACAACCAAGGACCACTTATATATATATTTACATCGCAAGGACCAAGCTTATATTTACATCGCAATGCCGTAAACCCCTAAATGTTTTTGTTCAGTAGATGAATAGGCCTACATTCATTAAGACAATTTGTAAATACAGTAGAGCGTCGATAATCCGGACGTCAGAAATCCGGAGCGCCGATAATCCGGATTCAATTCCGGTGAAAAAAAACGTTCAAAAATCAAAACAGATTTTTTTAAGTGCTCTGACAGTGTATAAACATGTATATTCTTTCATTAAAATACATTATAAGTTCATATTAATTAATCTGTTTTATTTATCTGCTCCAATTATTTAACCATTAAAGTGAATTATTAACGGTTTTAGCAAGTTTTCTTTTTGTTATGAACTCAAACGACCTTTTTGGTTCTTTTCGAAAATCC
>JAFIDM010005346.1:29243187-29287702 GCA_023159025.1 Thereuonema tuberculata | reverse complement strand
ATTAATCCGGATTATCGACGCTCTACTGTAGTGGTAAGATTGTAGTAATGAAAAATAAATTGTAAAAACACTGTTTTGTTACATACATACTGGTTACATATAAAATTGGTGAAACACTGTAGGCCTAAATCAGTGATTAGAACCTGTAAATATTCAATTAGATCCTTGTGCTTCCCTTTGGTTCACTAGCATTTCAATACTAGGTTCACAGAAGTTAAAGACAACCTCAAAGCTGAATCTACTTGCAAACGGTTTCTGTGTTTTGTTTTTATAGCACTAAGATGTAAGAAAATGCAGTTTCACAAATGAAGGTTAAGCGAAAAGGAAGAAATACTTTAAGTACTTTCTCACTCACTACTGGATATTTCTTCACGAATTTGAATCCCAAAAAGTTGCCACATTAATACCATTACTTTCAAAAGAATCAAACCACTTAAGAACAAATCGATAATGCAGCCGACGACCAGCTGGTAATGCGCTGCGGACCATAGATTGAGAACCACTAGTTTTGACAACTTAGAAAAAAAAATAAGATGTAACATTTTAAAGCTTGAAGATCTTTTGAAAACCTTGTAAAGCTTGAATTCAAGTCGATATCAAATAGAACTTATTGAATGCTGGGAGGAAAGAATCACCAAATTAAAAATTAATTTACTTTCGGAAAAAAAATTATGACGGTACAATTTTAATGACGAAATTAATAATGCTACAGTTAAATAATACTAATACAGAACTTCTGGTTTTTGTTAATTACTTATTTGTATTTCATCAAAAATTTTATCATCTTGCATTTTTCATCATCATCAAAATTTTATTCGCTAAATTCTGAATTTAAAGTCGTTCTTGATTATTATCAGAGTAATCGTACACAGCAGAAAGTCTTGATTAATTGTAATTCCCTAAAATTCATTATAAAATTTATTGTAATACATCGGATATGAACATATAGCGATAGTGTTTTTAGCTCACGAAGTCAACGAATAAATCTTGAAACAGGTAATTTAAAATAAGTAAATCAGTAATAAAAAATAAAGTAAATTAAAATTTTATGAATATTTCTCCTATTTCGAAATAAGGCATCATTTACCAAAAAAAAAAATAATCGAAATGAAAACTTTCACTAATCTTATTTTTTTCTGATCTTGGGTTCAGTAATTTTAATGTTTCAAGCATTTCAGTAACAATTACATTTTATTTTCACTGGATGTGTTCCAGTTACATTAGTTATCTTATAATATTTTGGTTTCTTAATAATTATCGTTTGGCTATTCGAAGTGCATTCGAGTGTCTTCTATAACTTAAAATTTTCTTTTTATGTTTCTCATTCGTTTTATCTATTGAACTCATCATTTTTTTCCAGGTAATAAACGAAAACTAATATAAAACTTTTAATGCTTATATGTTAAAGACTACTTACAGCTAAAATTGCTATAAAATAGATAATTTTATTTGACGATAAAAAAAAAAATTAAATGCCTTTATGAAATATATAAATTGCTTTGGATTTCCTTTATGCTTTTAGTTCATCCAATTTGATCTTCAGCAATATCTCGTAGGATTGAGAAATAATCAGTGAAATGGATATAATTCTTTCCGACGTATTGTCTCTGATCTTTCATGCAGAAACTCGATTTCTTCCTTCAAAACAACGAATAAGAAAATTCTCCTTTAACGATAAAAATCTTTCGATTGTTTAACTTACATTTCTGTGGAAATGATCCTTTCCATTTAATGTTTTCTTTCTTTTTTTTTCTCTCTTGCTTTCCTTTCTTACTTTTTTTTTCATTCTGTTTGTTTTTAGTCAACCTTAAACATTTATTACAAACAACAGAAGAAATAGATTGATTTCACCAATCGATTTGGGAAAAAGGATAAAATACGAGAGATGAAGGGAAAAGAGATTGCCTTAAGGATAAGCGATCACATAAAAAGAAAGTAATGACGGTAAATACCTTAAAAGTGAAAAGGATATCGATTTACTGGGTATTGTGGAAAAACTGTGTGTGTAAGTTCATCATCAATCAAATGATGAATCATTTTTTTGCAAATTGCCAAAAATATAAAATCTAAGCAAATTCAAATAAAAGTTTGTAGTTTCATTTTATTTTATGTCTAAATTGTCCCCACGTGAAAAAGGCTTCTCTTAATAATAGAATTCATAATGGTATTTGTTTGCTTTAGAATATTTTATAAACTATTCTTGGATTTTTGAGATCTATTTAAGAATTTTTGCGAATCATTTTTAGAATCAGTCAGATTTGCAACAAAAGATGATTCTCAAATTTTGGTTTGAAATTCCGAATCGATATCGGAATCGCTTGTAATAACTGCATTCGCGAATCTACGGCTGCCCTTAGCATGTCCTTAAGTTATTGCATCTCCCTTCGTGATTTTTCATTAATAAATAATTTGATTTTTTTTTTAGCTTAGGACTTTTTAATTTTAACGATTTTTTTAACGAAGGAAGAAATATTGAGATATTATGTTGCGAGATGAAATGATTAATTTGAGGATTCATGTACTAAATAACGCCATCTAAAAAATCATTAATTTCTTATTAATATGTTATAATTTCTATCTCTGCCCACTGCTGCCTCTTAAATATTCGCTTATTTTTTCCTTCGAAAGTAATTACATTTTAAATACAGTGACTTTGAACAAAATACATTAATTGAAAAATACAGTAAATCATTTGAAACTGATCAACTTTATGAAAAGCAAAAGGATTCCTAAACTACACTCAATAATGTACTTATGTTTGTGTTCTAAGATGTTACGAGAAAGTAGATTTCAAATTTAGATTTTGTAATGTCTTACGAACTATTATGAACAACGAAGTAAAACGAAATAAAGGTAAATCAAGAGATCATATTTTTAATAATAAAAAAAATTAAACTTACAAACATTTAACACTAATTAGATTTTTCTGTTGTTAAATCCAATTAGCAAATAATAAATTAGTATTAAAAAAATAATTATTTTAAACAACTGTGTAGTATAAAATACTGTGCTTAGTGATGAATTCCCAAGCTAAAATTGGGAGAAGAATTTTACTATCAATACCCACAGGTTTCTGCAAGACAGCCTCTGGAGACGATTCCAATAAGGACTCTTCCGGATTGGTTTGTTTATGACAGAAGTGATTTTGTTTTCATCGACCAATAGAGAAATGTAATAGAATTGGTCTGAGGGTACGTTTTATGATTGAGACCAATTTTGATCAATTTCGATGCAATTTCCTACGGTTCTTCGTAATAAACATTTGAATTACTCATAATGATAGAAACATTCTATTTTCTCAATATGCTAGGTTATAAATATGGGGTTGCTTAAAGATATTAAACGACTTATTGGTATTGCATGTCATACCAATAAATTCAAAAAACTTTCTTAGAAAATATTTTCATATTCTGACAAAATTGCTGTTGAAATTAGGTGAAAAAGGTTGAATACGAAACTGATTGTAATTAAATGCTGAGAATTTTAAGGTAAATTTCAAGCCTCCCCACAATTAGATTCACAGATGGAATTTATGTCCAGACCGATCTATAGTAAAATTGTGTGCAACCGACTTACGTAGAGCTCATTAACTTCAGTTTAATATTAATTAATGAGTGTGTATTTTTCATTCAGGCTTCATAAATTATAAGATATGTAATTAAAACATAATAAATATTTTCTATGACAAAGATTTCGATCTTAAGATTTTTTTGTTAGTTCCTGTTATTGGTCTTTTCTATCTCCAGAAAAAGATGAATGGATTCTACAATATTTATTCAGAATGCACTGCTAGTATTTTGGAAACTTGTTACAAAGCCGAAACAAATGGAATAGCATTGATTCTATATGTCATTCTTGTATTAACCACATCCATAATGGTTTCTGTCTCTAAACAGCATTGAAGCATTTCAGCATTTGCTGATCTGAAATAAAAAATCGAATAATCTACGACTATCATTGGTCTAAACATAACACGTTGTTTACTTTAGGCTCTTGTAGATTTTGGTAGGAAGCAATAAAATGTGAAGCAGCCGAACACATAAACTGTAACTCTATAAATATTAGAGCTATTTACACATCAAATTTGATGTGTTAAATGATGTAGGACCGAACAGTCACAGGGACGATTTGTCTGTTGATCCAGTAAAAAGATTTCATAATTCCTTCTCTCGTAACATTGTCAATATCCTACTGATTCTTTACATATTTCCGCTGTAAAAAATTTCAACTCCTATTAACTTCAAATTAAATTTCTCAAACTTATAAATATTGCACGAAGGCTTCAATTTCACGATTTCTACTTTTTGATGGATAGAACCGTACATTACAATTAACAATCTCACTTGACTTTCATTTTTTAAAATAAAGGGAAAACTAAAAGCTGGATTTTAATTTGGAAATCCTTCAATTTTTATAGGTGTCGAGTGTTAAGCAAGAATTATGCAACTACTATGCGTTATTTCTATATTTGCAAATAGATTTCATTTTAGAATTAGAATTCAAAACTGTCGCGTATTCTAACCAAATAATTCGCATAAATTAGAAGAAGAACCTTATTATCAATATATAATTAAGATTTCCTTATTGATAAAACCTTTTTCATCAATTCTGAGCAATAAAAATATTGATGGAGATATTTGCTGTAGTCCTGTACAACGACAAACTTAACTCCGAAACAAATCTTGCAAGAAATTGTCGACTAACAATTTTCTGTCTTACAGCATCAATAGCTTACTCTGTAAGTTACTGTATCTTGTATGTAAGCAGCATCGCAACCGTCTGGTGACCTTTACATAATTCACATGATGTTGTATCCAAGAAATTCGTAGGCAAGCAAACCCTTGATTGGATGGTCGTTATTCTCGACAAGGACATACTCCTGGACTTAGGTGAATGATTCACATTCCTGAAATGGCTCCTGCTCGATCAACGCAAGGGTTTTCGTGGCTTTGAATAGTGATGTTCGTCTAGTCTATCACACAGACTTCCACCGTTACACATATCCATTAGCTTTGAAAGTTGAAAATATTCTCTGTAAAATAATAAAAATTACAAACAGCTTAAAAAAATAACCAATAGATGTCAGAAGAATAGTTAAAATAAATAAGCATGTCATGAGGTAGAAATTTGATTTTTTTTTTTTTTTAGTCTTCTGATACAAGTATCAGAAGACATATTCTCGTCTTTGAGGACAAGTATCATTAAATCTCATTACAATCTCATTAAATTATCATTAAGCACAACAATCGCAACAATTGCGTCTTTTGCATGCGCAACAATCACATTTATAAAAATAAGAAAATTAAAGTAATATCAATGAAATTTTCTTATCGAAAGACGTTGCGAAGCATTGTGATTGGTTTGCTAATCGCTTTCCCTACCTTGTTTGTTGTTGTTGCTGGATTTGAACTTTTCGCTACTTGATATTAAACGTTTCCAGGAAAATATTTCTCACAAGAGGTATTCTTTCAGATTTACTGTGCGAAAAAGAAACGTTTTTGTCTTTTCTTCAGTTTCAATCAGACTAATATTCAGGTTTGCAACCACGGAACTATTAAATTGCAATAACGCTGTTCATGGTCATTGATCTCACAATTCTGAAAGCTTGGTCCAGACATTACTGGGTAAAATGATAGTACAAAGGTATTCTAAAATATCAAAGGTATTCTATAAGATTGTTTGAAAAATTATCTTCCAATCAATTCTAGTGAAGCTGTTAAGCAAACCGGAAGCTATATACATGGATTTCAGTTTTTGTATTTCTCGGTTTTCATTTGTAAATAATATATGTTTCGTTTACCGATTTCCGCAGCAAAGTAATCGAATAGACAGAATTGCAAATTTAAGCAGTTATTAGAGATGAGGAGGAAATAAAAACTTGCAAAAGAAAACTTTCTTCCGAAAATAATCTAATTCACTGCTCTTTGTTACAAAATTGGTTTATTACTAAAAAAAACTCCATACTTTTACCAGCGATATTTCGCAGGGTAACAATCTTTCCCTGTTTCTTCAGGCTACATTTTGAAAAAATTAAAACCAAGATAGTTATAACAAATAATAAGGTTCATAGTGTACTAAAAATATTATTCAACGCGGTTAAGATAAAAAATAAATTTAAAAAACTCATTAGTCAACCATTCTTCTGTTAAAAAGTTAAACTACAAATAAATAACTGCCTTAATTAATCTTTGCAAGAAAACTTGCAAAAACTAATGAGAATAAAATGAAAAATTTAAATAATCGTCCACATTACTAAGGACTCGATTGGGATAACATATTAGTGGTTCAAAGGTTTTTTGTTTTCTTTTCTCAATCCGAAAGTACTCGATTGACTTTATTATGTTTTCGAAAATGAAAATTACTAATTGTAAAAAATTCAGTCCCTCGACGGCAGCTTTATGAGTTCCTCATCGTTTCCTGTCTGAAAATGAGTATCAAGCAATTGTATTTATCTATGCAATATACAATTTAGCAATCAATATACAATCAAGTAATATACAATTTATTTAAGGAGGAAAGGTTAAATGAAACTATCCAAAAAAACTTTTTCCACTGTTTTTTGTTAAATGTAATGGTATTGTGTGGAGTGTCTAGATCTTTAGTGATCTCAACGTATGGGCGAGCAAATAAATCATTCTGATACCAAACTACATGTAACTGCTTGTATTCTGATAACAAACCGTATTCTTAGTGAAACGTATGTCCGCAAACGCCAGCCGAATTGACGAACTGAGGGTGCTGTTTGGCAGCACAATAGATGAGCAGTGTGAGTTGTCCCTGCATTGATTTCTTCCTCAAAGGTTATCTCAAAGGCATCGTCTACCAGACCCTCATTGCCTATGACGCTGACCTCATCGCAAGAGTAGCTATGGTATCATAGTTGTGTCCATGAAAGACCTCGCATGTTTGCACATGTTCGGCAATCTATGCATCGACGTTGTGAGCGTGCATTACTTTCCGTTGAAAGAACTTTCAGCACTTATTGCGTACCTCTCAGTGTACACCTTACTGTCATATTGTGAACATAGGGCTTATAAACATGTTGTCTACCTTACTTGTAGTCTTTTATTTCTGAACTTTTAGTGTATCTTCTAGTATATTCCGATGGCGTTTGCGAACATATGTTCCTCAATGAATACGGTTTGTTTTTGTATTCCTGACCGACCTTTAAAGTTTGTACAGGGAATTTTGAATCACCATGGATATATACACGGTGTTTAAGAGTACGCGTATCCCCTGTTTTCTCGAAAACCACAGGGTACCGGTTGTTCGTGTGAAAACTTTCAATACCCAATATTACCCAAAGAATCGAATTGTGGTATTGTGGATGTCCGATAGGAACCGGAAGTGGGGATAATCGGGGTCAGCTTTGAAATTTCAATTACAATATAGGTTATGTGGATATCGTTGGATAGTTCTTTTGAAAAGAAACAACTTTTACTAAAGCTTTTTTCTCTAATGTTCCTTGTTTAGTCACAACTCAGAAAAAACTGAAAAAATGGCGCTTGTCATCAAAATACTCATCGGAACAATGAACTTGACAATGGTCCTATCAATGTTCAAAACGTGCAACACACAGTAAATGTGGAAAGGAAATGCAATTAAAACTAAAACTGTTTTGCTCTAGCGATCCTTATTTATTAAAAATTACGAATCATAACATAACATACAATTTAGAAGATGTGTCATCTGAAATACAGGACACATCGCTCAAAATGTCATCGACCTTTGTGAAACACCGTTGACTTCTCGTTCAATACGGATGAAGTCACTCGGAGAACTTCAGCACTGCTGAGAGATCGATAAGCTTCTGTAATTCGTTATTCCATGTTGTCCAATGTTGTTAGATGCTCTTGGTATATGACGTCTTTAACTTGTCCCAACAGAAAGAAGTCTAATGGAGAAAAGTCAGGAGAGCGAGTTGGCTAGATTACCAATCCTTCTCGTCTGATCCAAACGTCCAGGAAGCAACTGGTCAGTATCTTGTCGAGCTGAAAAGTGAGCTCGATAAGTTGTTGACCAGTTGCTGAAATGCTCTGTCAGTATCGAATAGCAGATCAAACCCCAATATTTGAAGACTGTTAAACAGTGGCAGCCAACAGTTAAAATCACGACTACCGGCACGTATTACAGTTCAAGACACGTTATATTTCCTTTCCATATTTACTCTTGTGTTGCACATTTTGAACAATGATTGGACCATTGTCAATTTCATTGTTGTCAACATCTGCAATTGTTCCGACGAGTATCTTGATGACAAACACCATCATCATAGTGTTTTCTGAATTGTGACAACAAGGAGCGGAAGAGAAAAAAAGTTTTAGTAAAATTTGTTTCTTTTCAAATGACTTATTCAAACAACAGCTCACCTGACCTACGTTTTAATTTGAAATTTTAAAGCAAGACCACGATTACCCCCACTTCCGGTTTCTCCAGGACAACCACAATGTCGCATTCGATTCTTTGGATAGTATTGAAAATATTTTCTCGAACATCCTGTGGTTTTCGAGAAAAACAGGAGATATACGGGTGCTCTTAAACATCCTGTATAACTACGTCATATGTAATGAAAGAAAACTAAGGAAAGCAAGTTTATTAGGAAATATTTAAAGATTTATACTGGAAATTTCTGTTCAGTTATTTACATAAAACTTTCTTTATGTGGAAAAGCAAGAAAAATTAATGTACTTGTGGATTGGCCTGTCAGCAGATTTGATTAGTTTGGTCACAGATGGTAATATCGATTCAATTTACACGATTCACTGAGTTTTATTCTATACTCAATTTGTTTTTTGACGATTTTATTCCAAATTTCAACAAGTCATGTCGATTTTATTAATTTTTTTAATAAAATTGATTATATTCTCCGGTGTTTTGATTTTTCTTGACCTAAATTATATGTCTTAATTTTATATTTGTTGGCTAATCAACCCCAAATGTTGAACAGTATATCGTGGAAAGCAAACAAACGAGTGTTTATGAATCTCGTTTTAATGAATCTGTATTGCTTTTTTATATTTTAGTTATTTATATTATTAATGATACACGATTAAAACTTTACAATCAAAAGAGATCAATCGTTTACAAGAAATAGAGAAGATAGTTTTTTGTACAAATATTTTCAATAACACCTAAAGAATATACTTTTATCTAGAGTATATCTAGAGTATAGAGTATAAAATGATATGTCATTTCATTGAGTTAAATTGAATTAAATTGCAAATTCAGTAATTGCAGAAAAAAACCTAATATTTAAGTCTGTGCCGGCACTTTGGTTATTTTGTCTGGGTACCGCACTTCACTTTATCTATCCGTAATGTGAATTTCAAAGTTGGTGTTGGGAGGAAGAAGGCCAACATCTCAGCACCATATAAATTGTTCTAAGAGTTTTGCTAAATACAAAATGTTACTCTGTGTGCCAAAAATTTTCAAAAGTTAACTGTGAACGCCACATGTCTTGTGCTGTTGAATATCAAACCACGCTTTGCAATCCATCATTCAATACTAGCGATAGATAAGATACTCAAAGAAACATGTCTGAGATCTCAAAGTCAGTAAAGCTTTTGCAAATGGACACAAGATATCGTGCCTATGTTGGCCCCTAGTTTCAAAATATCAGCCTTGGTATAATTTCGAACTGATTTTAGCAAATCAGTGCCGCCTGGTATGAGTTTCTCATAGACTTCTGCCATAAAATCTTTGGAATTGTTTTGAATCACGGATTGCCTTGCATCAGAATGGCACTAGATTCATACAGTTGCAGGATACTTCTTATAACGATATCCATATATGCGGCAGTCGTTTGAGATTCAGTATAACCGTTTCATAGGTTTCGTTGCTATCAAATTAGCAAATTGGAATCTTAGAGTTACAAAGTAACCTCTTGTCAGGCAGTCATCCTCTCCAGCCTGTTAGGATTGCAGTCGATACGTAACCGTTATCACTGCGAAAAGATTCCATATCCTATCAATTAGAGTAGTATTATGGTTAATGATTGTATTACTACCAGTCAGGTAGTCAAATTTATTTCTTTTGCCGAACAATAAGTGAAAGTGCGCAGTGGCAACATTAGCAAGTAAATAGGAATTCAATACTAAGTACTACTCAAATACAAAGTAAACCTTAATCATTAATTACAAATCATAGAAACATAATATTTATTTAATTTTATATGCTCTATACGCAGAAATTTCTATCATTGAAATATTACACAGTCATGTCCTCCTATTCTACGGTATTTAGGAAAATTTAAAACCGTTTTTCTAATGCATTTTTCTTACGAAAAATGGAGAAGGACCTGGAAGGTTTTCTTCATTTTATCGTAAGCTAGAGATCCACTTTAAAAGCACTTTTTTTGTAGTTCGCGGACAATATTAAATTGGAACAGAGTAAACTGGAGAAGCACAGACTTCATTAATCATCGGTCCGTCAGATAGAGTATCCAACTGAGCGATGCTGCGCATGTATGTTACATCCTAGCTCCGAAATAAATTGGTACCACGGTTTTGCCCGAGTCCTGTAGTGATCACCGAATACTACAAATTACTGCAAAGGGAAACATGTTCCAACGACTAAGATATGGGATCGAATTAGACGACCTCAGCACTATTTCTCTTTTTTACGAATTTTCATTTTTTCCTGTATTTTTCTCCGCCATTCTTCTTCATGAGGCATTAAGATAAATTGGAAATTTTATGCTTGAAAGAAACTCTTAGAAGTAATTTGTCAAGTATTTCTATAAACACTAAATTTACTTTTTTATAAAACAAACGTTTTACAAAAGTACATTTAGTTTATAAAATATAATTAAATAGCGACTTTGAAGTTAATAAGATGTAAAGAGGATGAAATATATAAATACTGTAAATGATTGCGTAAAATTACGTTTCTTTTATAAAGACTTGAATAAGAAAATGTTTTCAGTTTTCATTTATCTTTAAGAAAACATCTGAAGACAGGAAGAAAAAAATTAAGAGTCAAAGAGAAAAAGAAAGAAGGTGCTTATATTGCCTTTGTCCTTGTTAAAATCTGCTAACGTTTTCCACTAATTGGATTTTATAATTAATGAAAAATTAATCTTATTTAGGAAACAAGAAAAGTAAACATCTCTTAAAGTGAAACGTAGATGAAAGAGTTCTAAGAACAGAAGGCTTTAGAATGCAATTTTATGCGAAATTGGAAAGGAATTTAAGTCCTCTGTCTGTCTGTGATTCCATAATTTAAAAGCTATTTATTCTGTAGTTCTGATACAGAATGTAATGCTGATTTTATTTGTAATATTTTAATCCGCTAATGATTTAGGAAGAAATTGGATAAATAAATAAGAACCTAAATTTTTAAAAAATAAATGCCCTCCTATGCGTTTTCGAATCAGAAATACTTATTCCAGCAAATACTTGACGATTTAATGGACTGTTTAGGGTGACCCGGGACGGAAGGGATGTCCGTTATTGCCTAAGTCGTTAAATCCAATGTATTTTTTAAAAAATATATGTATATTAAATATAATTACTTCCTTACTATAAAGTTTTGCCGAAATTTTTTTGTCCGAAATCCTTTAAATCGGGGTCCGTTAAATCGATGGCCTAGGCCTTTCCTATAGCTTGTATTCTATTCTATTCTATTCTTTAACTAGTAGGAAACTAGCACTTTTAAAAAGTGAATGCTAGATTAATAGTTACTTTATTTTTCAAGAATTTGTTTTTTGTTCATGAAACAATTCTTCTGAATATTCTTTTCTGTATTTATTCGTCCTTGCTTATTCTGCTGTCTGCCGACGATTTGTCTAACAGGCATCAGATACTTGGCTAATTACACTGTACAATAAAATTTTAACTTTTTTCATGCCATTTTTTCTTAAACTAATGTTCTAAAAAATTTTGAACCTTTTGTTTATGTGGCTTTTAATGAAAAAAAAATGGATTTCATCCATTGTTTTTAACTTATCTTTAGTTACATCCCAATTACATTTCTTTGTAAAGTCTAAACTATTTCAATTTGTATTTTAACTTGTAAAAATAACGCTCCGTGCTTTTACACCTACGCATTACTTTTAACTGCTAAATTTTAACAAATTTAGTAGATAACAAGCTAAGGAAAATATGATCTCAACTAGCTCAGGATGCGATTTGTACATTAATTTTAAAGAAACGAAAATTCCAAGCAACGCAAAGCATCCAACCGAAAACCTTAACTGACATATTTCAGAAAATTAGCAAAGTGGTTTTCTTTTTTCGGCATTGTATTACACGTCAAAGCAACTATTAATAAACATGAGTTCAACTATGCATTCCACAGATAATATCACATTTTGAGGTTGTTACCGCAAATTTGTTAACTGTACATATTTAATATCTTAATTTCGTTCAGCTGTTTATTCCACTTCATATTGGAGAGAAATTAATTCCACTTATTTTAATTATCTCAAAAATTTTTATAATGGACTAAATACATTATTAAAAGTATGCTTAACAATTAAGAACAATCTTTGCACTCTTTATTAATTATGAATGGCTCTTTTCCTTTTCACATAACATCATTTCATTTTGACTTTCTTAGCATCTTACATAGTAGAATAGTAAATTTTTCAAACTGTACTAAGAATGTAAGAATATGCTATCTATACATAAATATGTTTGTATGTTCTCTATACAATTTTACATCGTTTGACTGAGCGGAATCTAATTTTGCATAGATACTCTCTAATATCCTGCAGAAAATGTAGGCCACTTTGGAACCCGGTTAACCATCCCCAAGGTGGGGGGCTGAAATCTCTCAATTAGCGCCACTTAGGGACCTGGTGGCGAAAATGGGAACTACACAAATATTGTTCTGGAACAATTGGGGAGAGTTTGATTAGATGGGGTTGTGGAGAAGAGGTGAACGAGGACTCCCTACCCTCTCATCCCCCCTCTCTATCTTATTTTAAGCTAGTTTTTAATAAAATGAAGGCAAAATAAAGTACTCTTCATTAAACTATATAAAGAAGTCTTTCGTAGTCTCTACATTTTCAAGATAAAAAATTTGTGCAAATGCAGAAATGAAATTAACATCAACTTTCCTGTAACCTCAGAAATTTGGAAACTGAATAAGCATATTTAGGGTTAAAGATTCCTGTTTTTCTAGATTATTTTCTTTTCTTTTTTGTAAATCCATAGGGCATAAGCACTTTTTTTTATTTTTTTCCCAAAGGAATTTCGCTTTTGAGTTATTTAATCATATTTTATTTATAAATAATGAAATCATCATTTAGCCTATTTGTAACTTATTATTCGGATATCTTTTATCACGACTTGATATCGAATTTCTTATACATTAGGATATATACTGACGGTTGTCTGAAGCCGGTTTGTTACACAAAACCTGCGGTAGAGGACAGAATGTATCTTGTAGCCGAACTCGAAAATCTGTCTCCGAGAAATTGGTATAGTCATTTTGTAAAGAATCAGGATAACTCAAAAGAAATCATTATGTCAATTCAATTTAACGTATCGTATATAATTAGTAAAAAGGCCAACCATTCAGACGCTTATTTACAATTAAAACTTAAAATATTAAAAGCCCAAGAATATAACTACGTTTCGAAACCTCAGTCTGTCTGGTTTCTTTTTCAACATATTTGGATATCTTTGGATATAGGCAATTTATGTACATCACTAACCCCTTTCCTTATCATACAGGCTATTCAGAATGCTGTTGAAAATGATATCGAAACTATCAAAGAAAGGTTTTGTTTTAATCTGCAAGAGGTTATAAGGCTCATAGACTTACTGTTCCATATATAATTCTTTTCGTTTAACAATCGGGTGTATTTGCAAACGTCAGGGGCCTTCATGGGACTGTCATCATCGGCAGTATTAGCAGAATGCGCCATGGCTTTTGTATAATACCAAACATTTTCCATAGAAGAAGTCTTCCATAACGTCCATTACATCTGTCGATATGTAGATGACTCTTTTCTTATTATTAATGAGCACTACAGAGGAGACGTAATCAAAGATTTTATAGCTTACATCAAAAATTACAGTATACTCTGGAAGATGAGATAGAGGAACAAATCCCATTTTTGGATGTATGGATTAAGAAACATGAAAGAGAATATGAAACTGCTGTATTTCGAAAAAGTACCGATGCTCTGATTACAATTAATTTCAGTAGTTCGGTCCCAGAATATTATAAAAGGAATTCCGTATGTATGGCCATTGACAGAGCTATTAGTGTTTGCTCTAACGCTGTGCTCTTAGAACAGGAAATCAATATGATTAAGGATATTTTTCTTTGAACAGATACATTTAAAGTTTCTTAAAATCCAAACGTTTCAAGAAAGAACACCATACTATTACTAGAAAAGACAAGGTTCGTAAGATAACCAAATAGGCTTCATTACATATGATGAAACATTATTAAAAAAGTTAAAACCTACGCTGAAACAAGTAGGAATAGGACTGGCATGTAAGCCTAAAAACACTATCGGGGCCGTACTTAATTGGAAAAAATGTACCGATAAATATCATCGCAACTTAAAAAAATGTGGGACCATTTATGGAATTCGCTGTCAGGAAAATAATTCATACAATAGTAGTTGTCTATACATTGGTCATTCGAAAAGAGAGTGAGGAACCCATATTAAAGAGCATGATGAAGCTGTAAAAAAGGAAACATGTCATATAATAAGGCGATTCATTGCCATACACACAAACATGTATTGGATACTAGTAAACCAATTGTATATGGTAATAGAAATGATGAATATTTACGCGAATTTTTCGAATCGGGCATGATAAAAATCCTCCATACTTACAATAAGGATTTGTCTACAAAAAATATCTTGTCTACAAAAAATAGAGTACGGCCTCTAACTTGCAATTAAAGACCCAAAAAAACGCTCCTTCGAAAATGTTAGCAGACAGCATCTTCCGGTTTAATGAATATGTCCTTCGACAACAGAGGGAGACAATGTTTTTTAGTGACCTCACTTTGTATTTTTATTTGCTGACGAATCCTCTCAAAGGAGGATTGTCTTTTAAGGTTTTGAGGGGGAGAAACTTGAAAAAGAAACCTGACAGAAGGAGGTTTCGAAACGTAGTTTTATTCTTCGGCTTTTAATATTTTAATTTTTAATTGTAAATAAGTGTCTGAATGGTTGGTCTTTTCACTACAAGAAATCATTATCTTGCAATTAGGCTTCATTTCAATAAGCCTGTATCAGCTTAAATCTATTAACAAAATTCAACTATCACTTAGTTGGACTAAAATGCATCAACTACTTTCACTCTTTGAAATTCTGCTTCCTAATGTACACAGAATATTCAATTACTAAAGTATTTTATCTTTTGCGTTCTGTATCATCTTTAAGCTATGGCGTGTCTTTTAGCAGTTTTCGTCCAACGGATTGCTTTCCATGAAATGAATTTTTTATTTGCGCATTTTTACTGCTTTGACACAGTGATCTTCTTCTAATTTTTCTTTTCTTACATGTAGAGAAACCAAATTTGCTGATGAATTACAAAGCTGAAATTCAAAATAAAATTTCCTTTGGTCAGAGGAAAGAATTAGCTCGTTAAATTGCACCAATATCAACATGGATAGCTGAAACAGATAAATTTAAGGATGAAACATCTTCAGTCTAAGGGCAGTCATATATAGATTGATTTTCGCATCTATTGATAAATTCTTAACTCCTATACTCTTTTCTGTATTGATTTTTATGCCGATTTCTTATAAGAGATTTGAAAAAAAAAAATTACTTTTTATGGAAATTTCGCCTCGAAAAATATTTTTTTCACAAAAAAAAAAGTAAAACTTTTTAAAAAAATATTATTTCATGATAGATACCCGTACTGCTCTCCTTCTGAAATCTTACTGAACTGAACGCTACTGAAATTTCAGTAGCGTTCAATTTTAACTGCCTTTTGCTTCTAAGGCATTGCTGCTTTGTGACAGTTTGACTGAGGCTTCGGTTTCATTTTCATGGATTTCTCACTGCGTTGGTTGTTGCCAGGATTCCTATTAAACTCAGTGAGTGCTTCATTAAGACTCATTCTAAGTCATTCTATCGTAATTGATTCATGTTAAAGATGTTTTCCAGTATATCCTTTCGGTCTGCATAATTAGTATTTCTTTGTCGGCTTTATGGTTACCCTTTGAATCCTTCCAATTGTTATTGTAACCTAGCATTAATGTGATGTTTGAGTCTCTTCTTGAATGCGATTTTCCTTTGATTCTCTTTTCGTTTTAAGAAGCCGACAACAATTTATCTTTCCTTTCAGAAATTTGATTTTTTTATCTTACGTAATATTATAATGTATTAGAATATTTTTTGTAGTATAACATTATAACTAAAACACTTTTATGGAGATAGTAATTTCACTACTGTCTTATTTATAGAACAAGAACTATTGATGATCTATTGATAGGAATGTTAGTTAAAACGAGGTTATTATACATGTGTCTAATGAATGTGTATATTTTTCTAATAATATTTTTGGGGCAGTAAGCCTATGCTATCGTTGTCGCTATGACATCGGCCTCTCACCTCTGAGTACCGGAGTTCGGTTCTTGATGGTGGACGATCCGCGCTGGGCAGGTTTTCTCGGGGTTCTCCCGTTTCCCCTGCACTTCTCCCACCATACTTTCTCAGTCTTTCTCTCCATCTGTCCTTATTTCCTGTGGGATAGTACAATAGACCTTCGGTCGCAGTGCTTGGCTTCTCTGCCACCCACATTCACTACATACATACATACAAGCCTATGCTATTAAATGTAATTTCACCTTTATTCTTTTACTGATGATATTAAAAATTATGGAATTATTAATAATTCATATTTATTATTTTTTTATCATATTGTATATATGTCTTGACAATATACTGATGATGCTCATGCACTTTGCTGATATTAAACATTCCTGAATATGCACTCATTACTATATACTTATTGTATGTCCTTTTTATGCATTTTGGAATGATTTCAAAAATTTATAACCTAAACACATTAAAAGGTGAGACCAATGTTCATAAATGATATCGCAAGACAGCCTGTTTCTCGCTAATACGGCGATCATCAGTTGAGAGTAGTCACTATGAACAAAGCAGATCTCATAATGGAGATCTAAATGCGTTTAGACATTTTTAGGCGATTTTTATTCATTTAAATGCGCATAGGAGATTCATTGAGGCTGGCAGAGCCCGGCGCATGAATTTTCTTTTTCTTTATTTTTGATGTGTTTTTATGTTTTTAGTTTAGATTTGTGGAGGTTTCATTTCTTTTCCCACTTCCCTCTATTTAAACTAACTTAGCCTCACTGTAATATAGTTTGTTATCTTAATCTTTTATAAAGAAATATATAATGCCTTATGTAACATCTCCCATTATGATTTTCCAATTTATTTTAAGTAAAAACCATCTTGAATTGCTAATTGTAAGTGCTGTTATTTTTTATTTATTTCAAATTATCAAAGATTTCCAAATAGATTGTCAATTCCTATCTTTTCTCATTAGAATTTCTGTTTTACAGATGCAATTCAAATCTTTATAAATCGACGAATCAGTTTTATACATTGTTTCTTGCATTTGCCAAACTGCATGTATTTGCTAGTTCGTACAAAACGAGGTAATTACATCCGAATTTGGGTAATTAACAAAGTTAGTAGTTTTATCGAATCATAGCTTCTGTAATACATCATTTTTGTTACTTCAGTGTTCTTTATTTTATTCCTTATTTCTTATTTAGTCTGAAGCTAAATAAGACTCTTCACTGAAAAATGAGCAGCTTTTATTTAGAACTCATTCTTTGAATGAAAAGCTTTAGCAGAAATTTCTTGATTTCTTCGTCACTCATCAAAATGTTTTAAATAAATTCTCTTTCTCTTGTTGTCTATCAAAAGATAAAGGACCATCAATGAACCTCAGCTCAAAACAAATATTTCTAGACAACGTACTTCAATTTTCAGTAAATACTTTTATTGGTGTAATAATTTACTTCACAAAATGATAAGTTTCAAAATGTAAATTATTGAAATTACTATTTTTTACGTTTTTGAATTCATTTTCGTGACATCCCTTATACAATTCAATCAATATACAACTTGAAATATGAATTCATGTTGTCTTCATTTGTAATCTAGATAATTAATTGCTTTAGATCTATTTACCTATTCTTTATGTCAGATCCACTTGCACTCCATTCCGAAATTTATGTCTCTTAATGCAACATTAAAAATATGTAGTTTTAATAACTGACAAACTTAACTTTATAACCATCGTCGCTGATGAATAACTTGATAATTAAAAAGCCTGCAGTTTAATAATTCTGAAAACTTAATTTTAAAACCATCATTCGCTTCAATAGTAAATAATCTTGTTTGAAATAAGTTAGATTTCAATTATTTTTATTAAAAAGATTAAAAAGAAAACGAAAACGCTCTGATTTTTATTATGTTTCCAAATTCAAATTTGTCGTCGTATTTTTCACTTTGCATGATTATTATTTTAAGACCAAAAAGGTGGAAAAGAAAACGCATATTCAAGGCAATTCAGAAGATTATTCCTCTAGGGTAGGCAAAGAGCTAGAAGGAAAAAAAATCATTTCTTATCTGGGATCGAAACCAGACTCAAGAATTATGGCTGAACTTAGAGTGCGGCGACTATCATAGGCCAATATAGAATCTTTATTACATTGAAATATGTATTTATCTATTCTCTTCGGATTTATGTTAGCTATATATCTTCTGTATTTAAATGTAATCTGAATTTTTTGAATTCTAAAGATATTCATTCTAAATCCTTAGAAAGCAAAGTTTAATTAATTGCAGATATGTAAGTTTCAAACCGTAATGTTAATAATTGTTTTTTTGTTGAAAGATTCTTCTATATTTTGTTGAATGCATTGAAGATTTGATCCAAATGTCAAAAAATTTTTTGGAACACAAAATGTTCTAAACTGTTCTGAGATTATACCACTAGACATCAGATAATTGACAAAAGTCACTATTTTTCTTAGCTATTTATAATCCTTTAGAACAAATATTTGAACTATAAAATTATTTTCGTTTAATAACCGAACAAACATCGATCAACATATAGTTTTAATATCGTTGCTGCAAAAAAATGTACACATTTCAGTCTGTGAATTTACTTGAGTATTATCACATTTTGTTTCTTAATAATATTATTACTAGCGATCACTTTTTGCAAGAGAAGACATTTACTATTAATTTCTTAAGAAAGCAATCTGTATTTGCTGAGAAAACATCTTTTGAGTAATGAAAATTGGTAGCTTGTAGTTAGTTAACAATTAAATATTGTTTACTTACTTTGGTTTAACATTGGTTAATTACTTTACTTTTACTTAATAAGTTTGAGGAATAGAATTTAATCAGCAAATATAGCTGAAAGGGTTTTTTTTTTTTTCATTTTCTTTTTTTCAAATTCCACTTGAAAGATTCACGATTTCGAATAAATCAAGTTGAACGCCAAACGCTTGGATAAGGTCTGAAATGCTAAGTTTTGGGAAAGGAAAGTTTCCAGACGAAAGACATACATTTCTTAACAGAAACTCGATAATAGTCTTGTGCAGTGCCCCGAATATCATTCCTTGTTTCTGACAAACACGGGAAGGTCGGTGATATTTGTCAGGCTGCCGCCTCCACACATTCTACCAAGCGGAAGGATATTAACAGGAGAACAGAACGCACTTGAATTAAGATAAATGAAAAAAAAAGTAGAATGAAAGAAACCCTCGATAACTAAAGAAAAAAATACAAAGAGACCAAATGAAAAAGGAAAACGGGCTGAGAAAAATTGGGAAAATCTTTTGATCTTTTTTTTTTAGAGAGAAGTTTCTTGTCCCCTTTTGACGAAGTCGACAATTTACTTGGACCCAACAAAAAAAAAAAAAAAAAAAAAAGAACTTCTGCGGAAATGAACAAATAAAAATTAATTTCTGAACTGCAGAAAGAAAAATGAATTCTTGTAATCTAAAATGAATCTTCATACATTTCAATTTACAGTTATGAGATTAGTTGCAGTATCCTGCAGTAATAGCATTTTGAATTTCATAACGAATGAGTTGTTATGTAAAAATTCGATTTCCTCTTCAACTTATATAATTTGCTAATTTCGTCTGCCTGTCTGTCTGTTCGTCTGTCCGTCTGTCTGTCTGTAACTCGATATAATTAAGCTATTAAGATAGATCCAATGTTCTCAATGGTAGCATTGAATCAAGGGTACTCAAATTGGATGAAATATTAGTTCATTTTGTCATTCCATGTTGTTTCCATGAAATTTTAACTGAAATTCTAACAAAACATACGTTCAAAACCAGATAATTTTGTTACCACTGCATCGATTTTAATGAAATTTGGCATACTTACTAAGTTTTTTGCGCTGATTTCGAAACTCAAAACCATTTTTGCCGAAGAAACTTCGTTCACAAGTTAGCGCAGTATTTAGATTATACAAAGGTAAGTTTTAAATGCCTTTCGGCGTTATGAGTCAAAAATAATAATTATTCTTTAGATAAATTAAACTTTAGATATGGTTGGTATTTCGTTTTTCTTTTTGGGTGGAAAATGATCCTTTAGATTAAACTCTCAGAACCTTTATTACAGGTGAACAGGTAAAAAGTACACCTAAATAGGTCTGATAAATATTAAAAAAAAAAAAAAAAATTTCAAATCAAATCATCAATCGAATCAAATATATATTTATGTATACATATAAATTGGCTAAGTTTGTCTGTCTGTCTGTCTCTCTGTCTGTAACTCCATATAATTAAGCTATTAAGATAGATCCAACGGTTCTCAATGGTCCCATTGAATCAAAAGTACTCAAATTGGATGAAAATATTAGTTCATCGTGTCATTCCATGTTATTTCCATGAAATTTTATTCTTGGGAACTGACCTCGACAATTGAAATTCTAACAAAACATACGTTCAAAACCATATAATTTTGTTACCACTGCATCCATTTTAATGAAATTTGGCATACTTACTCAGTTTTTACGCTGATTCGAAACTCAAAACCATTTTTGCCGTAGAAGCTTCGTTCACAAGTTAGCGCAGTATTTAGATTACATTTTTACTTTATATTTGATAGTTGATAATAAAATGATTTTTCAGATTTTTTTATGCCTGTCGTCCGACAGGTTTTGCTGCTAGTAATATATATTTCAGACTGTTTGAGAAAGTTCTGCATTTCTGCTAAAACCATTTGTATTCTACATTCGATTGAAATTAAAATTTATTAGATCTATTCGGCCTATAAGTACCTTTTTTGGTGTTCTGTATGTACAAAGTCTCCTAAGAAATTTTAAGGCTACTTACCTTTTTGAAACTTTCCGTGCACATATTGAAATCAATAGATTCATCTCCCCGTTTCAATTTGAGTTTCTCTTTTTATCTTTCGACTGATTTATTACATTGATAATATGATAAGGTGCCTGAAATGACTGATACGAGACAGTATGCTTATAATAACACTGGTCTATATCAATTTTGCCTCAAATGTCTTTCCCTTAAATGTCTTTCCCTCAAATCTTGGTGTTCTAAGTGAAGAGCAAGGAGAGCGCTTCCACCAAGATGTAAAGACCATGGAACAAAGATATCAAGGCAGGTGGAACACAAGCATGATAGCAGACTACTGTTGGTGCTTGCAGCGTGACATCCCAGATTCCAGCTACGCCAGAAAATCAAAGAAGCGAAAGTTCTTTCATTATTAATATACTTCACTTTGTGTGTATTTTTAAAATTAATAATTAACCAGTCCCAAGAAACTTATTCACAATTTAACGTTCTTTCAAAAGAAACAACTTTAGTGGTAATAACAGTAACAAATATGCTGCTGCAACTCATAAACATTATAAATGTCAGTAATTGTATTTTGTGAAAAATTGTGACGTGATGGACAATTTATGACTGCATATTCGTAATCAGCGACCTCAAATTATATAAAATCAGTTAAAACATCGTAGTCAGCAGAAAAAAGAAATTCCTATGTAGACCAGTGTAATCTATTGGCAGTGGGAAACCTTATATATGCACTGTTATGTGAATAGCAATGGCATTGATGCGGTTTTTTTTTCTTTCTTTTAGATCACCATAATAACTAATTTATAGTTTGACAGATCAGTCTTGACGAACCGGTTTCTTAAGATTCACGGGAAGACTTTAACCTCTTTCCGAGGTTACTATTGATGTAGTACTTTGACTGTCTATCAGTAGGAAAATGCTATACGAGGAATTTATTGATTGAATGTTTTTAGTGATATGAAAAGTAGACTAACATAAAGCAAAAGCCTCGTGTATTTTACGAAAATACTCTTCTATTTGCAATATAATTTAGCGGATAGTGCTTTGTAAAACAGTGTTTCGACATTTTCCGAGAGGCTATTGTCTTGACTTAATGTGAATCTCGAGGAATCTCGTTCGTCACGACTGATCTGTCAGACTGTAATTAGCAGTATTTATTGTTGTAGGGACCAAATAGTTAGAAAGTATAATTCGTCGTCCTATTGTGAAAACCATGTAAGTCAAAATTTTTCAAAAAAGTTTTATTGCAGTTTCAGATGGAAAATCTTGTATGTCACCTATATTTAATGCGAAAAGTTGGTAAAACTGAGCGTTTTAGCGCTCTAGTGGCAAAAAAAGAAACCATGTAAATCAACTTTTAAAATGAAAACCTCGGATATCACGTACTTACTAATAGTAAAACCTTGTAAATCAAATTATTATGTGAAATTGTTTTAATTTTATGAAACACCATTTGTTTTATGTTCAAAACTACGAAACCCCATTACGTAGAAAGTAACATAAAAAAAAAAGTTTTTTGTGCCTACTGTAAAATTTGTCTTTTTTGACTTACGTGGTTTTCACAATAGGACGACGAATTATCTTAGTGAAATCGTGGCCATCTAGCAATCTTCCAAAGCAATCTGAGACGGACTATTGGTTAATTAACGATTGTTTTCAAGTTAAACTCTCGGAATCCATTATTAATCTTATGTTAATCAAGTCTTTGAAATTTCTTGATAAGTAATAACCATAGTTACAGTATATATTAACCATAAATCATAGAATTATATTAGAAAAGGGGGCTCCAGTTTATTTAGGATTTGTTTATTTTTTTAGGGGTGAGAGGGGTCTTGAGGATAATAAATTACCTATTATTGTACCTTTTCTTTTTCTACTGAGTTTATTCGTTGATCCTTTCCGTGTCTTGTCTCAAATTGGTTGAGATGTTGGTTGGTTTCTCTTTCGCGCCTGGTTTCTTGGTAAATTGTGGCTTATATCCTGTTGGCTATCAAAAAGCCTCGAGAATCAAAGTAGCGGAAGAAGAGGAGTCCGGAGACCTTTTCAGGATATCACGTGACTCAAAGCATAAGAAGAAAATGAAAGGAAACCTTATTCTTAAGGATTGAAACCCAATCCCTTTGATCACTACGACAACTCTTTTCTTTTATCGAAGATAACCACATAAGAAAGGTTACAAATATTCGAGCTGTTTCCAGTCTAAATATTTATTGAGCTATAAAATTCCTCAAGAGAAAACTATCCACTATGAATATGTCTTCTACGTTATTCTGGTATCTAAATGAAGGCAAAAGATAAAGATAATTAAATGGAAATATTACTTATGAATAATCAACATTTTAAACCGAAAAACTGTAATTTTTTTAATTTCAATAACGAACACAAAAGTTTTGATAAGTAATAATTATTAAAAAAAATAAGATCCTTCTTTAGACAGTTTAGTCTACTTTCTAAGTAATTGTGCCATTTTTTATTATTCTAGACTTTAAGACATTATTTACCAATTTGTGTCGTCGTCTTAAAATAAGTTTATTTTACTGTTTGTCTAGCACAACTTGAGCCTTAGCCACGCCTCTTCAAACGAAGAAGACATTTCACAATAGGGGTGAGGGTTGTAAAAGAAAAATTTGGGGAAAAAAAAAACAAGATTAGGAAATTTTTTTTTAAAATATTTACTATTAAAAAAAAATTATTTATAAAATAATTATGAATAACATTTATAATTTGAGAATATTGAGTATATTTAACTATATTGCCAATGGTCTTAATTTGTATATTTGTAAATGTTCTGAGGATCTTTACGGGATTGTTTTTAAACTAGCTTTTTTTTTTTTTGATTGATGATTACATTTATTTCTGGCAAAAAGTCAAGAATTAGTTTTTGTAATTTCGTTAAAAACAGTTACGATCTTTCATTATTAAAAATTTAAATCATCACCTGCAATATTGTTGTTTATTCTAACAATTTTATTTTGGTGTTTTGATTGACTATTATTATTACAAACAATATTATATTATTTTAGTTTTGTTTTCATTTCCATTATATCAAAACTTGCATTGTAATTCATTCAGTTATTATTATTATTGTCAATCTAATTCTATTTTGAATCTTTTAGTACAAGTGCCAATGTACTTAATTTGGATATTTGTAAATGTTCTGTGGAACTTTACGGAATTGTTTTTAAACAAGTTTTGCTTTTTTTTTTAACTGTCAGCAGTTAATTGTTAAATAAAACATTATTACCATGAAGTGTATATATTTATTACTTACATTAATTAATATAATTTATATATAATTACGATTTTTCATAATTTAAATGAATAAGAAACAGTATAAATATAACAGTTCTTAAACAGCAAATCAGTTTTATACATCGTTACAGTTAAAATATAACCTAGTTATTATTATATGTAAGAAAAATAGATATATAATGTCGTATTTTATATCATCAATTCCTCTGTTATAACCAAGAAACAAAATCTGTGCATTTCCCCTGAAAATGGAAAACTGTCACACTGACCCCTCAAATCACTTCTTGAACTCTTCGCCTACCACGTGACATAGGCGTGGCTAAGGCTCAAGTTGTGCTGGACAAACAGTATAACAACCAGATTGCAAATCTAATTCATTAAAAATTTAGAATAATAATTAATAATAATCTAATTCATGGTATTTAAATTTACCAAAAACTAACAATTTTTGTTTTCTTAAGAACATTTCGAGTTTTAAATTACAATTTCTTTTTTAATAATACATCTTATGAAGCATAGGTATCAGATTGAACGTGAAAACCTTACTTCCAATTATTTTCTGTTCAGTACGTAATTTTCAAATTATTTCGCTTTTCCTGTGAAATCTAAACGTCAGTATAAGTTTTATTTTATCACTATTTTCTAATCTGAAGTCTCGATAAAATAACGTCTTTTGGCATATAGCTCACTTTTGGCGATTTAATGAATCCATTCTGCTTTCAGAATTACTTTCTGGCGTCTGTAGTTCAGCACCCGACTAAACCAAGTTAATGGTGTGGAAGTAAATTACATCTCTTGTCGTTTACACGACATTTTAAAAATCCGGGATTCGAATTAAAGAAACTAATGGAAAGTGTTTGATGAAATTAAATAAATGAAGGAAACTTGCTGTGTAATTATCTTTTTTCCTCAGTCAAAGAGTTGTCCAAATATTCCGTAATTAATAGATTCCAGGCTTAATTTATGTTATGTCAAGAAATAACTTCGGCACGAATTTGGAAGCTCTGCTCAAGACAGCAAATTAATCTCCTTAATTACATAATAGAAAGAGGTGATATTTTTAAAGCAGTTGCCAAATATTATTTTGAGGAAGTAGGATCCCATATATTACTTTATTCGTCATCAAATTAATTAATTAGATTACTAATCTGAAAATTTACTTGGCTGGATGGGTCACCACTATAAGTGAAAAATTGACTAACTGATCAATAAGGCTGTGTCTTTGTCACTGAATTACCGACGTTTACTTCAAATCTTCCATTTTCTAATTTTCTGAATCGTAGAATATAAAAAGAATAAATATATTAATAATATAAAGTGGGCGTCTAAACATAAATATTAACAATCAACAGATTATGTAAGTCAAACACAATAGTCTCAAAGCTCTACATGAAGCAGAGTATAAGAGACGACAGTAAGTCATTCAAAAGTTGCTCACTTCCTTGATAGAAGACTCCTAATTTTCAAAAGCAAATGCTAAATAAGAATTTTAGAATAAACTTTACATTTCAGTATAACAGGTTACTTGGATTTATCATAACAGAACCCTTACTTAATTTTTTACAAAAACAAATATTGGAGCATTTTTCTCATAATTCAAGATTTAAATGTTGCTATTACAATCATAACAACATCAAATTTATTAACATAAGTTTTACTTATTTTACATTCATCACAGTCATTTTATAGAAGATCTATCCACATAGAGTTTTAGGCACTTGAGCATTCAAATACCATCTATAGATATTCTTAATGCTAACTCATTCGATCTTTGCTCCTAATTGTTTTTTCCTTTTCCATAACTTTCACATTTGTCTTTCATCTCGATGCTTGTCTAGATGTAACTAAAACTGTTAATTAACTGATTAATCTTGTATTTCAATTTCCTTTGCTTGGCTTACTTTCTGAATCTGTTATGTATTATTAAGTTGTGGACGCTGGCCGCGCGGTTGGCGATGTCGCTAAGACACTGGCCTCTCGGTTCTCATTTGGGTTTCGTTGATGGTGGCGATCCACGCTGGGCTGCTTTTCCCGGGGTTCTCCCGTTTCCCCTGCATTTCTCACACCACCATCCTTTCGCAGTCTTTCTCTCCGTCTGTCCTTCTTTCCGTGGGATAGTACAAAAGATCTTTCAAGTCGACGTGCTCGGCAGTCATGCCACCCACTATCAATTAATCTAATCTAATCTTTATTCTAATCTAAGTTGTGGACGATAGCTACACTAAAAGCTCAACTCATACTGAAAATTCTTCCAATTGAAATATTTGCAATAGATACACCAAGGTATATGAGACATGAACTGAGATACCATGAGTCAACATGATATTCAACTTGGCTGATATTCAACATGATATTCAACTTGGTAACAATAACCCCAGTCAATTTAAAATCTTACGATATTACTTTCCAAATTTGCAGAAGAATCGAGTGAAAATCATAAACATGTTGTTTCCTTATTGACTTTCTTGAACAACAAAATCTTAAGTAATTTAATTACATTTCTTTTCAAGCTTCCTTCGTGAGTTCGGAAACTCGTTTCCCAGCTGTTTTTTTTTTTTCTGATGTAAATAGAGAGAGGATGAAAAGTTCACCGAGCATCCCTTGAAGCGTTAAAAACATCTGGAGCGGATGGAAAAGGTGAATTATATAATAAAGGTGAAACTGAAAATCTACAAGTGAGGCGGAAAAACCCAGTGAAACGAAAATGTAAATTATTTTCATATGGAGACTTACATATTCGTATGCTTTTTTTTAATTTATTTGACTTTCGAAAGTTATTTGGGACATGAATCTTCTATAGAAGTAAGGTAATTCCGTAGATTCGATTGGTCTAGTAAACACCATTCAATCGATGCACCATACGTAATTGGCAGTTGATATGGCGACTCAAAAACCGTTGTCTTATTCATAAACCTAATTAGGAATCCATAGTTTGGAAGCAGATAATTTGGCGAAAGTGAAAATAATAATCCCATTTGTAAATAGCATTTTCATTAAATCAATATCTTGAATGAGAAATAATAGGATTTCTGAATATATTTGTTGAGATAAGTCCTTTCTGTAAAATTAGGTTAAGTTGATACTGGACAGAAGCTATTGATAAATAATTAATTATCATATCATTATAGTAATTAAGAATGTTATTTTTATGTATTTCATAGCTTGTTATAATACTATTCAAATACTTTTTTGCAAGAATAATTAACAGCCATTGAAGATGTTGAATAATAGGAAAGAAATAAGCTGAAGAGGCTAGGTTGTTATCTTTCAGAGACGTTTTGAGATTTAATAGCTATCGACCAACCCAGTAGATCTAGTTGAATAGAAACGTAATCAAATTTGGAAAATTTGGAAAAAATATTTGGAAAAAAGACGTTTGATCGCATTGTGACTTAACAAATCACACCGAAGTGTTAATGCTATATATTTTCATATAAGCTCTTGTAAAGCATTTGGTTCCTTTCTGGGTACCTCCTGTAGAGAAAAAAATTGGAAGAAAGTAGAACTTGCAGTACACAAGTGCAAAAAGCTCAGTGGTAGCAGTTAGGAAAAATTTCTTCATTTGCAGTCTTGCCGCAGCCGGTTTGTACCACGATTCCTCCGTAATCTGTTTGGGACATCTTTGCATCCCGCAAAAAGAGATCGTACATTGCATTACAACGCAGCCTATCCTGGCAGATTACGAATTGTCATCTCTCTTCAGTAACTTTAGTGGTGATTGATCAGGAATTGTTCGAAATAGGCTCAGTTAAGATGATTATAAGTTATAAAGAAATTTATTGCAATACAGTAAAACCCCGTTATTACGCTCCCGCTTATAGCACTATCCCGTTCTTTACGCTCCTTTCCTACGGTCCCTGGAAATTTCTATATAACTTTCTTTTACCCTCTTATAATGCTTCAAATCCCGCTTGTAGCGCTTTTTTCATATCGGAAATTTTGTATCGAAAAGAAATGTAACACTGTAAAGATTCTTTTCTTTCCCTGGTAGGAGGGAATCTTTGAACTCTTTGAAGTGCGGGTCAGTGATACAGTAAGTTAGTGCAAAATGTCGAAGCGGAAATCCCTTTCTATAAGTGAAAAATTGCAAATTCTCCTTAAGTACGACGAGAATTCTACACTAAGTCAGAAGGATTTCTCAGAATCTCTAGGAATTCCCTCATCCACTCTGAGAACAATAATAAAAAATAAGAATGGAATTATCAATGCAGCGAAGGGTGGTTGCAAACGTAAAAAGGTAAAGTGTGGAAAATATGAAGATGCCGAGGAAATTCTAATTGAATGGATTCATCAGTGTCATTAAGTGGCCCAATCATTCAAGAAAAGGCGCGTGAAATAGCGGGCAGTGCACTAAATCTGCTCCAAAAATATATTAGTGTTGCTCCTAGTGGTGTATCAATTGATGTTAATAGTTACTTGAACCGCATTGAAAATGTCATAATTCATAACAGTAGCACACACACAAGGCAAACCACAATCAAAGATTTTTTTTAATAGGAAATAAGCTCACATTTGCACTATATCTATTGCAGAATCAAGTATCTTTCCTGTAAAATGGTGTCTAAATGTTTCCCCATCTCATAAATCATTTCCAGTCTATAGCGCTATCCCGCTTATTACGCTTGTAGGTCATGGTCCCTTGACGAACGTAGTAACGGGGTTTTACTGTATTAACAAATCCTATGCCTGCACGCTTTTAATTGAGAAGATATTGCCCAGTAGGTTTAATTGTCAGTCTAATGGTGTGGATTTTTTTTTGTTATTTCCCTTTATAATACTTATCCACGGATCTATATCTAAAAAAAATCTACCCATTAACATGGCTTTATCGAAAATAATCTAATACAAAATCAATAACTGCAATTTATCGAGATGCTTATACATTATAATTCATTGGTCATATATTTTCTTATACCGATTTTTTTTTTTTCAAATATTTCTTAAATGAAGTATTTAAATTATAAGACGAGTTTCAGAAAATACAAGGATTTCTAATGAAATTTAAATTATTTCTGTTAATGAATTATAGTTCTCTTTTAAATATTAATTTTAAGGAAAGGATTTTCATATTTGTAAATTATTTATATTTAACAGCTATGATTATAGTTCAATTAACTTTATTATATGCTGGGAACAACTTTGAATTACATTTATGTAAAATCTAAAATCGGTAAATTTTATAAAATTCTCATAATTTCTTATATATTCACGACGGGACCTACATTCATTTATTACAGTATTTCTTTTGTCGAAAATTATTATCCAATAAACCTTAGGAAGAAAAAGGTCGATTTTAATTAATATTCAGTTGATCAACTATTAAAGATAAATGAAAATTTTTAAAGACATTGAAAGAACTGTAAATTCAAAGAGCGCATGCGTCAACCTGAGTAGACGTGCAGTCACATCGCTCTTCCATATTAAGTGTTTTTAAATTTAAGTTTTCCTATCTTCTTTAAAATATATTTTATTTGTGTGTCATTTATACTCCAATAATGAGTACTTATGCCAAACTCAAAATTAAATGCAGTGAATGGGAAGGTATCACGAAAAAAGCAGAATTACGCTGCAAATCATGTGGTGCAGAACAACACGAAAAATGTGTTAATGAAGATAATGCAATGGATATATCAACGCCCACAAGAAGAAGTCGATGGATGTGTCTAAAATGCAGAAGAATAACAACCAGAGGTAAGCAAGATATGGCAAATTTAAACAATGAATTAATAGAAAAAAATAAGAATGAATCGTCATTTGACATGTCTACCCTTATGGAAGAAATGGAAAATTCCAGTACCTCTATAGAACTAAGTTTGGCGCAAACAATTTCAAGGGAATTAAAAGAAATTAAAGACTCAATGAAGTTTCTAGATAAAAAAATGTGATGATATTGTTGAAGCCGTTTTAATAATATGAGTACATACGGCTTGTTATTTCCGTCCATCTTGTAACTGCAGTACTTTGAAGTAAAGACAATGTAAGAAAATTTTGATTTCCTAATATTCAAGAATAGATATTGCTCATATTAGTACAAGGTATTTTGTGAAAAGATGGAAACTGAGCAAATCATTGGTATTCCTATTACTGCATTTTTGCCTTTTGAACACACACTAAAATTTTTAACAGGAGTAATTGTAATAAGTATATGAGAGAATAAAGTAGAGAATAAAAGTAGAAGTGTACTTCATCTGTCATTAGAACTTTTCAAAGTAAAAAGTTCTAATGAGTAACAGATTAAATTAAATTAAACATAGTTTAAATAGTCCTATTTTCTTGCAATGCTAAGTTAGAAGTTTTTATTAAAACTGTTAATCATGTTTTAATAATAATAATAATGAAGACTTTATTATTATTAAATAATAGCATTTACAATTTTGAGGAAAGAACTTATAGGAAAATGATATAAGATATACGTTTCTTGAAATGTACTACTTTTAAGAATTTATTTTCTTTGTTTTCTTGCTATATCTGTATTCTTTTTGTTTGCAGTGTTTCATCCGATTCCTCTATCTTAATTTCTGTGATTGTTTGTTTTTGTTTGCAGCTCCAAGTGGTCCTCCCCTGGACGTTCAAGTGGACTCCCCCAGTTCTCATTCCCTGCGTGTGCGATGGAAGGTAAAAATAGGGCGATTTGATCTTTCTTGAATGGTGTTCACGCATGTCGCTTGCGACTACAGTTAGACATAAGATCTTGTTTAGAAATGGTGGAAAAAATGGTACGGAAATTCGCGAGGGAAAAGACAGCAGGAAGCCGAGAAAATAAAAAACCTCTCTTAATACGAGATGTTTCCTCTTTATTTTTTTCCTCCTTTCCTTTTTATTTATACTGAGAAAAAGGCAAATAATTCGTTGCAGAATTGTTGTTTGCTTACTACGACTGAGAAAGAAAAGGAAGAAAGGAAATAATAGCTATTCAACCACAACAAAAGTCTTCTATAGAATTTGCAAATCAATTCTAAAATAAAACACAAAGCATCCACGTTTTGCTGCAAAGAACTCAGAAAAAGAAAGAAAGAAAGAAAAAATAGTAAAGGATGTGTTTCGAAGAACGGCTGCTGTATTCTGATATGGTTCGTCCATAAAGTTTTTAATCATCTGCTGGTAATTTTATTCGGTTGAATTATGTATAAGATCAAATTGGATTTCTCTGCTACTGCAAGATATCAAGCGAAAGCCTATAATGTTTTGTTGACATGTTATGATAGGATTACGAACTTCATTTTTTTGTTCGTCTTTTATTTCAAGAATTTGAGCTTTAATAATTAATTGTGTAAAATCCGTTTTTCAAAGAGATTTAATATTTTTTCGTTTGCCAGAAAGAAAACGAAAAAAATATCATAGAATAATTAATTTGAATTTCAAAATAAAAATAAGCGAAATGAGATGTTTTATCGCTGACGGTTTTGCAATTATAGATCATCTTATCTGCTAGCAGGATTACTTTATTAATAGAATATGTAAAAGTGAAAAGAATTAAGTTGTCAAATACACAATATAAATGAGAAAAATTAAGTCTTACTGAAAACGTGGATCTACATTTTAAAAAAAGAAGATCGTAATTTTATAATGAGATATTTACAATACCATAGTTATGATGGAATGTTTTAGAAAGACTGGATTGTAATAATATTAGGAAGTAAAAAAAAAAAATAAGTAAAAGTTTTTCTTTAGAAATTAGATTTTCTTTTTTACAAAAACATACACTAACACAAAATTAAATTTCATCTCGTATATTAACGAATAATGTAAATGTGTTTTGAAGATATTGCATTTTTTTCAATAGCAGATGTGTGTCTAAAATTTCTTACACTTCCCTTTTGTTTGATTTTCTTGATAATCAAATAGGATATCAAATTTTAAGAAACTGTTTAATTACAGCCCAAATTAATTCGTTCTTTATACAACTACAGAAAAGAAATAAAGAACTACATTGGTAACATAAAAAACAAAGGTAATATAAAATCAATACAAAAAACATTTAATTAACAAAGTGAATGTATGTATTTTCTGGATTCCTGTGGTATATCCTCTTATGTAACCTTCATTCCAATTTTGAAAGCACTAAGGTCACTTTTCAAAAAGCAACTCGACACCTTTCCAATCCTGTCCTGGCCAATTATTCTCATATTTTGTTCGCAGAACATTGCCATAAAAAATTTTTTAATAATATTTTAAACTTGATATTATTTGCTTTTCACAATAAAAAAAGACCTTGTAAATCTTTCATGATTCACAAAAAAAAATCGATATATGTACTTTAACTTGGGAGATAACAGTAATCCGGAATTAGAATAAAAGAAATTGAATTTCCTTCAAACATCTCTTTTCATGACTTGCGGCTGTCCTGCCCGTTCCGTCTATTCGATTTAGCCCTCATTTCTTTAATATTCTTTATCGACTGAGAATACGTCTAAAGATTTTTTTCCCGTACTGCTCGGAGTCGTCTTTGGAATTCAAAGTACATTGTTAAATCTCTTGCGGTAGACAGTGGCAACTTCCCGTTGAGGTTTTTTTTTTTTTTTTTTTTTTTTATTTTTTCTGAATCTGGCGCAATTTAACTAAATGGTGTTGCTTTATTCAGTGCTATTGACTTTTTCATGGATTGAAGCATTAATATTCTAAAGCGTGAAAAGTTATCAGAAAATAATATATTTCATAGAAAACATAAGTTAGAGAATGTATGAAGAAAATGAAGTTTGATGAGTCAATTGAACTGTTTATTGCCCAAATTGATTAAGTATTTTAATCAAGTAAATTTCATCTCGGATTTTGCAATGTATGCAAATTAATTTTTTTTTTAAATTTAACGAAGCTGTACTATTTATAAAAAGATTAAAAAAATTAATGGCTTAAATGACATTATTACTAGTTAAATTATGCTTGTTTAAATTAAGTTAAATGTCCAATATGTTAATATCAATGTTAATCAAAATTTAAAATATTTAATAATGAAATTATTATAATAATTTTAATAAGCTCATACTAGTGTAATAATATATGAGAAATGTTCGGCATTATTAGCGTTGATATTGCTTTAATTAACTTATTGTTCAAGGTTTGTAAACATCAATTTACTCTGAAAATAATTTGAATTTGCATTTGCCGACGAACTAACCGACAAAGATGAGTAATTATTTGAAGATCTTATTGAATTCATTCTAATAGCGTTGTAATTACCTGCATCTATAATCTGAAACTGTAGTAGAAATGTGCTTCCGTTATTATTGATAGCCACCGAACAATATCTTCTAACTCTGTATTACTATAGTTACGTTGAGGTAAACATGTTATTATATCAACAGCAAACTATTTTAAATATTCAAACCTATTGGAAACTAGTATAATTGCAAGAATTTTTATAATTAAAGTAACTTGTTGTTCAAAAGATTTTATTGGCTTATGAAAGTAATGGAAGGTATCGGCGTTGTTTACAATACTTAAAAGTACCTCATATGGCTTACAATCGACCTTAACAGTATACAAATGCATGTGACAATGGTATCTTAGTTCTATGATAGCTTGATGAATACCAAAAACCATACGTTTCATAGAATAAGGCGTCAGGAAAGATAAATAATTCAGAATTTCTCAATGCGAAAGTCGGAATGGATAAAGACAAAAATTGATATAAACAGCTTATTTTAGAAGGCTATTTGCTGTAAGTTAGGAAACACAAAACATATAATTGATAACTAATAATAATTTAAGTAATTTTAAATAAGTAATTTTAATTTTAAATAAGTAATTTTAAAAATTTTATTTCTTATAGATATTCCTAAATTTTAAATTATCACAAATTAATAAGCCAAATGCCGCAAAAGCTTGTAGAATGAAGACTAAAGGTAATTTTAAGTGAACATTTACATGACGAAATATTTCATTCCTGAGTTCATTGTTTGTACAATCTTAATGTTAATTTCAAAAATAGATTTTATCTATATTTCAGGGTCTAAAAGTCATATTTCATGGTTTTACCAGTTTTTACATTATAATGGAAGTTCGCAGCATTGTTAGATATTCGAATATTCCACTTTTTACTGAGATAACTTTTATCAGAAAACTAACGAAATGTACAACAAGAAATTGACACGTTTTCAAAAAACCACATTGGTAATGAAGTAACTATGTTACTCCTCAGCAATTGGAATTCACAACCTCCTCCCTTGTTTCAACATGAATCAGTCCACATCAGCTGATTGCTTCTCGCCCAGCATTTCCTACGAAATCCTTCGTATGGTAAAATTTAGAAAGGTTGTTATTAACAATAAATTGAAGAAAGAGCCAATCGATTTTGATATCAAAAACCATGAATATATTCCCATTTATTTGGTTTAAGAGACAATAGAAAATATGTATATAAAAAAAAAATATACAGGCCGATACATAAGTACATATGTTTTAATAATAAATTTACTAATTAATGTTCTAATAAATTATTGTAAGTAATGACAATTGGCTAACTGAGATTAATTATTATATTATAATGAATTAAATTTAAATTTAATAGCTTTGCATAAAACAACTTCATGGAAATAATTATGAATTTTGTTTCCAAATTACTGGAAGGAATTCGATGAAATCAAAAGCTAAATGAAATACATAGAATATTCATAAATAATATTCATTTATTTTTTGAAAGTAGGTTTATGAAAGACTATAGTCTACAAGCTTGGAATTATCTGACTTTCACATTCAGAAAAATTATAGGATGTAAAGAAGATTTGTTTTTTAGTAGAATGCTTAAAATTAATTATTGTCCTCCAAATGAGAGATGGCCGCCCTGTTTTTGTGAGATCTGCGCATTTATGATCGATTAGTCTGGTCAGGCACTTCCGTCTGATTTTATGACAGGACGCCGCCATTACGGTAATCGCTTGTTACTTTGCAAAAGAGCATTGTATTTATAAATAATATATATTTATTTATCTATATAAATACTTATTGTTAGCAACTGGTATTCAAATAACGCTAAATAGTCGAGAGAAGTTTTAATTTGGCGTTATCAACATGTCTTTCTCAGTGAAAACAGACGACGGCGTCCATTGTGAGAGGAAAACATAATTGATCAGCTACCGGAAGGGCTGCGCAGTTCAAACTTCCGCCGGCCAACTTTCATTTGGAGGACAGTAATATATCCAAGTTGAAAATTTATCTATCATGAAATGAAAATCTACGATGAAAAATAAGGATTTACAAAAACATTCTCGTTGTCCTCTAATAAATAAATAAAATATATACATAGAGAGAAAGAGAGAGACAGATAAGATAGCACATACAGAAGAAATACATAAAAATAGATAAACACAGATCAAGGATAGATTACAGATCTTGTCCTAGCCGTAGAGTTGTCTGATCCCAATGTAAATATTGGATAAAACAACCAACATAATATAATAAACGTATTGAAAAACAAAAAACTTCAACATATTGAGTGATAGAGAGATTTTCAACTTTTGTTTCTTTTTCATATTGATAGAAATAATTCATTAATTGGCGATGTATATGTTGAAAGAAACTAATTCATAGTGTGGATATTAGACGTTATATCATTTAACACTATTTCCTTTAAAGCCTTAAAACTTTCCTAGTCTGTCGCATTTTTATCATCTTTAACACGAAATCATTAGTGGTTTTAAATTGAGTTAGGCTGTAGTGCCATCTCTGAATTAAGCTGCGCCTCACTCCAAATCTTCCAATACAGTTTCGTTACGAATAGATAAGCTTTTAATTTCAGAATGTGCATTGTGGAAAATCATTGGCAATAAATTACCAAGCGGAAATTGATGTATTGATTCCGGGAAAGCTTTTGTGTTGAGTTTCACGATGATCACCATTGTCTAAACAGAACAAAGCAATAAACTAGCATCAATACATTTGGGACGACTGCTGTCAGCTCCTGTCTAGAAGTATATAGACATTTATTGTTAATTTCTGATATATTATTTTTCAAGTCTCTCATTTATAATCGAGATGAAAAACGATGTGGATACGTGGTTGCCAAAAACAGAACATTCAAAAAAGAATTCAGTTCGTCATTAGAAAAAGAACAATGCGTAATTTAAATTAAGTTAGGATCTTTCGGGAATTTTTTATAGATCTTTTTCTTTTTTGTCTTGTGAAAGTTCAGTGCGATTTCCCAATATAGTTTCTTTTAAGTACAATCATATAGAACGGATTTATCCATTTATAATACAAAAGTAATTGTATTTTATTTTTATTTTTGTACGAATCCAATTACTCGGTTCCTGTATTTAATATAATTAACAGTTCACTTTCGTCCCGAATAAAACTTTTTGTAATAATAATCTGTTGTCTGATATTGTGTAAATAATTTAATATTTATTTTTTCCTTTTTTATTAAACTAGAAGTTGTAGTTTTGCATTAGAACGCTCGCATTATGGTCTAATATCTGAATTTTGTATCTAAATTTGCATTTCATTGCTACATTCATCGATGTGATGGAAAATAATGTGTCAACTAAGATTTAACACCTCTGATTAACATCAAATTAAACAAAACAGATATGAAGATTAAGAAATAAATACAATTTATTGTCAAGATTGATCGTTTTCCATAAATCCTTTTTACGAGTTTACGTCCATTAATTTAAACTTAACAACCATAAAATCACTTCACGCATTAAAATCCTATAGCTTTAAATGTTTGATTTAAAGCAGCAATAACTGAAATCATAAACAAGAAATATTCTTTGCTCTTCATAATATTTATCTGAGGCTGGTAATTAGCCATAAGTAATTGAATGATTTGGTTGTTTCTTCTTATAGTAAACAAATTGACATTTTCTTGAAATAAGCTTTATTGATGAAAGACTTGTTTTCTAAATATTGGAGACGAAATTGACAACCAAACTCATTTGAAGATTTGAAAAACACATTTAATATCTTAAATCTCTTAGATTCCTTAATGTTTCGCTTTTTGTTTGGAACAGTTCTAAAGTGTTTCTTCCTGTGATTGAGAAAAAGGAGAATGGGCAAACTCTATGGGAATTTGCCCACACCCTGTATAGTGATAAGATATATACATATAGAAAGATCTCCTTACCTAGAACATATGTTATTATTACGACTTGTCGCAATTATTAGTCCGTTCGGAGTTATATACGTCTAGATATGACGATTGAGTCATTGATTGTGATGAGTGTGGGTGATAGGGAAGCCAACCACTATAGCCAAGTACCCCCCCCCCACACACACTTGTATGTGGTTAGCTTCCCTATCACCCACACCCATCACAATCAATGACTCAATCGTCATATCTAGACGTATATAACTCCGAACGGAATAATAATTGAGACAAGTCTTAGTGATAAAAACAATCTTCTATTGATGGAGATCTTTCCTTACGTATACATCTTATCACTTACAGGGATGGGGCAGATCTGCCCATTCTCCTTTCATGATGAAATAAAAATAAGTTGGCATTCTTACCTAAAAACAGACCGAATCTCTTTTTATATTGCAAAACTACAATTGGAAGCTTTAACGGGGATATTTTTGTTCCAGCTTTACAGGATTTAATTCCTGAGTCATCTTCGTAAAACGGAATATCGAAAATTAGTGTTAAGCGCTAGTCTAAAAGCGATATTGATATTACCGTAAAAATATTTTTTGATGTCAGTTTCCGAAGAATTTATATTACACTCTCGTCATTTTTATAACAGCATTAAGCTATAAACTTTTCTAAATCAAAAGTTTGTCAGATTTTTCTTTTTATCCCCTCGTTTTAATTGGATTTTTGCTGTAAAATATTACAAAAATGAAGCAGTTCCGTGGATCATTAACCATCTTTCCAAATGATGTAGACGACATAAAATGAAAGAGGATTTTCGTGGTTCCATTATAAAAGAATGTAACTAAATCATTCATTGTAATTATAATTTGCCATTAACAATAGTTACCTAACGAGGAGTTCATATTGTATTTCTGGTAATTATCTCCGTTTGACTGGAAATCAGTAGTTTCAAATTCTTCAGTTTCATTCATTTCCTACTTCGGCATTTTCAGTAATGCCTGAAGCAATCGAGTAATTTGAATCGAAATCCTCTAATGTACTAAATTGATCTTCGTTACCTTATGTATTATCAATTCATTTAATAATAATAATGAGTTTCCACTGCAGTTCAGTCTAAAGCCTAATGGCTACATTCTAATAGGCTTGAGTTACACTCGACAAAATAAAATCTTTATTTCCGTACCGTTTCTTTCTATTCTTAATTAAGAAAACAGACTGGATTGAGTTTCTGTCTAGTCGGAAAGTCTTTTTGCGTCGTCTTAGAATGTTCTTTTTACCTTCTTTCTTTTTCTTTCTAGCCGCCTGTGAGGGAGTTATGGAACGGTCAGATTCAAGGTTACCGCATTGGTTACCGGAATGTGGCGGCAGGAAAACCTTATCTATTTAAGACGATGGAATTAGCTAACGAAGCTGCTTTAGAATACCTTCTCACAGGTCTGGAAAAGTTTACCAAGTATGGGATTACTGTGGAAGCATTCAACCGTGAAGGCAGCGGTCCCCGTGCCTCAGAAGTGGTGGCATCTACTTTAGAAGACGGTAGGAGTATCTTTGCAAAAGTTTAAATCTAGTTAAATTACTTCTCCGAGTTAAAGTAGAAGCTTATGGCTCATCTCCCAAGATTTCTTTTACTTATTGCAATTTATCTTTAGTGATTTCATCTTAAGCTCATTGAATTCAATATATAAAATTGGAGAATGATATAAGTGTATGAAATTTTAATAGTAAAATTTACGAAAATCTGGAGAACACAATAAAAAGTTAATCATATTTTCAGTCGCAAGATTAAAATGTTCTATTACAAAAGATAGTAAGATTTTTCTAAGTAATTATATTCAAATCTTTATTATTGTTACTTCAATCATAATAAATGTTATGTAAAGATTTCTTTCATTTTCATTGAGTTAATTCTTAACTTTAATCAAAACAAACCTTTTAATGTATTTTTTAAACAAAAAGTTTAAAAGTATTTTCTTTTTCTTCAACTTAAGCAGTAGTCTATCATCGAATTAAGGTTACTGTGGATGTGAGGAATTTAAAAAATAAATGAAGTGAAGTGAGATAGCAGGCTCTAATATTATCGTCTAGTGCAGGGGTGGAAAGCTTTTTGTCATTGGAAAACATAGCTAAGGGGGAAGGGGGACTGAAGACCCTCCCGAAATCTAAACAAAGAAATATCTATCTCAGAGTTGAAATCAACGGAACTAGTCTATCAATGTAAAATTTTCGCCTGTTACGACATCCACGGAAAGATAGGGAGTGTTGTTATTCTTATTATGGCCAACTATGACACTTTTTCTAGGAATAATCCCCCACCCCATAAAGAAAATTGTGGTTACGAGCCTGTTGGAAGATGACATGTCACATAGCGGAGATTTCATCAGACCACAATCAGTATGCTATTAAAATATTCCCAAAAGAATATAAAACATATATGTCTAATTATAAAGTAGTAAACATCAGTTTTCTAAAAAATATCTAGAATTATATAACAGGCGTTGATATATAGAAAAATCACTATTTGATTTCAAGTTTTAAAGACATGTTTTCGAGGAACCTGTGTGGTTAACACAGAAATGACTGCATTGAATTAGAAATATTGGTCAATCTTGTTTTGATCGATTTTTGTAAAATAGTCTGATCAAGAAGTTTTTCAATCTTCAGTTCTACTGCATTGTGAATTTTCAATTTATTTCTAAAAACCTTTACAGTTCTTTTTACACATATGAATTTGAAATTGCATGCGAAAGATCGCCAATGACTGTCACAAAAGGCTGTAGATTCCTATCCATGGTCTAATTCGACCCTTAGTAAGTATGGGTTGATTTTTTTCATTAACTTCTCTCACGAATTCATGAATTTAATGAATTGAAGAAATAGCATTTTGGTGAAATCATGCAGAAATACCCAATGAAATGAGGCTTATTTTACTTCACTTTCACTGATATCACAGTCCTAAAATAGTGAACTAAAAGTCTAGGGTCAGATATGTCTTTTTCCGCCGCCATTTTCTTTCGATCGGATCATAAGATTGCAATTCTACACAATGTTAACTAAGCAATTAAACAAAGATAATAAATAGTATAATTTCTGTAAGATCATAGAAAGAATAAAATGAAGCTGAAAGAGTTAGTTCTTAATATTTACAAGATTTTAAAGTAGTTACCGTGTCAAGAATAAAGGATGACAGGAATTTTTCAAAAGCTTTTCACTATAATTTTTTTCTGTATCATATTTAAAATAATTTTGTTTTAAATAAAGATCTACTTACGTAAAAAAAAATGGTTACTAGATAGAAGACACTTTCGAAATTGAATGAATTTGGTACTTAAAATGTTTTTTTTTCTTTCGACAGTGAAAAGATTGAAGTCTGACTACAGTTAAAAACTACAGTTTAAAAAGTACCTTTAAAAGTGGATAAAAATATCCAGAAAAATTAATAATTTTAATTAATCTTTTATTCTTTTGATTTAAAATTTACAGTACATTCAAATTTTGCAATCCTATGAGTTTTCTTCCGTTTTACAATTTATGAACGTAAGGAAATGTTAAGTTTTTGTTAACATTTATACGAAGGACAATGTCTGAAAAAAAGCGTAGAAAAAGAAAGAAACAAACAAAATTAGTAAAGGAAAGTAAATAAAACTTAAGATTTATCATTGATTTGCTTACAGAATGATCCCTTTTTTGAATGAGGAATTAACTGATTTATTCGATTATTTATTATGAAATAATTTGGAATTATTTATAATCATATAATATTGTTGTATTCATTATTCTCAGAACGATTTAAATAAGTCTGTCACGTTAATTTATCTTCTGATGACTAGAAAAGGCCAGTGATGCGGTCATGTAAGTGGATTACAGAATTAGAGAGCTTTGAACTGCTGAGGGAACCCGGTCTCATTCGCATCGGAATTAATATCTTAATATATCTAAGAATATCAAGTGTTTTTCGCTTTTGTTGATTGACTTCATGAATTCTTCATTGAACTTAAATGTTCCTTTTCTTCTTTTCCCTTTTCTTTCTGATTCAGTGCCAAGCGAAGCTCCACAGTTCGTGCAGTGCAAGACCCTGTCTTCTAGAAGTATTCAAATTGTATGGAATGCACCAGTGACATCTTCCATTCATGGCGTACTGCAGGGCTACCGGCTGCTTTATATTCCAGTTGATCCGGCATCTGGTAAGCTGTTTATTTCCAAAGAATTTTCAGCTAAATTTGAATTAGTTTTCATTAGTGGAAGCTTATTTTGCCAGAAATGAAAGCGCAATGAAATGCAATTAATGACATGGAACTAATGTTAGATTAAGGGGATATCAAGATAAAGCGGATACAAATTAGCTAATCAAGACTTTACCACAAATTTGGAGATGCACTCGTGAATACATGATAGTAGCATTATGGGATAAATGAGTTGTATAATCCTGGGATTCAAAAGATAATTTATTTGATTATTTCAGAGTTGATGGATGATGGAATAATTTCTTTTCTGTCACTTTGAGAAAATGAATAACAGATTAACGAGCATAAAAGTCTTTACAAATGAATTTTATGTGTGAGATAAGAAGACACTAAAGCCATTCACGCTTTTACTATTTTTCCTTAGCTATCAAAAACTAAGTATTTATTTCAGGATACTAAGCAAGGAAGATCTCTCTCGTAACGAATGCTGTATAAAAAGAATTTATTGCAGCTACTGAAGAATTAATAGGCGATCAGGATATTGTACAGTTTGATAAAATATGATTTCAAGTAATCAAATTAAATCAACCAATCATGCTGTTTTTTTTAACAACTTTTAAAACATGTTTCAACTTGTCTTATTATTTCTTAATAATTAAAATTATCTGTTTTAATATTTGCTATAGTAAACCTTTGTATTATTTAATGTCATCCTTTAACTTTATTGTTTTTCAAAATTAGGCTTAGCATATTTTTGCATTATATTAACATTATACTTTGACTTGATAATGCAGTAAAATAGCTGCGAAACATGTAGTTCTAGAGATAATTAAGTATTTTTATAATAAACCCGTTTTTTATATATCTTCTGTATTATAACTTTTAAAACAATTGTGCGTAAAAAAACAAAGAGTTAATTATATGATAGCAAAGCAATTCCAACAAATAATCAAAAGTATGCATTATCAAATTATCAAATAATATTCAATCCATAATAGCTGCAAGGAAAAGAATGAAGAAGCTCGCATTGTTCAAAATGTCTGTGTAATTTTATACTGTCTTGTTGTTATTCCTAGTATGGAAGTGATAGAACAAAAATATCTAAAATATTTAAATGAAAAAGTCCTTACTAAAAATAAACAACTGAGACTATGCAATTTTAAAAATTTATATTAACAAATTAAAACTTACATACAGGAGCTTTCGACCATCTTTGCGATGACATTGTCAACTGAAAATTACAGGGTTCCAGTGCGAGTTTATGCAATTTAATATATAATAAAATTCGTGATTGGTCCTAAATGCAGTCATCTTATATTGGCTGTCGCAAAGATGGTCGAAACCTCCTGCATGTAAGTGTTAATTTGTTAATATTTTTTTTTTAAATATACTTCGTCTCAGTTATTTTTTTAGTAATTTCGGTTGTGCACGATAAGCTTATTATTTATTAAAAACATATTTACTATTTGCAGACTTATTGCTTAATTCAAAATTAATATTTTTTTATATTCATTTTTTTCATAATGGTCAAGCTAAAAATGAACAGTATATTTCATTATCTTGCAAATATCTGAAAATCTTGTATTATTAAGACAGCATTGTAACAATTAACACTCAATTTGTGCGAGTCAATTCTTTAGTTATTCATCACTTAAATTCCTTTATTTTGAATTTCTTTTAATTAAATTACGAATTTTCTATATCTTTTTATTAAAATGGCCAAAAATTAAATATTGAAAATTATTAGCTGTAATACTTTTTGCTTCAATTACTATTCTTATTTAATTACCTAAGCAATATTTTCCCTTTTCTTAAATAGAGTTACAACTTTTTACTAAATTATCTTCTTAGTAAGTCTTAATGGAATCTAAAATCACATTATCGAATGTTGACTCGATATTAGCGGTTGATAACAAGCAGATCATGAACATGGCGGCTTCAAAGGCTCTACTATATTTCTAAATTTTACTTAGGAAGGATTTGTTTATTTATGGATTAATTGAAATACGATAAGGAACATTAAAAGTCAAAAGTTTGCATAAATATAGATATGAAGTCAGGCAAATTTGAATTTCATTTTTATTTTAACATTATCCACATTGAAGATCGTTATATCTTCAAAGCTATTTATACCATGCTAAAATTTGTAGTCACCCAGATTAAAATATTCTTAATAATTAAAAATATTTTAATTATTAATGTTAAGTTGATAGAAACATAAACTTAAAATTCTCTCCATATTCACTAGCGTATAAGTAAATGTGTCTTAAACTCCCATATCTAATATCATTTAATTTCACAAGATTTCGGAATAAATCCGCAACTCCCTTAAGTATGAATCTTCTTAAAATATTTTGTCATTATATATATTTATTTTTTCAGTTTAACTTCAAGTAGTATGTATCATTTCTTCCATGAATTTCAAATCTCCATAAATTAAGTTTCTTCGAGTTATGATTTATTATCATAACTAATTCAAAATTTAACAAAAAATATTATAATTAACAATATTTGTAGGATACTGCAGACTATTTGGAAAAGCAATTTTTCACGGAACACGGAAAAACAGTTATGAAATTGATGATAAAGTAGTAAGAAGAAGGGATCGGGAATGTGTACTGTCAGCATTAAAAAAAATGTTATTATTATTAATTATTTTAGCTTAAGGATATGTTATCTCTTTTTCCGACCGATTACGGATTTAATGAATTCTACTTTTATGTACAAAAATGCATTATTT
>JAFIDM010005346.1:29219919-29243177 GCA_023159025.1 Thereuonema tuberculata | reverse complement strand
AAAATGCATTATTTTGCCCAATATTCATAGCGTAGTGATAAATTGCAGAGTCAATGATCCTGAATGCCTTTTCATTACATGCCTGGACGAACCGCTTAGAGAAGTCGAAAGATAGGAATAAATAATGCATTTTCCAAGTAAGGTGAATGTCAGTTTGGATTTGCTCTGGCTCTCACTTTTCGTTTTGTCCAGTGACACATTTAAACGCATCACTAAAAAACAATTTGAAATTCTTCTACTAAAGAAGTAAGTTTGTCACAAATAAACAAAGTGTTTTTTACGACCATTACTATATTTGAAAACTAGTATGAGTAGTAAGTTTTCTGTATTTAATAACGGCAAGTGTACTATAATATATATATAATAGATATTTTTGGAAAAAAATGTTTATTAAACTCTTTACATGTTTCGTAATATTTTTGTTACATTTTCGAAACAGCATTATAATTTGAAAAATTAATAATGAAAAGTATAACATTTTAACTATGAACAAAAAACGTGATACCAATAACACATACCAAAAATTTTAATGTCACATTTTTTTGTTCATAGTTAAAATATTATACTTTTTCTTTATTAATTTTCCAAATTATAATTTTCTTTTGAAAATGTAACAAAAATTTTACGAAATATGTAAAGAGTTTAATAAACATTTTTCCCTTAAAAATATCTATATATTATGTATAAATTATACGATGGGATTTTTTCAGTATTTACGCTTGAAATGTACTATAATACAATGTTTTCTTTAAAAATTTAACAATTTTCAGTTTTGGCATTTTTTTCATTATACTCGTATGTTCTGTTTTATTTTGTTTAAATTTGAAAGCGTTCTTTTTTATTACTTTTAGAACATTATTATTGTATTAGCCTATTTTTATCTATAAACATAGACTGTCTCATCACATCAGTCAGTCTCTGTATGTGTATATTATCTGCCCCTAAAACATTTTGAACCCCTGTATGAATCTTCTTGAAACTTTGCATACACATTTAATAAAAAGAGATGATATAATTTGTATATTTTAGAAGTTCAATGCGAGTCCTTGTTTGCATTTATGTTTTGACTGAGGAATAGAAGACCCAGGTTCAATCTCAACCGGAGATTTTTCCCAGATACATTCTCTGCCAGACGGGTTCTAGGGTCTACCCAATCTTGTGTACAATGGGTATCTTGTATCTTGGGAATACAGGAGAGCTAGCTTTGGTCTGATATCCCGACCTCAACCTTGTCCAAGGTGAGGAAACGTTTGCAGTGTCACCCTCAAAATCCCTTTGGGCCATCGTAAGCCTCCGTTGAGATATACCTACCTATTTAATATTTAAGAAGCGTTGTACCTGTACTTTAACTGTAACTTCATTCTTTTTACGAGATATTACATGAAAAACTAAAAAAAAATAAAGTTATGAGGTCATATACATGTTTTCTTGAAAGCTTCGAAATATCGCTCTGATGAAAAATGTAATGCATAATATTTCTCTTCATACAAAATAATTGAGGATAACCATATTTAGAGATCTTTGTTCCAGAAGTACTGCAATTTACTTCATACAAGATTGAAATTTATACAGCAATTCAACAACGTTGTAGACTATTATCAAGCATAGGTTCATTTCCAAGACATTAGGAATTACTGTTGATAACAAAATTGCTGCTAAGCTGTGCCTGATCTAAAACCCGACCCTCCTTGACCTCGGGACCAGGTGCACATGCTGCAAAGACTATTGTTATGCCAGCGAAATGTGTAGTCTAAATTTGTTTCTACTGTAATTTTATTTTATAGTGGTACAAATTGTCACGAGATTGGATTCGAAGTTTCGTCTCACTAAAAGACAATTAAGTTTATTTTAGTTTAAGTTAGAAGCACATGCTAAAAGATTTCTGTATCTAATTTAAATGTCCCCATTTGCACGCTTGCTAAATTGGCATTGAAAGATAGGCAAACACTGAAAGCAGCGTGTCACATAAAGTCCTTTCAGAGGCAAGGACTGCTTGACAGTTGCAAATTTCCGGCGGTATTATTTAGATATTAGTGCTCATCAAACGCGATTGCTAGTGATAATTGTTCCTTATTTTCGCCAGTATTTGTGCAAAAGAGGAGGAAATGGCTGCAGACGAAACTTCCTCCTAGAAATGAAATCCAATCCTAAGGAGAGCATCTGTCGTTTCACTTGGTTAATAGCCATTAAATGTTTCCGAGCTGAAGGAAAATTCCATTATGTTTCTGAAGGGATAGAACTCGCTGATGCACTTAACTTTCTTATCTGCTTCTGTTAAGGAGAAAAATATGAAATAAGTTACTGACTTAAATAATAGCCTTTACTATCAAGTTTCCTTACCTATCTGGATTTGAGTTATTGATTTTTTTTTGTATGTGAATAAATGATCTAGTAATACAAAGGAAAGAAAAATACTAAGGAACAGTTGAATGATATAAAACTATTTATTATCCGGCGTTGAAATAAGATAGATGGTTGATTCTTATCACGAATTTAATCTAAAAGATATTGCTTGAAATGCGCTACTACAGGATCACGCTACAATAGGATTTCTGCAATTTTTATGTTAGTATCTTAGTGCTCGCTGAAAATATTTAGTTTTCTTTTAACAAACTGCAAATTCATCCTCTGTAGTGGTAGTTTTGATCGACTTATCACGTTCATGTTTAGTTAATGCCACTCAGAGCTGCCTCAGTGATATTAATTGTGGTGTTGATTTTCTGTATTATTAATATTATACATAATTATATATAGTTTATTTACAGCCAGATAATTCTGGTGAAAAATAAATTGTTTTGTTCAGTAAATTTTCGGGTACTTATTTTATCTTAGTTGCCTCCCACAGGAAAAACTTATTACAGATACCTTTTGTTACTAGAAATAATAATAAAATAAAGCTGAAATTCATGTGTTAAAATTGTGATTGACTATCAGTGCACATCAGTTGTGTCTCAGAGGAAAAATGGTTAAATGCGATGTCTGAATAGACAATATAATGAGGTGGTACATATACTGGTGAAGGTATCTGCCAAAAAAAAAGGAAACTTAATACAAAGTGAATTCTTATTTCTCAAGATAATTTTAGATGAGAAATGAAAGTTTCTTTGAATAAAATAATTTAAATCTTCCTTATTTTATATTTACACTTTATGATAGTAATATAATACTTGAATAATTTTCATCTTGATTTTTAAATTATTCGTGCAGGCTATCATTTAGAAAGAACTGTTGTTGTACAAAACACTGTAAAAAAATTGTTTGGGATTTCTTTTTTGTAATACTGCGCTATTGTTTATTTTGTTTTCTATTTATTTTTTATATTATTTTATTTTACGTATTCTAATTACTTGTTTTAAGTTTTTCCTCAAATAATACTTGAAATATTCTAATGAATATTTAGGATTTCAATTTATATTTATAAGTTCATTATATCCTCATTGAAAGGCAGATGAAATAATTTTTTTTAATAAATCGTTTCATTCCAGGTATCATTAAAAAGGTCCCTAAATCGAATGCACAAAGCCATGTTTACTCAACTGCATTTGAGCTATGGAATTAAAAGAATGCTTTGAAATGCCGTTACTTCGAGATTCCAGAGGCTCAGTAATTCAGGCATAGTCTAATTGCAACAAATAACAGCATAAATAAGCTTTGAAGTTTAATTTTCCTCGATGTAGTTTATGCTTATGTAAAATAAATTGTGATTTCAATATCTCTGGCAACTCAGGAACTATATTTATACAACTTGCCATGAAAGGAGACGTTTCTAAAGAAAACATGAATACATTTTTGTATTTGTTTACTTGAGGAAATTAGGTTTTAGCTGAATAATACACTACGCAAGATTTCTTCTTGTAGGACAAGACATTTTCTTGCAATTTCAATTTTCATTTTTTGCTGGATGGTTTTTCTTTTTTTATTTTGCGTCATGAATTTTCGTAGCCAACATTTTTCTAATGCTTCTTTTCCTGAAAAATTTACTAACAACTTATAAAAAGAGGCAAAAAAACGCAAAAAGTAAGCAGCTATTTATTTTAATTTGTTTTATCTTCTTTTTTTTTAAGAAATCTGAAGACAAACTTTTCCGATATTTTTTGTTAAAACCTGCTTTAGCGTAATTACTCTTAGTTGTCATTCCTTATGAATATCTGTGGATTTAATTCTGCTCCAGAGTTCGTCAGGCATTTCTGTTTGAAATTCACTGTTACTATGCATACTTATGAAATATCATGCAATATAACGTAACGTTTCCCAATTAAAAAAGTATTTTATAACAGTTCTTATCTGTTTCCGTTTATTTCTCTTCTACACAAAGCAATACTGCACTGATGTGTTGAAGAAAAAATTATCTCATTCTTATTCTAACATTAAATCAATATATCTAATGCATTATATCATTCTCTTACACTAATTAAAAGTAGATTGATGCCAATTCAATGTCGAAAATGTAGAAATAATTAAAATAGAAAAATAAAACACAACTCTCTCCTTGGATATTAAGAAACTCTTGTGAATAGTAAGTTCTAGATTTATAAACGATTTTTTACAAAAAACTTGTCTTTAACTTTCCTCTTTAATATGAGGAATAATTCTTTGAAATATTCAGGAAAATTGCTGATGTTTACCGAAACATTGGTTAACACTTTCAAGAGTTTTCCAGAAAAGACATTTTTAGATCTCAAAAATTAGAGTTTTGTAGAGAAATCTTCGATATCAGCTTTTTCTGCTACTTTCCCGATTCTGGTTTGTTTCTAATTACATCGCCACTTTCTTTGAAGATGCCAGCATTTCCTTCCAGAAATGTTGGATTAATCAAGTTTCAGCTACGAATTGCTTTCAATAATTACCAGACTTGGATAATTGCTTATCTGTTCAGTTTCTCGTCCGAAATCGTTCTTCCTTTCAGATAAACAATTTTAAAGATAACTATGTGATACGTAGACACGTGACAAAATTAAGTTTTCATGATTTAGAGTGTCTTTATGCAATTCGTTGTCGTTATTCAGTAATCATTAGATTTTCATATTTAAGGTTTCTGAGCATAAAAATTATTATTAGATATTAAAGTTTCATTCAAATTCACTTGTTTCATAATTAAGAATAACTTTGACTTTTTCAAATAAAAAACACATTTTTCAGTGATTGTTTTTAATTCATATTCGTTGAAGTTCTCTTAGAAAATGCATCAGTAACTCCCATTAACAGTATTGATATTCACAAAATAAATGATTGAAACAGTTTTAAAATCAGTTATTTTAATAATAAACCAAAAATTATAAATATCGTTTAATTAAGAAATGTTTAAGCTTATTTCATTTTTACCAAATAAATATATTCTATATATTCTTCTACTGGTCAAAATTTCGTGGAAAGTTGCAGGAGATCCTCCTAGAAGTTATACTGACTTTGTTTTAAGGTTTTAAAAAGATAAAAAGGGTTACTTTAAGATTTGAATAAAATACCATTAAAGACTATCTGCTAATATATGTATTATCCAGAAAAAATATATAATGAATATTTGAATATTAAAAACAGATGAAAGTCTGAAGTAGAAAAAAAAAATTACTAATATTTTTTTCTCCAAAGCCGAATTCCTAAGCTTGAATTTTATTTCGTTGAAATAAAAGCAGATCATAAATCACAAGGCTTATTTAAATCTTTTCTGCATACTTTTTTTTATAGCTGCTGCTAAATCATTAGTTATTACGGATTTTAAAATGCTCTTCATTCTTTCCTTGGGCTACAAGAATTTCCATTATGTCAAGGTTATTAACTCTCACTCTCACTTTAAAACAGATAATTACTTGGTTTATATTGGTTTTATATTACAGTGATATAAATATCGCACTAAACTATTTTTATTCTTGCAAAATTCTTCAGTTTAATTCCGTTCCTTGAATTTTATTCATAATAGTAATCTAATAACAAGCAAATTTTAATATAAACATTTTAATTCTTATGATTATTAAAAACGTGCCAAGAGAAAGATATCTATGCAATTTGAAGATTAAAGACGCCAAACAGGCACTTTAGGAAATAAAATCATTTAAGAAGAGCATCAGAATAGTAATAAAAGATTCATAATTACTTTAATTACTTCCTTTACTAAATAGGATGTCTGTTAATGCACGTGTTTACGAAAATTTCGTCGTTATATCTAGTTCTTCTTCTCAGAAGATATTTTCCGCTGGACACTTTCTCCTTAAATTAATAAGTTTCCTCCCAACATTTTACGACACGAACGTTAGTCATAAAGAAGAAATATAAATGGCCGTAAAAATAAGTCAGAAGATGTTAAAATTTTTATTCCAAAAGAGACCTGTCTTTCTTTGTAGGCAATTACAGTAGTAGATGGACTGTATTGTAGAAATCTAGGTTAGTTTTTTTTTTCCCTTACCAGTTTCTCGTTTGTGGGTGTGTAACTCTTTACTTGGTGTTAAAATTTACTTATTACTTTAAAAATTGTCGTTGATCATAACGACAGCTTCGAGAGTGAAATATGTCAAACAATAAAAGCTTTCATAGGTTTACTAAGAAAAGCGTAATGGAGATGGTATGAATTAAAGCTGATCAAAACGTCAGTTCTTAAAAGCAGTCAGTGAATAGGATAAAGGTGAGCTTCAAATCAGTGATAAAAAAGATAAAAACCAAGAGATAAAGCATTTCAAGAATACCATAACAATATCTCTTAGAGAATTGTAATGGATGACTGGTATCTAGATTAACTTGAAAACAATACTGAATTCACAGAATTCGTACTTTCACCAACGATACTCTAGAACTTTAATTTTCAAGTGAAAGGACGGGAGGATCAATGAGACTATTTCGAGGAATACTAGGGCAATGTGTCTACAATTTATGGTCACTTTTTCGTAAAGTGTTTATCATCTTCAGTATTCTTAGGAATATCTGGGGATTTGATCTACTTTCCGTGGATATTAGTCCATATTACTTGAAATCCAGTTGGCTCGAGAAATTTTAATTAATTATTATAATTATTACCCTGATTTTTAAAGGGAACAGTTTCCTCACCGGTTAGGTTTCATTTTTCAAATTCTTTAATTTGAAATCAAATGAGAACCTTTCCTTAAAATTTACTTTTTCTACTTTTTCTAATCTGAAATAATAAAAGCTTCAAGGCAGAAAAAGCATAATCTGTTTATCATTTCCTTCATTTCTATTTTCTTTAAATTAAGTTAAATAAAGAAAACTCCGTTGCAGAACTCAAAAACTGTATATATCGCATTACCACTTATCTCGACTGTGGTTCAAAATAATGAAATTCTATCAAATTTCAGACTTACAAAGCTAATAAGTTCAAATGTGATTCCCAATTTTCAAGCAAAAATATTTTGAAAGCCGAGAGTATTATTATTCAAAAATCCTTTAAATCTTAATTATATATAATTGTTATTAATTATTCGTTTAACATTAGTTATACGTTAAACGAATTACAGATCATTGTTAATTCTTTATCAAAATATAAAGAATTAATTTATTATTAAGTTATCATAAACGTGCTTGATATAGTAAGTGTATTTCTTTTTTCGAAGGAAACTTTCACAAGTATATCTTATAATATAAAATATTCCCCCTTCTCTTAATGTATTCGCCCATTGTCACGTGATTAACTCTGTTCAGCCCCCTTCAAAAACAGAAGTAAGGTACTTACAGCATGTTTCGGTTTAAAAACAATACCGAAATATGCTGTAAATACCTTATTCGTCAAAGAAACGTTGAGCGTTTCGAAAGTGCTCGTATTTCAATTGTAATTATACGTTATTTTATATTTTATGTGTGGTGGCCTAATTATGTTTTATATGTTACATAATTTTTTTTCCTGTTATATTATTATCGTATATCCTCTTAATACATCTCACAATTCTGCAGGGACTCTTCGATCGAACTCATAAATAAAACTGATTGTATTCATTTTTTTTTAAATTTCAGCTGAAATATTTTATTAGTTAACAGTAACTAGTTATCTGATATTAAACTTCTTTATTCTTTAACATAAACTCTCCATATTTCTCCATAATCGCAATATTTTGGAAGATTCTTTTTCAAGCTTAACATAAAAAGGTAAAAAACATACATCATATTTCTTCCCAAAAACTTCAGAATAAATTAAAAAATACATTAACAACAATCATGAAAATTAGAAATCAATATAACAATCACAGAACGTAAAATGCTTCGTGCAACACGACTCATTGTTACGCTCTGTACAACACGAAACATTACTACGCTCCACCAAAGTAAATAAACAAATAATGTCCAAATCGTCCTAAAATTGTAGACAGGAAAATCCAAACTATAAATTCTTCTATATTTTAACTTTGAAGAAATTTGAATCCATCTTTGAATGTCCAAAAATTGTCCGAATTTTGTAGACGGAAAATTTAAACTAAAAATTCTTTCTAATTGCTTTGGTGGAGCGTAATATTGACTTCTAAATTTCTTCAAAGTTAAAATATGAAAAAAGTTTTAGTTTAAATTTCTCGTCTACAATTTTAGGACGATTTGGAAGAATTTACAATTTTTGGACGATTTGTACATTATTGTCCTCAAAATGAAAGATGACCGGCGGAAGTTTGAACTGCGCAGCCCTTCCGGTAGCTGATCAATTACGTTTTCCTGTCACAATGGATGCCCGTCGTCTGTTTTCACTGAGAAAGACATGTTGATAACGCCAAATTAAAACTTCTCTCGACTATTTACCGTTATTTCAATACCAGTTGCTAACAATAAGTATTTATATAAATAAATAAATATATATTATTTATAAATACAATGCTCTTTTGCAAAGTAACAAGCCTTTACCGTAATGGCGACGTCCAGTGATAAACTCATACGGAAGTGCCTGACCAGAGTAATCGATGATACATGCGCAGATCTCACAAAAACAGGGCGGCCATCATTCACTGGGAGCACAATATTTGCTTATTTGATGTAGCGTAATAATGTTTCGTTTTTGCAAGGAGCATGTTACGTTCTGTGATTGTTGTATTGACTTTTAATTTTCATGATTATTGTTAATTTATTTTTTAATTTATTCTGAAGTGTTTGGGAAAAAGATATGATGTATGTCTTTTCCCTTTTTATGTTAATCTTGAAAAAAGAAAGCCGCTGAGGCTTCCGAAATTTTGCGATTAATGGAGAGTTGATGTTGAAGAATAAAGAAGTTTAACATCAGGTGACTCAGTTTGCTTTATTCAAGATGAATTTGGTTATAAGTAACTAGTTAACATTAACTAATTAGTTGTCTTTTACTTTCATTTCATTTCTTTTCATAGACGATAGTAAAACGCATTCCACTACTGTTCTAAAGACAGAACTACACGGATTAAAAAAATACACCAATTACAGTTTACAAGTAGCAGCCTTTAATAGAGCTGGAGTGGGACGTTATAGTGAAAAGATATTTTGCCGAACAGAAGAGGATGGTAGGTGAATAAAGTTTTTATTTTATATTTGCTAATGTTTTCACAAGTACTGCAGCGTTCGTTATATTATAAATAGAATACAAAGGTGATGTTACACATTTTGCAAATTAAAGATAGTAAATTTAAAACTTTTAAATGATTTCACTTAGTATGAAAAATAAACATTATATACGATTTATTTTACCACTCTTCCTTAATTTTCTGCTTTTGTTCCTTATAATTTACTTTCAGAGAAATTAATTTTTAAAATTTACAACAAAAATTGCCAAGAGTGTTATTAGCACAGCTAATTACATTGAGGTTATTTTCAAACAATTGTATTTTCCTTGAAAGATAAGTTTTAGAAATTAGAAACGAAATAAAGTGCCTATATTAATAAAATATGATTAAATACTCCTAAAATAAATTATATGAAAATTTAATAACTTAAATTAAACTGGACTTTTTTTTGTCCTTTCAAATAATTAGAAAATATTAATGTACATTATGTGTTTTACAAAAATAATTAATATACTTAATTAAACTTTCTTGTTGAAACACGGAAATGTAGAAATTTGGCTTAGTTTATGTTTTACGGTGTTTAATCTACAGAATTTTAAATAGTTCCTTGGGTGAATTCCAAGTTTTTTTTGTTTGTAGTTAATCAGTATTTCTACTTGGAATAACTTCTTTTTGGATATAAATTCTTAAAAAAAATATAAGTTTATGATTGCAGTTCCAGGCGTTTTTCTGTTTTCTCTCTGAATTTATGATGATTATATTTAGTATTCATGCGAAACACTCATCACCTTTAATGATGTTTTCTCGCAGTTCCCAGCCCTCCCGCCGAAATCAAAGCCCTCGTGATGTCATCAGACGCCATTATCGTCTCTTGGAGGCCTCCTGAATCGCCTAATGGCATTCTGACGAAGTATAATGTTTACATGAAAGATCAAACAGACAGAAACCTGGTGAGCACAAAACATGATCTACATAGTCATTCCAGTTCTTTTACTTCTTTTTCGTTTCCGCTTTATGTCATTAAGAAAACTTTTTTTCTCATTTTGTTTTCTCATATGTTTCAGTTCCTAAGACAAATAAAAAAAGGATGGGAAATATGTTTTAGAAGGTTTGGTTTTAATACGAACAAATGGGCAATTTTTCTTCTTTGTCACAAAACGGTTTTTGATGAAAAACGCAAGAAAAAATAAAATTGTAAATTACATCCTTTTTTTATAAAACAAGACAATTACAAAAACCTTTATGTAATTCTTAATAGTTTGGAGAAATAGAAAGTTGTTGGTTTTTATATAAACCAAAATTATCTTGTGGATTTTACTTTGCTATAATATTTAAAAATGTCTAGATATGCGAAGCAGAAAAGAAATTTATCAAAGAATAGTTTGATATTATTTTAATTGGAAGACAATCCAACCAGAAAAATCATCCATCAAATATCTCGTGGTTATCTTAAATGATTTAAGGTATAATAATGAAACTGAACTTAATATTATTTCCTCAAAAATAATATTACAGTGAAAAATAAACAAGTTGCCTACTATAATGTTCGATTTTTTTGGATTGGATAGTTCAGTATGGATTCACGTTAAAAGATTATTAAAAAGAGATTCCAAAGTCAAGAAAGATTTGAAAAACTTGAATGTTTAAAATATCCTTGAAGCACGGAAACTCATGAATTGTATGTAAGCATCTGACGTACACAGAAAGCTGGTGAGTCAGAAGAGTCGTATGTTTACAAATGGAACTAGAACGTTAATAACGATATCACCAAAATCATATACACCTATAGTAGACCGTGACTTTATCTCCAATTGTTATACACTGGTAATTCGCGATGTTGACCGTTGATGAGCGTTTCAAAAAATAAAAGGTTCCTGGATAAGATCGTAACATACCATCCAAAATATTTCATTTATGACAGCCGGCTGTTAAATGCTCGATTCTCAAAAATACCTTTCAAGTGTCTATTTTTATTTGCTGTGCTATCATTTTTTTTTAATGTAATGCAGACTATCCCAGTGTTTCATAGCGAATCAATTACAACATTCATTAGGCTGTAGGTATAACAACCAATATCCTAAGAATTAATTGAAATGGTCCACTCTCAAATCACATACTTGGTGATCTCTTGTCCCGAGAACGTTCATGTCTGCTTCGATCCTTAAACCTTATCCCTCTAAACTTAATACTTGCCCCTATTGTTACCCCAGTGTCCTTCAACTGCCAAAAAATATCGGGATTCGAGAGCTCGTACAAATGATAATGAAATATTGCAGTACGCTTTCTTTCTGGGTCGCTCCAGATATTCCAGAAGATGCTTTTAGAAAATCGAACTCTGAAAAAGTCAAGCATTTGCATGTGATCTAACACGTACTGTTACAAATTTGTATCAAAATTTATACAAGGTATAGAGGGTACATTAAGACAGAGTAAAAATGGACAACGGATTCACTTACTCTTATCTAAATTTTCACTGTTTGATTCATACTAACTTAATCTCCTTGGAAGCCATTCATTAAAAATATAGAGATATTCTTGATATTTGTTTACAAATTTGGAGAAGGAGGCGTGAAATTAAGTTTTTTATTACATTTTCTTGTAAATATGAAATTTGTAGAAAATAGTTAAATATTATTCTTTTGGAAAACTTGTAAATTTTATATTAACTAATATTAACAGCAACGATTTTTAGAGTTATTCAAATGTTGATTTAAAAATTAGTAATAGCGATATTCAGAGTAGATCATGCTTCCGAATTTTCCGTAGCTTCATCGAGATTATCAATATTTATAAGTTCACAAGTTTTTGTTTTTCCATTAAAATGACTAAATGGAATTTTTACAACAAGTCTCAAAGTGCTACGTTGTACCTTTTGCAAATATATATTTTACTGAAATATTAGCTCAGATATTTTAGCTTAAATGTTAATTAGTATTGCAGATAATTTTCGAAACTTCCCATTAGCTTAGTGTTATTTCTTTGGAGTGTTTTCTGTGGTTTGGAACTCAAATCTCTAAATTCTTATATTAAGTGAACTTTCTGGAGTGGAACTAATTCACTGCAGAAACATCTTATCATTGTCAATTCAACTGGAAATAAGAATAAAAACGATTTTTTTTTTTTTTTTTCATTCCACATCTTTTCTTGTAAATGCAATCTCGAACTGAGGAAAAGAAAAGCTTTCCCGAGATAGGAAAATTTTTCTGAAAAGTAAAAAAAAAAGAAAAAAGAAAAAGAAAAATTTCAATTTACATTTTAGCGCACCTTTTCTTTATTTGTTTTACTTTATATTTTGATATTTGAAACTTCTTAATCTAAATGAAACTCTAATGAATTTGTGTATTTTCAGCATTCGATTCTATGCCGTAAGCCTAACATGTATTTAAGATTTCTATTTTCAATTAAAGTTCTTATAAGCTTATAGTTTCAAAAGCAAAAAAAAAAAATCTTTGTTGTTTTGTTGCATGAATATTTAATGATGAGTTAATGTATTTTAGCAAACCTTAAATTTTAATGACAGAAATTAAGAAATTGTTATTGTGCACATTTAGAATAATATCTACAACTTAGTAATACATCATTATAATAAATTATTCATTTCTTTTGAAGCCAAAAGAAGATAAAATAAATGATTAAATATTAAAATTATGCTACTAAATAATCTTTTAAAAAAGCAAATCAAATAAGGATTATAACTAAAAAGACAGACGAAAATCGTATTACTAATCTTTCATTTGTTCCATTTATTTAGGCTGATGAAATACAAAACTAAAATTAGTATCATTTAACTGGTGTTATTCATTTAAAAAACTGGAATTTTCACCTAGTATTATATAAAATCTCCATAACTACACGTTAATTTTCAAAAATCCTTTACTCGTGATATTTCGCAAATTTTATTCAAATTTGCTTCTTCGGACGTTTAAAAAAACTCCTTCTATAATACACAGAATACATAACAATGATATGGCTTACAAAGGTATAACATATGCAGAAAGCCAAGTGTAATACATCCAAAATGTTACAATATTATTAAAATACAATAGGAAAAACAATGGGAAAGTCTACCTCATTATTATGATATTACATTATTATTATAAAATTTTGGTTTACACAGAATACACAACAATATGCAAAAAGCCAAGTGTAATACATCTAAAATGTTACAATATAATAACTTCCTTATTACTTAGATACAATAATATTTTAAAGGAATTTATCAGTGTTTCTAATGCTTTTTTTAAATTTGTGTAATGTGCAACTGTTAACCTTTAAAAATTTGTCTTTGTTTATACAAGGGAAGGTGTTGATTATACATGATTCTATCCTGAACCTATCTTTTTCTTCGTCAATTTTGAATAGAATGCTGACTAAAGGATCGGGATTGTGTTGTGTTCGCAGACAGTGGTCTCCCCAGTCTGATATTCCTTCGTGATTGTTAATAAAGGCTTGTACGTGTTCATGCACTCTTTCTTTTAGAGTGCGGCCCGTACTTCCAAAATACACAGAACCACAATCCCGACATTTTAATTTATATATGACACCCGTTGTGTGCATAAAATTGTGGTTGGTGTCGTTCTTATTTTTCTTGATCAATTGATTATTTTTATATTTTATTATCTTAATATCGTTTTTTTAAACATCCGAAGAAGCAAATTTGAATAAAATTTGCGAAATATCACGAGTAAAGGATTTTTGAAAATTAACGTGTAGTTATGGAGATTTTATATAATGGTGTTATTCATCTTTTAATTTTATGCCTCGAGCAAAAAAATGTCGAGAAAAGTTTTAGCAAAGTTTTAGTTTTATGTAAAGGATAATTTCAGGCCGTATTTTTCCATTACTTATTCTTCTTAGTTTGTCAAATCGTCGCTTGTAGGACTTCTTTCTATTAATGGCTATTATCGACATGAGTTCGGCTGAACTCGATTGTTAATTTTAATTACACCTGGAATTTGAAATTTCCCTTTCTATTCCATGGTTTTTTTTTCTAAGTTTTGCTTCAAGCAAATTCATTAAAGGTTTCCAGTTTCCATCTGGTTGATAAATACGTTTTGGAAGCCACTTCTACAAAATTTTCGAAATTATTTCTTTCTCTTTTATTTTCTGACCTTTTCCTAGCATTATTACAGCTTCATTTCATTACTTTTATCAATGATTTCCATTTAGCAATTTTTGATGGAGAAGCATAACTTGATTAGTTGGTTTTATTGAACGTAAATGTCTATATTCTTATACAACCATCTCTATATCTTCATTTGTCTATATACGAAAACTCATAATCAAAAACCAACTTCATCAAATGAAACTTCAATATTTCGTCTTTTATTACGAAAACTTTATCAAGATCTCTATTTACAATTAAAATAATTTTGTTATGATATTGATTTGCTAGGATTGAGAAAAAAGATTTTTCTCCTTCCTTTATATTTATTTTTAATTGTAAATAGAGATCTTGATAAAGTCTTCGCAATAAAAGACGAAATATTGAAGTTTCATTTGATGAAGTTGGTTTTTGATTATGAGTTTTCGTATATAGTCTATATTCTTAGTTTTTTAATTATTATTACTTACTTATTCCTACAGAAATAAAAGTGAACCAAGAATTATTTGATGGAAAAAACTTTCACAAATACTATAAGCGCATAGCGTCAAAGGAAATATGCAAAATTTATTTAGAACCATTTTTTTTTGGTAGTAAAATTGATAGTAAATTGGTAGCTCTTGAAAGCTAGCAAATCCTAGGACAAATGTTTTAAACAATTTCATTTAAAGACAGTGTTACAAAATTCATGGGCTCCTGTGAGTGATTTATCGATGAATATTTAAAAAATTGGGTAGAGAATTAGTAGTGAGTATCCAATACATAATGTTCTGTATCAAATGTAGTCGTTGACAAGTTAGAGAACTTTTATGCTAGTTACTAGATATATCATAGGCGTCAATATATTCAGTCTACAGTATACGTGTACTTTCAGGTGACTGAGGAGGTAACAAAGAGCGCTAAATCTACGAGCATTTAAGCAATAAATGGTTGACTGAATTTAGGTATATTCAAACGTTCCCTTATACGTAATATAAAATAACATTCGCCTCATATTGTGTAGGTCATTCGTTATATTTTGTTTTATACTTCATATTTCATTTTTAATGTCATAACATGTTTTGTGTCAGTGATGAGCAGTCCTACAAAGGAAGGGATCCCTGAGGAGCTAAGACTCGTTTGACGGGCGTTGATGACTGGATGGTGCTAAATTCAAGAATGAGCTAGACAGAAATGATGAAAAAAAAACAAATAAACCAATAGCTTGCTAAACTTGTTGAAAACAGAGGAACACTGTTAAATCTTCAAAACAATTTACCGAAGATTTTGGAAGATAATTAAAAAAAACGAAAGATCCGAAATTGACCTTCATCAAAGAATTTTGAAATCTGGAGTTTGACAGAAATACTGAAGAAATCTTAGCTATCTCTATTGCACCAAGCAATCTGATATTGAAGGACAAAGTAATATAAATTGTTGAAGAAACATTCTCTAAAGCTGAAAAGTGTTGTTAATTGACATCATTGAAAGACCTAGTAAATATACTTTTTGTTTATTTTGTAGATTTGAAGATAATCAAAAATTGTTTCTGGCAAAACTAAATGAAGTAGAATACTTTTAAAATTCATGGCAACTAAGGTAAAAAAAAATGTTAGGTCCTGTGCTCTAACTAAATTGTAGCAACATATTATTCACTTGTTCAGCTACGTTTGCACTGTAAAGATTCATTTAAGAATAGATTAAATATTGTTTGGTTGCACAGTATGTCTAGGAGAAATGACAATTTCTTTGGAATTATGCTTTTTAATATTAGGAAAAATGTAATCGTATTAACTAAAGAATAAAATACGTATTATTTTTTAAAAGCTTTCATCATTGTGACCTCGAGATTTCTGATATTTTCATAATTCTTCAATGGTTAGTTATCATTGCAGTAAATCTATTGAATATCAAAATCAATGTCGAACTTCGATTATAAATATAAAATATAAACGCCTGTGTAATTGAGTTGGACAGGTTGCAAATAAAATGGAGAACCACACATTCCAGAGGATAACAGCAACATAAGACATTATTTGGCAGTAGAGCGATTCCTCATCTTCATCAGGCCATCATCTTAGTGCACGAAAAAAGGATCCCAAACCCGTCTACGATGCCCTTGTGACAGAATGACTGGGGCTTTCACAACGATCGATAAACAAGATGATAAACTTTCGTTCGGTTAGTCTCTGCGACAAGAAGAAGAAACCTAATAGGTGCAACTTGCTCAGCACTGAAGATCAGAAAAACATTTGTTCTCTTCAAAGAAATTGAGACGAAGCTGATTACAATAGAATTTTGTGACCAAACAGTGCCTAAACAATAACAATTTCGAATAAGTGTTCGGAACTTATAAATGAATGAGAGGATATCGATTTTCCGATATCCGTGATTTAATTCATCAGGATATGATGTTGTTCCAAATTTAAGGTTACAGTTACAAATCTTACAGTTCAGTTCATGAAAGAAGAGCTTTTGATGACGTAATTGCCTTATAGATTGATGTTTCCAGGACGTAAAAGCGCCATCTATTGGTAAAATCCATAACTGAATCTTATAAACATTACGAAAACATTCTGGTTTTTGTGTTTTCTACAGTTACGAATAATAATAATAATGATAATAATTAAAAGTGAAAGAATTATAAACGTTCCACACTATTCCCCTTGCTTGGCTATGCAAAGTTTGTCCTTTCTTGGTCACATTTATGCGATCACAAAACTACGCCATCTTGGACTGACTGCTCGGAGGTCAAGTTGATGGCGTCTTGACTGATAATATTTGTTCGAGACAAAAGCGATCGCTACCTAACGACCATATATGGAAAACCATTCTTTTTTGAAAACTACTATAAAAGCCCTAAAGCTGTTGAATAGTCTTAAATAGTCTAAATTGAATAGTCTTAAAAAATATCTAATTTTAATTCCAAGTAATTATACTCTTACTTCCTCTATTTTACGGAATCATCTCAAAGATGTCAGCTACCATCCCGAGCTGTGCCTTAAAACGCCATTTCAGCAAAGAGAAATAGCATTGCTTCATTATCAAACCGATGGAATTGACATCTACTCAATTTCGGAAAGATGTTTCTGAAGCCTAACTTTGTGAAGGATGTGAGTTCTTCGATTTTTATTCAGATTCACAAACAAGGAACTTTGCGTATTGAAAACTGAATCTATTTTTGCATCCATTCTGCCCACTTGGATGCAACTGCATTCATTTCGTCGATGAAATGGTATATGGGAGTTTTGTCTTGTAATATATGATCTTCCATGTATAGTTCAAAGACAAGAAGAAATTATTGTTACAATTTTGAAGAAATTTAATCGGTTGTCAAACGAATGAGTTTAGAGAAAGAAAGAATTTAAAATGATCTTTATCCTTCAGTTAAAATCTATTTTTTAGTTGAAAACGTGCTAACCAGTTGTTAATATTAAAAGATATATTGTTATAATTTAAGCTATAAGAAAAGTTGAATGAAATCGTCTGATAAGAATCTTTGAGACTTTGGTTGACTTATCAGACAAGTGGCTTGAACATAAAAAAATTGACAAAGTTCTTGCATTGATTAATATGCAAATTTGAACAAATTTATAATTTCGAATAAGTAGTAGTCTCAGAAATTACGTTGTCTCTTCTAGGGAAACAATAATCATCGCAGTCAACTATAGTCAGTGATCGAAACTGCTTTAGTAGATTTATTTGAAACTTTCGAATTACGAATCCATGAAACAAATGTCTTTTATGTAAATCTCAATTAAGATTACTGCGGTTTGTTGTAATTAACGAATTTGTAAATGATTAATTTCAAATTTTAAGTAATAAAATAAATTTTCAATATTCAATAATAAGATTGTACCTTAAACTTTTTCCTTCTTTTGCCTTTAAATTTATGCTTAATGTTTGTGACAGTAATGGATTCTGAAAAATCATTATTTTTGAAATTAATTTTTTATATAAAATGTTAAATAATAGTGTTTTAATATTGCTAAAATATGCAAAATATTCGTAAGCAATGCCTTCCTTTCGTAGTTGTAATTTCTAATTTTGGTATAAATCTTTTCAATTTTTTTTTTTTTTTCCTGGTTCAATTTTAACCAAGAATTATTTTCTTGGTTTTTCCTTTAAAAATTGAATTGGCAGAGAAATTAGCTTGCAGTTGTCGTTTTTATATTTGCAGTTTTTTTTTTTTTCATGAAAATACTAAGAAATGGGGTAACAATGATTAAATGTAATGACAACCATTATCGCCTTACTCCAAAATAATAAGGAGTATTAAAGAGTATTCTAATGTAAAAGCACTAACAAATCAGCAATTTATAGAAGCGTTTTTATATAGATGTTCATTTATTTTTCTTTATAACGGAATGGAAGAAAAGAAACAACGAAGAAATAATGGATGAAATTTCTATGAGATTTTTCAAACGATATAATTTTCATTTTAGCTAATAGCAGCTGTAACGGAAATTGTCATTTGAAAAATCAAACTATTTAACTTTCTATATAAACTCGAGAATGAATTGTATACAAATTTGTTTAAGCTCCCCTTATCGAAGATATTATTTCCTTTTCATAATTTTATTGAAAAATTGTTTACAAATGTTTTTTCTTTTTTAAAAAACTTATTACAATTTGTTCTTTACTTTTTGATAAGAATATGAATAATATTTTGGAAACTAAAAAAAAAATAATGTCTTCTGAGATAACTTTAGAAAGTTCGAAACTTTTCTATCAAGTTTTAATATTAACAGGTTCCGAAGAATTTCTTTATTCTTTTTGTAAAATGGAAGCAGCAGCTATCTGCATTCAGTTTTGTCAGTTCCAACTAGTGAAATAATTTGATTAACAATTGGGGGTCTATCGAATCATTTATGTAATATCCATAAATGAAAAGCTCGATCAATATATTGATATTTGACCGTTTAAATCAGCCGTTGGCAGCATTAATAGTTCGCAATATGATAATTATTTAGAAAATTCTACTTATCATCAATAACGTATGTTTAGCTTCAATCACTCCTGTATTCGACGAAGCAGGAATTAGTTTGACAATTTATTGATTTCTCTTTTATGATGAGAATTCATCATATAATTTCAACTTCTTGATTATTAGTTTGGTTCAATTTGCAGTTTGTCAGTGGCCCAACTTTGGTGAATTAGAAAATGTAGGGTGCAAAAAGCAAAAAAAAAAATTTATCTGAGATTCCTTATCTTTTTTTAAGACATGTTCATTTCCTTAAGATGTCTGCTATTTACATCATTTTCACAAGCCTAGCATAAACTCTTGGAATGAACTAGTCAGGGGAGGAGTAGAGGACACGAAAACTATGGAAGAAGGAGGCCGTCTTCCTTTTAACGGGCATTTGCCCGAGCGTATGGAAATGAAATAATATCCGGGCTGTAGCTGCAAGGGGTTTCCCAGTGGTATTATTAGGCAACCGCTGATTGGAAAGGCTTTTGCAGTAAACATGCTGCGCATACTGCATCACCCTCGAAAACTTAGCTCTCTCTCTCAAACTTTCACGCTTGACAGCTATCTGATGGTTTCTCTGCCAAATGGTGGATGGGCGTTCCTTTTTCTTCCTTTTCTTTCTTTTTTTCTTTCTCTCTCATTCCTTCTTCGTCCTTTGCATAGAAGCATCTCTTTCTTCGGTTGAACTCAGTAGTTCATTGAAGTTGTTGTAGCGTGGTCGGTGGTTTGTGGAATGCAAGTCTTCTTTCCTTCGCTTGTTATTTTTTTTTTTGCCTGTATTCGTCTTTTCCTCGGAAGGAAAGAGGAAACTGAATGGCTGTTAAGTTAATCTTCTCGTTATTTACTGCACATTTGAAGGAAACTCTTGGTTTAAAGGAAAACAGCTGTGAAGAGCTTAATAATGAACAGTCTTAATTCTAATTACTCTCCTCAAAGTGATCGTGAATGTGGAAGAAACAGAAATAGAAAATAACATCCACATTATGATTATGCAGACTTTCATCTAAGTGTCATAGAAAGATTTCTTAAAGACAAAATTCAGAGATTTAATCCAGCAAAAAATCAAAAATGGGATTTAATGTAACATGAAATCTCATGTTTTCTGATTACTTTGAACAGAATTAAATATTTGAAGCTTTTTGTTGAAATTTAAATAATTAATTTACTACCACTTAAATGTATTTATGAAAAGCACAAGAATATCTTAAAACATTTTGGTATGAATTCACAGAAGGAATAAATATATATAATAATTTAATGATGAATATTTCCTTGAAGCACTTACAACAAAACACTTCAGTGATTTTAATAATTAACATCAGCTTTAATGTAAACTAATAAATTGTATTTTATTCATTTTCAAACCGATTTCGGTTTAAAAATGAAGGAACATCAATTATTACTATTAAAGTTTTGAAACGCAATGTCCTCAATTCTGTTAAACTACATGAAAATCTTAGAACGAAATAATTTACAACAAAACTGAAGAGTTCTCTTAGTTTTCTAAGACATTTTAATGAGTTTTTAATCAGATGAATATTAAACAGAGGGGAAAATATATACAGTATAACTGTTGTTTAGGTAGTTTATTCAGTCTTGCTGGAACAAAATTTCATTTTGTTAGTCCATTGCCGGTGCTAATATTACGATAATTTTAATGTAATTTTTTTTTAAATTGTATTTGTCTGTTTTACATTTCTTTATCCTAAAATTTAATTGTTTTAACTTTAAATTATTGACTTATGTGCAATTTTAAGCTCCTTAAAATGTTAATGCTATCATATAAAGACTGTACCTTCTTCCCAACTACATAGATTCAAGTCAACCTTTGACTTTTCTCTTTGTTATAAAAGTTTGTTTTTATAAAAGTTTTTTGTCTGGCTTGATCAGCATGTCATTATCGTTTTTTCTTTACTTTAAAAATAATCCTTTGTTTTCATGAAATAAAGCTTAATTTGCAGATGATTATTTTAAAGAACAGGGGAATTACCCATCATGCACATAATGAAAGCAAAAGAAATTCATGCCAATAGCACTCCATTTCGAAATTCAACGAAGTGAAGTTTGAGACGACCGTTTCATCGTCATTATGATTCTTCTGCCTAACTTACCACTTCGATAATGAGCTTTGAAGGCATGAAGAATATGTAGAACCCAAACTTGCTTCGGACTGTGTGTTCCGACACAAACAAACAAGAAAAGATAATTATCTGTTGCTTAACAGGATTTACTAATTTGACCCTCAATTTTTGGGCACAAGTAGCAAATAAATTACAAACAAATAATCTTTTGTTTCACTAAATTATGTAATACATCTACAGCTTTAAACTTCGTTGCTTTTATAGATGCTAAGATAACTCAGCATTTCTGTTGTTGACACTAAAAATCATTGTTACATTTGATTTATCTCAAAATTGCATTCTAACTACAATTAACATATAAATAAACGTAAATAATAAGGTTTTGATGAATTTTGTTGTTAATAATTTAAGTGTCAGGCATTCCAAAGCATTACTTTAATTGGAAAGGCAGTAATTAGATCATTAAATTACCTTCAATTATAAAATCCAGTTAAATTTTGAAGTTAATGTCAACTAAAAGTTTTGTAGTTTATTTGGAGTACGTTAATTTTATTAACCTTAAAATCAATTAACTGTTTATTAGCATTGAGCTAATAAATTTTAATTATTCAGTTTTGTAATTTGTGTATTTATATTCTGCAGAAAATAACTGCTATCGTTTTCAGCTTAAAGCTCTCATTTGATGGTTAACTAATTAATGTGATGCCTTAAAAAAATGAGGAAAACATCTTCCACTGTTAAAGGTCAACACGGCTTAAGTAAACAGGAATGTGACTCCCTGATCCAATTATTCTGTTTTCAAAGTTCAAGCTGTCTTCGAATTCTCATCCCACAAGACCTCAGTGCCATAAATTAGTCTTTCTATTTTCTGCAAGCTTAGGTTTAAGTATCTCGTTTGTTCGAAAGGCCATTGCCACTGTTGCAGTTTATTCACCCAATTTTTATCCCTGGAAAATGTAGGAGTTAGGCGATAATTTGCCTTTGAACATAGAAATAAACGCAGATAGTTTCAAAGGATCTTCCTGGGGTTTATTTAACAAAAGACTTTAGGATTTCTAAATTGTAATACTGAAATTGTTTGTAAATTATTTTGTTTTGGTTTTCAAATATTTACATGTTGGAATAGGTTTACAGTTAATTATAAACACAGAGGAAGTATTACTAACTTACACTTCATCATTTTCAAATATATAAATATGAAAACAATTTTCTACTTTTAAAATTAATGCTTTAAGTAGCTTATGGGAAAATATTTACGAATCTTACTTAATATTCTGAAAACTGAATTATAGATTCTCAAACATGAACATTTAATCCACAAGAAAAGGAATATAATCCAAAAAGGCCTCGATCTATCTTTGTGAAGTAAAAGTTGGATTATATACAGAAAAACATAAACACCAGCATGTGAAAGAGTTTTGAAATTGTTCTCAGTATTGAAGAAATGTAACTAATGGTTTTTAAATTTATATATAAAAATTATAGTGCCTTAATAAAGTTATCATTATCACTTAAAGGGGGTGAAAGAAAATTTTCACCCAAGAGAAAATCTTAGCCAAAAGTTATTATAATTTTTTTTTTTGTTTGGAAAATGGAAATTGACAATTAGTAAGAATGAAATCATCAAACTCCTCATTTATTAAGCAATGTTTGGTAAAGAAATAGGTTTCATTTTT
>JAFIDM010005346.1:29167212-29214919 GCA_023159025.1 Thereuonema tuberculata | reverse complement strand
TTTCAATTTTAACCCAAGTTTCTGTTCCTATTGCTTTTAGAAAGCGCAAGTTAATGTCCTCGTTTGTAATTAATGTTAATTTTAATATTAAATTTTGAAATAAAACGCAGTATGAGAAGAATTTGTCTTTTTCAAAGATAAAATAAATCTGCAAATAATATGAAATTTAAGTAATTAAAAACTGAGACTTATATACTTTTCATATTATTAATACCCTTTCACATTACTACTACTCACAATTAATAGTTAATCCTGTTGTATACATTTAATATACATAGATAATAATCAGGAACACAACATTTAACAAAATTTTCCAATAAATAAATAAATAAATAAAGTCAGCTTATAAAATATGCAATTTCAGTATTTTTCATTTAAGCAAAATTCAGGAAATCAATTAAGTTTCTAAAAACCTTAAACTTCCTTTTCCTATTTAAAACACAGGGAAATGATTTTTACGATTTGAGTGCCATAAAATGCTCCCTTTTACTTATTTATGGCGCACAATCAATACTGAAGTTTAGTTTTTTCTATAACAAGTTTGTTTACTTTATTAACTTCATAGTTCCAGCAAAGATTGCGTCGTTTCCAGAATACTTCGTTATTGACCGAAAGGATGAGATAAGACTGCCTTGTAGAGCTGTTGGAATCCCTACACCGGATAGAGAATGGATGGTGAGGTAAATGAGGGCATTATTTCTTTTTTATTATTTATTTTCTATTGATTCATTTTTTAAGAATTTCGTTAGTTATTAATATAGAGAAATGTAATTTATAATATTTTTTTATATTTCAATTTATTATTTCAATTTTGTGTTTTCAAAAATATTTAAAGAAAGATCGTTTTAAAACAATGTAACAGATGAAAATTCAGGAGGTCTATGTAATTTAATTGAAAAGGTTATAATATAGAATAGATTGATATGGATATATACCTCAGGTCGCGGTGCTAGGTATATTTACCAACCATCTTCTACATTACATTACATATTACATTGATATGGATACGATCTTGAATCCACAACGATACGCAATTTGTCGGAAATATAAGTATTCTTCTATACTTTAAAACTTTCAATAGTGTCACTTATTTGACTTCGGCAATTGTTGTAGTAAAAATATATTATAAATATAGTGTTGTTTTAATTTCATATATGCATAATTATGTATATGTTTACATTTAATTACGCATATTTATATAAATTTTATATACATTATAAATATATACATTATAAGTTTCATAGGCAATAGCTTATATAAACATATTATATTTGTATATTATTAATAATAATTAGTAGTTGTATTAAATGTAATAATTTTGATAAGTGATTCAATAATCTGAACAATTTTTGTGAATTTTAAAAGGGGACAGAGATTGCAGGAAGGTTCTAGAATCACGGTGCATTCAGACGGTTCCCTGACGATCCAGAGCGTTAGGAATTCGGATGCTGGTAACTACACGTGCCGTGTCTCCAATATCTATGCGAGCAGTGAAATCACCCATGTGATCGCTATTACAGGCAAGTAATCAATGGTTGTCACAGCCTTTGATGAAACTCAAATAGCATTAATGACGGATATTGGAATCCGTGTTATTGATTCAAAGAAATCAGGAGATATTAATTGACCGTAACCAAGTAAATATTTATAGAAGCATCTCTTGCAAGTAATTTAAAGAGTATATCTCACCATAGATATATGATATTTTGGTTAATTATTGCACGGAAAAAAAAAATCAAATTTTTTTTTTAGTTTGAAAGTTGATTTTGAAAATATCTCATGAAGTATGAATGTGAAAGGATAAATTGAGTGAGTTTTGAGTTTTTTTGGTTCGATTTTTAACAATACTACTTTAAATTTGAATAAAATTTATGTCCTTCTTATTATAAGCAATTAAGATGTATTAATAAATTTATATCCTATGAAAGAATCTCATTTTCTTTGTATTAAAACAAATGAATATTTCAGAATATGTCATTATTTTGTGAAGTAGAAGAAATTATGACTGATAAGTTATAGTTTTGTAACAAAATTTAAATTTTAGTCATATTTATTATGATTATTGCAATGCAGTTCCTAAATTTTTAATTATCTTTTATACTGTACAAAACAAAACTTTTTTAAAATTTAAGCATTTAACAATTTCAATTGTAAATATCAATTTCCTTCATGTGTACTTTTGTAAATTCATGTTTTTGGGTCAGAACCTTATGGCACAACTTCGACTGGTGATAATAATGAAATGATTGATACCAGTTCCATGTAAAATGTGGGAATTTCTGCCACAATTCCTGACATAAATCTAACCAAAGCAATCAAAGGACGAAATTTCTTGCAGCTTTTGTTGCCTAAGTCCTCAGACTACGCAGCTTTGACATCGATATATTCACAGTTGATGTCCCTCTTAGTTAACATTTTTCAAATTAAAATATCTCTATTTACGGAGATCTGGAGCGAGTGCTAAGGTTCGTAATGAAGAGAAATTTGTAATGAAGAGAAATCTAAAGAAAACAAATCAAAACACGTACTTAAAAGGATAGCGATTTATTGAAGAAAACAATTATTTATAAAATTTGTAACTTGATAGCGCTCTTTACAAATCATTTGAACAGCGCAACAATTGTTGAATGTGACCTTCACTGTTGTCAACAACAGTTGCCATTCGAAGAACAACATTTACTACAACACAACGTGACATGTCAACTGGAATAGCCAGCACATATTTTTTATATATTAATATTGGCATGTTTGGCATCCTTCACGATATAGCTGACTTTCGAAAAAACCTCACAATTAAAGTCACATGCGCTGAGGTCTGGTGATCGGAATGTCTGGAAAACAACGGCTGATGACCATTTGTCTGGGAATTGCTGCCTTAGCAATCTTTGGACATAAACTGTAGTTGTGGGGTGATGCGCCATCTTCAATGAATATGGCATCTGAAAGCACCCGCGTTGTTGCAACTCTGGTATTGCGAAATTTGCCAACATTTCATAATACCGCTGTCCAATGATGGAATTGGCGCGGGGCCCAGTAGGTGGTACCTTATCAAAAAAAAAAAATATGGCCGAATGAAGAAAGTGTCCGGATGAAAAATAAGGTCGCTGGTGCAAATCCTTCCACCCTGTCACATTTGGAGAATGAAAGGGGACCTCTTGGATAATCCCAGGATTTTTTGTTGCCCAAATGCGACAGGTAAGCATTTTCATTTTCGATTTAAGCATAAGTGGACCTCAATTTTCCAAGGATGTTCCATGGCGAAGTGATATCCACTGTAATTCGTGCCAGGAATTAAAATGCGAATGTGACATGAATGTCTGCGTAACTATGCTTTGCTGCTGTAATGTGTGCATCTTGTAAGGATAGTATCACAACACCTGATGCATCACTAGCCGTACAGTGGAATACAGTATGTCCACTTCACTGGCAAAGGCTGGCGTGATTGTGATAATACATGTGGGTTAACTTGATAAATTTACGACAGCAACATCTTCAATCATAGACTCCCCTCGTTTTAGACCTTTACCTGGTTGAACGGCATAATGTCCTGCAGCTTCAAATTTCGCAATCATTTTGCGGACAGAAGAAACAGCCACAGGTCCACGCTTCTGAGGCCGGAAATCTCTGATAACCACAGATGAATTGCTGCTATTCTGATAGTACAGCTTCACCAATAGCGCCTTTTCCTGCAACGTTTGCTGTAGTGCAGGCAAACATCTGCATGAGATACTGCTTTGCTTTACTAAAACTGAGTAGTAAACATTATGCAAATGACACAATTTATTGCCACAGCGCCATCTAGTGACAAATTTTACTATTTCTTTTTTGTTCAATAAGGGACGAGCTCATCCTTTGAAGTTATCTGTTGTCCAAATTTCTCTTCATTACGAGCCTTATAATCGCTCCAGAACCCTCTCAACAGAGATACTTTTACAATCCTATAAGAATATGAAATACTTAATTCTGAAAATAATGTTGTTCATTTTGTCGACCCCGTAGACATAGTATAAATAGGAGAGTTTTGAGGAAGTTCTGTCCATTATTAGCAAGCTTATGACTTTTAGAGGTGAGGAAAAACATTCGGTCTTCGGTCACTTCGTGTTCACTGGAAGTGGATGTGGGGAATATGAAACTCAACGCCCCTTCTATAACCAAAACTAAAACCGGACAGATATCAATGTTATCTTATTGGAACCCTTACGTCTTGTAGAGGTGGTGAATAGTTCGAGGTGTGGTCATTTCTGACCGAAAATGAAACATGTACGGAGTTATCATGGTTTCATGTACAATGTGAAACTAATTTTTAATAATAGGATAATTTTGTTTGATATTCAAAACACAAGAATTTCTATATATAGCAATAACTTCTTACATTTCCAATAATGCTGCTTAATGTAATTTTGGATTTATTTTATTTAGTTGTTGAATTTTTTTTGCCCATAAAAAAGTTGTGGTCTAACGAAAAAGAACCCAAATTAAGAATGTTGTAAAATAATTTTCCTAATATTGACATTTTTTGAATATATGTTTGTTCTCCATTTCATTCAAAAGTTACTGATTTCACCGCAATTATTTTAGAAGATGCCTTTTTAGGGATATTTCGATCTCTTCACAAATTCTTATTTTTATTCTTTTTATTATCTTTTTTTAAGTGCTTTAAAAAGTTTTACGTGTGTGAAAATTAATTAAAATAAATAAATTAATAAATATTTTATAAATACAAAACATGGAATATTGGAGCCTTTCAGGTCCCTATGAGGGGAAACCCCTCCTCAACACCTGGATCCGAAAGGCTTCAATGTTCCATGTTAATTATTTATAAAATATTGTGTTATGTTATGTTCTTATTTGTGTGTTTGTAATTTATTTATTTTAATTTTTTAAATGAATACAGCACTTGTATGTTATTTAAAAAAAAGGCCTATTTTAATTTTGTAAATCTTTTTTTATATTTTAGGAGCTCAAACGCAGAAAGGTAAGAGCATTTCAACATACTTTACATAAATATTTAGAATGAAATTAAGGAGAAAAAAAACAAGATTACTTAAGTAATTTGATTTTTTATTTTGTTCAACAACGCTTATCTTTGACAATTTATATTCAAGTGAGAAAATTAATTCATTTGGGTGAAACCACGTGATTGCGAATGGCCAATCATCTTGTGATCTAGTGATCAGTTGACGTAAGCCCAGAAATTAAAACAAAACTATTAAATGCTGCAGTTTTGGTAAATTCATTTGTCATGAAATTATCTTAAGACCGTGTACACAATATCAATATTTGCCATGGCGTAACATTATTAATTAATGTTGAATTCTGCCGGGTTTTGGTTTTTTTTTTCTTAATTCCATGAAATGAATTTTTTTTATATTGAACCTAAACACACAATACCACAAAAAAAACTATCAATATTAAAGATAACATATTAATTCTTTGCATCCCAGTGGTTTCATAATGAAACTACAATCTTGAATTAAAAAAATTCATTATGTTGGAAACTACTGACTATTTTTACACCATTCAACCATTAAGTAAGTAGGGTTCCCCAAACAATCATAAAATATTAGTATCATGCAGTATTTTCAAGTTTTCAAATTCTGGCGAAACCAAAAATTCAAAAACTACTAATATAATTGTTGGAAATTCGCCTTGTTGGTTTCATATTTTTTTTCTTTTCATCAGACGAATCTGACTAACTAAAAGAAATGGCAAAAATTCTTAAAATTATCATAAAATTTTAAAAACCATAGATAGAAAAATTTGGAAGCAAAATGTAACTATATGGGATTCAAAAGATATATTTTTGAACACTTTTCAACTCTCAACTTTGCATAAGTAGAAATATGGAAAGGAAAGGCAAAGGACCCAAGCTGTTACTCAAATAATGAAAAGGTATGTTATAAAGAATCTTATTGTAAATAAATTTTAAAAACAATATAAACTTACAAAACCTGTGTTTAGACTTAGTTCTCTTTATCAAATAAACAGTCTGTAATTTATTGAGCCTCAAAGGTTAAATGATTTTCTGTAAAATTCTTGTATCTGAATTTAACCAATTGTAAATTATTTCCTAGAAATTATGTTACTATTCTAAAGAATCTCAAACAGAAAACTTATTTATATTATTCCTTTTATTTTACGTATGTTGAATCATTTATTCAAAACAATTTAATGATTTTTGTTTCTGGTGATGCTGCAGCAATAAAATATTTAGTAGGTTGCTGCACCAAACAGAATCAAATATTTATTTTTGTTGAAAAATAACATTGGAAGGAAACATAGAATATTGTCGTGTTTAATGATGGAAGATCTAGAGAATTAAATTTTTAATGTTATTTTACAGATTGCCAAGTAATTAAAAATTAATTCTTCCAAATTTTCTAGGAAAGGTAAATAATCTGAGAAAACTTATTTATTTCCGTTTAAAATATGAATTGGAAGTTCATTTTTAACATTCTCACAAAAATAGAGTAAAACTCAGTTATTTAAATTTTTATAATTTAAAAAGAAAAACATCATTTAGAAAAAAGAAAAAGATAATAAACTCTAAACGCAGCTTTATAGAAACGAAACACACGTAAGAAAGAGCATCTTATTAATCTAATAATATATTTACTTATTTCCTACAGGCATTTAAATAATGCAAAACACAGAAAGGGACAAAAGAGGAATTAAATTCCTATTTACATTATTTAGGGAAAATGGATTATAGTAAGGAACTGCTTGTAAAAAACTTATAAAAAACAAAGTATTATAAGCAGTCAGTAATTGAAAAAGAAATGGAAAATAATAAAAATAAAAATTATGTCATTATTCCATATGTAAAAGATATTAACAATAGCATAATGAAGGTATTGAATCAATACAATATAAAAGTACGAAATAAAATTTAGAAGAATAAAGTTTAAAAAATGCAATAATAACAAAAATAATGGAGAGAAATAACGTAATCTGTCGCATACCGTGCAAAAATTGTGGTAAGCGGTACATAGGTTGTACCACCTAAAAGTTGGCCAAACGCAACACAAATGTACCATGAACCAAACTTTGATAATCTAAAAATTTTAACTAGAGCTAATAATGTATTTTGCCACACTCTTAAGGAATCATGGTTGAGAATGACCACCCCTACTATTAATAATAGAATCGCCAATCAAATCATTCAGCACTATATAAATCCCACAGCCATAACAAAAATTTAACGTCCGAAGAAGTCTCATCTAAGGACAAAATGTCACAGAGCAATTTTAATGTAACTTAAATGTATATGAATACGACAACTAATCGTAATTGACTATGAGGATACATATTTTCAATGAAAAAATAATAAGTTTTGAAAGGAAACAACAAAAACTTTATTTAGCAGAAGATTAATTTGAATACTGGAAGTGGAAACTTTTACCCTTTTGAGTCTCCCATGAGATGTTGACAATGTGAATCTGTTGCACCTCTTCCTGGCTTATTAAGATTCATCAGCCAAAGTTATTCTTATAAGCTTGAAATCCTTATAACAAATGATAGCTCAAGGCGATATTGAAGATGTAGTCCAGTAACTTTATACATCACAGTATGCGTCAAATCCGGTAGTTCTGATTTTTTGCAGACTTGTTTATGATGTTGGCCTAATGAATAATCCAAGTTTATGACCTCGAGCGCCGAACGCAACTTTGTCAAAAATCGAAAAAACCGCGAAAAAATCGTTTTTTTTCCAAATTTTGGCGATTATAACCCTAAAGGACTAGTTTTTGAAAAAAACTTTCTTAGGCCTTTTTTAAAGTAGACTAAATTTGCTACAATATGATACTAGAACTGTCTCCGTAGACCCAATAGTTTCCGAGATTAAGCCTTTCAAAGTTTATCATTTTTTTGCGAACTTCGCAATTTGTTGCAATTCTGTCGTTCCCAATGAACTTTGACCCTGATTAAACTATCGAAGCCCTGTACTTTTATGATGGGATGTTAAAAAAGAAAATGAGAAGTGTGAACGATGATATTTAAGCTAAGCTACGAATAATGAAGTAAAAAAGATAAGTACAACAAAAGTTAATAAGTTTATTTGTTAGGAAATTGAGTAATATTAAAAATCAAAAAATTAAATTAATTTAGCCCTCTTGGAAGGTCCCGGTTGAGGTTCGTCCGTATCTGGATCGACGTTTTGGGATGGCCTATCCCCATCAGGGGATAGTGATGAATCGTCGATGTCTTGTGCCCACAAGTCATCCTCCACTTCGACATCGGACAGATCGTCGCCTTCTGGGATATTTACTACTGCAACATGAGGTATATTGTCACAAGAGGCCCCGCTGCAGTGCCTGCAGACTGATGAGCATTTTAATCCTGCCTTCCTGCAGCTGCTCGCGTTCCCACAACCCTTCGTTCAGCCGCAAGAAATCATCCGCAAGAGGTGTTGTGGGGCTACATCTCTGGTCATCATTTTGGGGTAGAGGCCTTGTGGCGTGGATATCCACCCCCAGGAGAGAGGGTTCAATGTGACTCCCAACCACGCCTGTACCTGTAAGAAGATTGTACATGAGAATAGAAAATGATGAATGATGTGTAATGTGTATTACTGATGCAAGGACAAATTTTTACCTGATGGTATGTCCGCAATGAGTGAAATCGAGCAGAGTCTCGTGTAGGAGGTAACCTGGCTAGATTGAAGCTGGTTTTCGTCGCAGCCCTGGCGAATAGTTGGTACCGCAGCTAGTCAAGTTTATGGGTGTTGGGCTTGCCTCCGTATAGAGCAATTATGACTCGCTCTCCTGCTGCTGCTATCTCGTCAGGTGTAGAGTTGGTGTCGAGAAAAATCGCAGCTTGCTTTTCAACGTCCGGATTTTTTTCGACTATGGACATCATTTGCTTCTTCCCTAAGCCAAAGAAGCAGGATGTCGAGTCACAACCACTGAAGGCATGGATGAAGAGGAAAAGCTCTGGTTTCAAAGAGGATTTTGAAGAAGCGATGCTGGAATACATGACATCTGATGCTTTGCCTCTTCCACATTTATTGTAAAAAATTTAATGTTGGTTTGAGATCGCAGTTTGATAAGGATGATCAGCAAGTCAATGTCCTCACCAACGACTACCACTATATCATAGGTAGAGGCAGCAGTTACAGCTGTAGTGATGATGAGCCTATCAGCATCTTCCTCTTCTGGGAGTACTTGAATGTTGTGATTTCCCATTTTTGTTGTCAGCAGCTTTATGAAACGAATCTTGTTGTTTTCATTTGACAAGAATTTCTGTTGAGGAACCTGTGCCATGGTTTTCTCATCAACGATTATCTCTCGCGATGAGTGTAACTTGGCTCTTCGAAGACGCTCAGAGCTCTTTGTGTTTTTCTGTACAGCATCTACGGGGTAACCATCGAAAACTACTGCCACGTTTGAGCCACAGTGAGTAGTAATGTACAGTATGTATCTGTCAGCTATCGCACCAAATGATGAGCTTTGAGGCCACACAACTTTGTGAAGTAGATGCCCTTCATCCACTACTACAAACTTCGTTAACCCTTGCTTCTCATTTAAGGTTACAGGTTGAAATACTGAATACAAGGTGGATTTTGTGCCCTTTCTCATTCCCTCTTCAGAGAACAATGACATTGGGATTGGTGACAGTTCGTAAGTGAAGAACTCTCGCAATTCTTCATCCGATTGCTTTAAGACACACAACCTGTGAAATAGTGTTAGAGGATCAACAGTTACCTGTTATTGCCAACAGTAATAGTTCGTACAGCTGAAGAAAGGGACACCACATTGTTTCGACGTTTGAATTTCACTTCCTGGAAGTTCTGGCCAACCATCTTGAGCATCGACTCTCTTCCAATCTCTAGAGCCATATGGCTGTTGACACTAGATTCTCCAACCAGGCCACTGCTGATGGACATAATGAAATCTGTTGTAAGAAATGGAGGGTGCTGTGCAAACCATCTACAGAGTTTTTCAGTATCTGATTCATCTCTGGTGACACGAGATGGTCGCATGTCAACATGTTGTTCAGTTGTTGCAGTGGTAACCTCGCAGTATGTTTCCACTACATGGCAGATATTATGTAGATACACCATGCCTAATGTCCTAATGAAAAAAAAAATTAGGGAAAGTTAAAAACGTGCTACAGGTGGGTCGCATTCGTGACGTCACACGAGCAATACTAGCACACTCCGTCGGAGGTAATTGGAACTTCATCCCGCTAGTTATTCGAGTGACGTCTGAAATATTGCAACAAATTGCGAAGTTCGCAAAAAAATGATAAACTTTGAAAGGCTTAATCTCGGAAACTATTGGGTCTACGGAGACAGTTCTAGTATCATATTGTAGCAAATTTAGTCTACTTTAAAAAAGGCCTAAGAAAGTTTTTTTCAAAAACTAGTCCTTTAGGGTTATAATCGCCAAAATTTGGAAAAAAAACGATTTTTTTCGCGGTTTTTTCGATTTTTGACAAAGTTGCGTTCGGCGCTCGAGGTCACAAACTTGGATTATTCATTAGGCCAACATCATAAACAAGTCTGCAAAAAATCAGAACTACCGGATTTGACGCATACTACCCCATGCTTTCAGGCGACAAAGTTACTGGACTAATGTTCATATTTCACAACTTTTCGTGCTTGATCTGTTTATCAACATTTACGAATTGAAGATTTGCATATTTCCGTTTTAGCATATTGAGGAATAATTTACTGCTGTTGATCTCACCTCTACCAATGTTCTTTGTTAAAGCCTCAGGGTTGCCCATTTAACTTTATCCCTATAGTTGTTTCTTGGCATTCGAAGACCGTCAAAAGTAGCCTCTGGTATTAAGCCTTCCAAGTCTTTCCCGTGAACCGCGAAGTGCAAAGGTTCTTTTACGATGTGTTTATCTATATTGTTCAGTGTTGGCATCGTCTTAATTAATAAACTTCTCTGCTGTTAAGATCTTCTTCCTTAACTAATCTCTAATAGACATAATCTCATTATAAGAACGTCTCATTACGTTGTCTAGACTTCTAATAAAAGTCAAAAAAGAGGAAATTTGCTAAAAAAAGAAGTATTTCTCAAGTGAAGATATTACTCTGACAGTTATGAGCAACGCTTGAATTATTGGATTAATTGTTGAAATTTAAATTATTTAATTATTTTAAAATTATGAGTCATTGATTTAAACAAGAATAATTAATTACAAAACATAGTTTTTTGAATATGCCACGTTTTTAAAACGGACTAAAAAGTATTAAATAATTTTTCCTAGCCCCATACAGATTCCTAACCTCATACAGATAGTCCTGAAAATTTGTGATTGTGCAGTTTTAATAGCTATGAAAATACTTGTAAGATTTAAAACGCAAAACATGGGGCGCAAGATAATATACACTCCATCCATCCCATCTCAGTTGTCATCTATTGCAAGACAATATTCACTCCATCCATACCATCTCAATTATCTATTGCAAGATAATATACACTCCATCCATACAATCTCAATTATCTATTGCATGCGCGGCACGTTATTCGTTTTCAATCTTAGAAGTATTTTCATAGCTATTACACTGTACAATCACAAATTTTCAGGACTGTCTGTATGGGGTTAGATATCTGTACGGACTAGGAAAAATTATTTAATACTTTTTAGGCCATTTTAAAAACGTGGTATATTCAAAAACTATTTTTTGTAATTAATTATTTTTTGCATTTTATTCTTGTGTGTATGATATTTTTCAATTGATTTTAAACAGCTTGATGAGAATAAGCAAATACGATATCAGTTAGTTGTTTAAAAAACATAAAATTTTCATCAAAAAGTAAATGAACTCTCTTCGCATTTTCATAAATAATGGAATATTCATTTTAACGATAAACCTACTATCTTGAACTGATATTATAAATTATTAAATATTAAATATTGTAATAATTATTACTTAACCATTAAAACTAAAAACCCCAATGACAGATTTGTAAATAGTGGAATATTCATTTTTACGATAAACCTACTACCTTGAACTGATATTATAAATTATTAAATATTAAATATTATAAGAATTATTACTTAACCATTAAACCTAAAAAACTCTGGACATCGCCATTTCTTTCTACCGGCAAAAATGTCAACTTCACTATCCATTGTTAAAGCTGATGATGCTAATTATCAAAAAGCGACAATCCCACATTCCTATGCGCGAGTGTCGAAGAATCAATAACAAATGTAAATTCTCTTTAAAAAAGTTGACATCTGCATTTTCTGACGCATAGAGTTAATTTATTTCAGTAAAAATATTGTTTATTTTCGAAAGATAATCTCCTCACTGTGATACTTAATTCATAATAGCCTTCGATTTTATCGAAGCGATGGAGAAAATGGCGTTGGTGGTCAATGATAGGGTCGCCTATTGTTTGAATATCACTGACATCTACCGGTAAAAATGTTAACTACACTTATTTTTTTTACAGGTAATAACACTTAAGGAATTTTATTACTTTAGCTTAAGGAGGAAACTGTTGTTAAAAATGTCCATGTAAGTGGACAAGGGGATATAAATGGTTATAATATTGCATTGTCATCCACTTCTGAGCTATGTTTAAAGTTTTTTAAATCTAGCTCATCGGGAAGTTAGTTTAAATTCAATTGCAAGATTTGTACCGAAGAAACAAACAAACAAACAGACAAGAAAGCGAGTTAATAAAAACGTGTTAAAAAAATATTAATATAAGAAAAGATGTTTTTCTATATTTCAGTACATCCAACGTTGGCACTTTTCTTGGAAATTATGAATGCTAAAGCTTATGTTTACTTCTTCAAAATTCCAGCGATATAGATAAATGTTTTGAGAAAGTTTTTATCCATTAAATAACAATATCTTGCTAAGTACCAGATGCCGTACATTGTGATTCCTGGTCGGAATCTGGACAATATTGAATTAGGAAAGAATGCGATGAAAGAGAGTCGTTGGTTAAGAAAACATGCAGTCACCGAAAAAAAATTAACCCTGTCTGTACTGAAGGCTACTAAACCTTTTTAGGAAGAACCGCATCTTCACTGTCTGTTCTTCATTAATCGACCAAGAAGAATATCATCTTTGTAAACAGTAAAACTTTAAGCTGGATTAATGTCAATGATGTCAATGTATATAAATTATTTTGTATTGGGATGATGTTTGGAAGGTAATAACAAGCGCAACTGACAGATCAGCTTTAGGATAATACCATTTGTACATTTCCTTTAGGCTTTTATTTTTTCATACATATGGAGATTATTTACTATCGGAATGCTACTACTTTAACACATACTTTTTTCATCCTTTCAATCAGTCACAAAACTGTAAGATTTTTTTATTAAATCGTGTAATCCCATGTAGTATTGTCAATCATAGTATCCCATTGATAGCATTCACAGATTAAGGCGAGAATATAATTGCTAAAATTAGTTTTAAAACAATAAAAATATTTTAAATTACTAGAGAAATCAATTCTTAACAAGCTTCAGCACTAATTCTAATTAAAAGTTTCTAAATTTGTCTTTAGAAATATTCCCTGTTGAAACAGATATTTCATTGTATAATGACAATAAGAATATATCTACTGATGCCTGCATAAAATATAATCTTTATGGTTTGTTTGTTTTATCATTGTAACCACAGTACAAAATATAATGTATTCACGAAATCAACTCTTGCCTTTTTAATTAACAAATTCTGATAAAAGGTATAGTTTTTCCGAGTTTGGTTTCAAGTAAATAACATTCTTATCGAGTTCCTTTACCTTTCAGATAAAATATTCTCTTTCTGCCAAGAAAAGCGATTTACTAAGTTTAAATCTAGTAACACCTGATTGAGAAATCCAATATTGTTTCTGCTTTTTCTGCAACTACTCACTGCATATTTTAAATTTATGATATGGAATTCAAATTGCAATTAATGATTTTTTTTCGTACCTTATCTTGAAGGATGTTTGAATTATATATGTCTTTTTAAAATTGCAAATTTTATCAGTAGGCGATCAGAATTTAATTTTCTTCTTGTTTCTCGAGGGTGCAAAAATAATAAATGTATAAATAGCAAAGACTTGTGACTCGAAAGTTACTCTGAAAGGGAAGCCGGTGAGAAACAAGAAGAAAAAAGAAAAGGGAAAAAATGATAAATAAAGTTTTAGGAATTCGAAGCAGCGGGAAATTGGTTGCTATGGCAACGGAGTAGAAATCGTTAACGTCTGCATAGAGATACTCCTGAAGGAGAGGATTTTCTGCACGTGGATTTGTCTTCATTTGAATTTTACCCCCCATTATTTCCTGAAGGTAAATCCGTCTTAAAAGTGTGAATTAAGCGGTTTTTCACTTCCTTTAAAGAAACCGTGCAACTCCTACACAAATGAAAAGAAATTGATAGATTTTTTTTATTCTTTTTTCTGTAACAACATTGCATCTCCACATAATATTTCAGCAAAGTAGAGAACTTCCCATAAAAGTGATACCTTAGTAAATCACACTATTCTTATCTATTCCTAAGCTGAAAATGATGAAATTTCTCTTTTTTGAAAAGTATTCTTGAATATTACATATTTTGTTTCTTTTAACTTTTGAATAATGGCAATATGCGCAAAAATAATAATGACGGTTAGTATTGCTTTTTTTTCTTCCATAAAACTAATATATGAATGACTGAATAATTAAATAGCAAGACACGTTCAAAGAAGACTTTTTGGACAGCTGTTTGTCCTTATTAGTTATCACTAGTGAGTTAGCAAATATAACTGCTCTGGATTAAGAAGAAAGAATGCCTAAAACAATGACATGAGTCGCTACAGTGCGTTGCGATAATGAGAATTTACTGTATTTCATACATTAAATTGCTATCTATGTATTCCGTTCAGAATTGAAGTTAAGAAAGAAGTTTTTAATCATATATCAATATGAAAAAGTAATTTAACACGATGCAAGGCACTTTTTCTGAATATTAAAGAAATTAAAATTAATTTAAATTAGAATTTAGGATACAGTGATCCCAAATATGTGTCATGAACAGAACAAAGTTGAGAAGCCAATTCCTGATACTTGTGCACCTTTCCGCTTCAGAAAAAAACCCTGACATTGACAGTTTATTGAACCCTAGAATCAGTCGAGGAGAAACAAGTCAGGACCTCCTCAGCGTAGACAGAATTCGAAATCATTGGACTGAGGATTAGCGCATTAATATATGATTAATTCACTATACTTATTAAATTCTACTAAACAAAATAATCTCAAAAGGAAGTAACAAATCCAATTATAATATTTGATGTAAGTTATTGCTGCAGCATATTGTATTGGACAAACATTCTAAATAAATGATGATGTTGATTCATTTTATGGCCACAAAATAGAAAAAAAAATTAAATGATTAATCTAATTTGTTTTTTTTTTTCAATTTAGAATATTCTGTGTGAAGCAGTCTTTCCATGGATCTTGATCCTTTCCATGAACGGCTTTCTAATGATCTTGATCTTTCATAGGATTATATCTTATTGACTTGTGTGTTGACTTGTAAATACTTCGAAAAACTAAAGTAGAGCTTTAATAAACAAAAATAATCAAACTATTTTTGTCGCAATAAAAAGATATAAGTAGACTATGATTGTATCTCCTGTAACTAAAATATGATATGTTATTTTCATATGGAACTTTCTTGCATGAATTATACCTTTTTTCATTGAATGAGATCGGATATGTATTATCAGGGGAATTTTATTTACAACCTAATTATAACTATCATTAGACTAATTAGAGCTTGTTAAAATACAAAGTCTCATTTCAATATTAAAGGAATCTTTTTTTTTTTCCTTTAGAATTTTTTATTTTATTTATTTTATTTATTTATATATTGCTAGTTTTATTACACAAGACCAGTCCTACTAGGTGATATAAAAGTACCTGTGTTGCAGGTGCTGGTAATGATTCTATAAATTTTAAAACATCTACAACAGTTTTCACAACAAATTAAAATTAGATTGCTAAAAATACAGAAAGAATAATTACAAATTTTACACATATGACTTTTATAATTAATAAATTAAATTACATATTCATCAAGAGAAAACTAAGCATTTTTTTTTTATAAACATAGGCTCAAATATGTATTCAAAATAAGATATTTTATGAAAATGATTTTTTTTTTTGCATAATTTTTAGTTAATCCATTTAATCTTACCAGTTATAATTTTTTTTACTATAATATTTTTTAATACAGAAATTTTATGTATATTTATCATATCAAAAGAGAATTGTTCAAAGATATTATTAATGATTCTATTTTTAATTCTTAAGCCAAAATTCTTTTTTGGGGCATCATACTGCATTTTCTCATATAAGCTTGTTGATCTCGTTTTATTGATGGTATTTATATCATTTCTAAAACAAATCTTATAATAATATTTTATTATTAGATTATAAATTATTTTTTGTTTTTATTTTTTGTTGAGGTAATAGTATTTTGTTGAGTATTTTGTATTTTTTCCTTTCTTATTTTAAGTAAATTATTTTCTTTCAATAATTACAACAAATCTACATTCCATTTATTATTCTAAATACACAAGAGAAAGAAGAATTTCCTAATAAGGAAAAAAAAGGTTAACTTAGTTGATCCTGAATTCATTGTTGCGTCATATCAACAGGTTACTGTAAGTTCTGCACCGCCATGCTAGAGATGTAATTTGTAATGTTTTCCACTATTTTAAGACTCAGGGTGATGGAATATATATTTTTGAATTACTAGGAAGACCTGCTATTGCTACAAAATTTGGCCCATTTGATGGTGAAGAGAATTAGCAATGAGCGGCAATCGAAGGGACCCAGTCAATTTTCCTTGACCGCTCATTTTATTGTTTCACGTCCGAAGCCTTTTGGATATGGATATTTATAAAAAAATGTGAATAATATAAAAATAATAAAAACAGTACGTTAAAGATGCAAAGAATAAAAAAATATTATTCTCTTCTGCTTTCATTTGCAGAAATATAGGAATTAGTTACGATGCTTTACGATAGATGTCACTGAGAATATATGCATGTAGTAATCTATAACCCACGATTTTCATCTTCTTTTCAACCGTCACCGTATAATTATATCAAAGAGAATAATAAATTCTAGCAATAACTGAAGAATCTCCAATCATATAAAGTAAGAAGTTAAAATAAGAAATTCAAGTTAACCGATGATTTCTTTTTCTTCTACATTATACTGAAAAGCTTTAGTTAACTTTCATCGATTTTTCAGTTACCCTAAACTGAATATTGGATGCAGAATGAATTTTCTGCTGTTCCTTCTTCAAGCTTTCCGAAACCGCTTGATTTGCAAACAGAAAATTTCACATGAGTGTTCTTTGTCAAAATCTAAAATTCGACGAATTTCCGGAAACTTCTTCATGGGCTGCCGATTTCTTTTGTTTTACTCGGACGCATATCTCTGAAAGAGCTTTAGTTGGAAACACGAAATTTGGCATGAGTGTTCTTTGTCGAAATCGAAAAGATGCTATTTGATTGAAATTTCCATATCGAGCCATAAGGGGTGTAAACGGGGAGGGGGGTGAGAGGATGGGGAACCTTGTTGAAGGATACTTCCACGGGGTATTTGGGTCTCAAAATAAAAATATAACAATAATTTGTAATGATCATCTGATTTTTTTTTTACCAACTGGGAAAGGCTTGAAGTGAAAGGGATAAGTCTAATATTGTCCGATCTCGAGTTGCAAAATACGAATATAACCTTGCTTTATCCTTATCTTGTGATTTTTGTTTTTACCAACTTGGAAAGTTTCGGAGTGATCTCGCAATTTCAATTTCAGAAAATCTGCTTTTTGTAATCCGTACGAAGAACGGTATTTCAGCTAGTAATGTATATTCGTAATTTTCCAACCAAAAATTCGGAAACAAGTTCATAGAAAATTGTGTTCTTTTATCTAATTTTTAAGAAATTTACAAGCTTAGGTGTCGCAAGACAGTGAATCAACACAAGATGGTACAGAACTATGACTGAAATTATCATTGAAAAGTAGCTTTGAAATGAAGGCTATTTCGGAATTTCAAATAGTGACCCCTCATACCCAATGCGGAACCAACGGTAACTAACCTTCTTGTCCGTAATAATTGAATCTCCTCTATAACAGTAAAGTTTGACAAGTGAGACACCGAAAATCTATAGGCTCTACAGCAGAGATTTTCAAAAGGGTGTGCAGCGGTACTGCGTGGCTGTGCAGAGGGGAAAAAAACCATTAAAAAGTATTTTTATTTACAACGGGAAAATAAGAGAAAATTTGTAATAGATATTAAATATTTTCAACAATGTTATTTATTAGCAAAGCAGGAACAAGTAAATTATAAGAAATACAAACTGGACTGGTTAAAGTTAATGAGTCGATAATTACATGAGTTTTGTAATTCAATGAGAAATATGGGCTTGTTCACTTTTGCACTATTGGTTAATATGGGGTCGAAAACTTAGTAAGCAATAAAAAAGCTTGAAGTGCGGTGGAATATTAGGAAGAACGCTTAGTGTGCCTACGGATTTTTCCAAATATCTAAGTGTGTCGTGAAGCAAAAAACATTGAGAAATACTGCTCTATAGATTTATATTGTGGGTCTTCTCTATGTTTTCAGTGCAGTAGACAATTCTACCATGTTTTCCGGAGCCATGGAACAGTGTCTGGGAAATCTGTAATCTTCAATTGTATGCTATTACTTGAAGACATTAAGATATTTTAATGATATTTTTTTCTAGTTTAGTAAAGTAATAAATAAATTATCTTATACTATAAATTTTATTTTCATTTAAAATTGTAAGATATTGACGAGTATCAGTGTAGTCGTCATATACAATATTATCTTGAGTTCTTAAAATCAAAATTGTATTGAACAAAATAATGTAAATAATATACTATATTGTTTTTCTTTATTGATAATGCGATGGTAAAGAGTTCATGGTTATTTTTTTAAATTTTCTTTTCTATTTTTATCAAACTTTTAGATGTCTTAATTTGTTTTAGATGCCTTAATGTTTTGTAATCCATTTACATAAAATTGTATTCATGTCAGCTGTGAACTATTAGGGAAAAATTTGAAAACCTATTTTGAAAAGGTTCAATCAATCTCTAAGTAAATTGGATAGATCAACTAATTTTTATAATCCTAGAGTGTATGAATTTTCATGAAAATCATCATATGAGAGTTAATCCTTTCGTTTTTTTTCAGAAAAAGATTATCTATATAGGCTCAGATAAAAAAAATACTTTGAAAGGCGGATAAGATGTTACATGTGCTGTTATGATATAGAATGACGGCTTGAAAACAAAGCATTTAATAGTACTTTGATTTTGTGAGGATTTACAGTACAAAAATAAAAAAATTTATGACGTTTAAATTCAAAATATGTAACGATTGTTAGGAAGTTGTTCAATACTTAAAATATAATTTTATCAGTAAGTATGATTCAGGTATCGAATACTATCTAAAAATAGTTAATTTTTTAAATAGTAATGTAAATACTTGAATGTCTTACTGACCTAAAAAAAAAACAATGTGTGAGTTATAATATGTGTGTTATTAAGTTAAAAAAGTATATGATATAGAAATGCAAAAATGATGTTCAAGACTGCATCATTTTCCATGGCGTAACCCATTTATTTATTTGAAACACAATTTATAATATAGTTGTGACAGCAAAGCAGTTTAATTTAAGCAAACACTCGTGGAAAAACCTGATGTTAGTGTTCCACCTGAATAAATTTATGCAACGAGACATCAGTCATGAAAAGCAACAAAATAAAAGCAATGAAGTGGCATAATACCGACAAGCAAATAGAGAAAACCATGACATATGTCATGCGCATTAGTGTGTCAACTTGATATGTAACACGGCATCAACAATTTAGGACATCATAAGAAAACAATGGATCACGGTAGCACGAGATATTTTTATCAATGTCACGATTTTTTCAAAAATTTATGTCCACAAAAAAGTAAACAACGTGGTCTTGCTTTTAAAAAATTCCATAAGACAGAATATCAAAAATTACTGTCAACAAATTTTAGGTCTTGAAGAAATTGGACTATTTAAAATTTGGTGGTATTATCATTTATGTCTTCTGCGTTCTGTTGGAGAATAATAATTTAAGTTTTAGTAGCTTTAGTTTGTAAAGAAAATTCTCTAAACAGTATATTGGATTGTTTTTGGTATTTCATAATTTGCTATTTAACAGCCCAAATTACACTGAAATGAATTTGTAGTTGAGAATGGATAATTTTTTTTTAATCTTGCTATTAAAAGTTCTGCTTCATGAGGTAATATGGAAGTTCCTGTCATCCGGCACATCGCGATAAACAGCTAAATTATATTTAAAATAGATTAATAAAGGATATATCTAAAAAATAATAAACTATGAGCATCCTTTTGTAAATGTAGTTTTGAAATTCGATTCGTAGAAATGGCTTAAGGAAGAGTGATGTTTGGTAATGGTTCAGTAGGGATTCGGAGAAGACAAAAAATTAAAAGCCTCTGTCCTAAATGAATCTATACCAGTAAAGTTATCTACCAGTGTATAAAGAGTTAATCCGCTCTTACAATATTGCGTACAAATTGATTACTCAATTACTGGAGATGTAATTACTAGTAATAGTTATCTGCTTTCCAACGAAAATAATGATGTAAACTGTTCAGTAATTTTTAGGTTGCAGTTAATTAATTAATTTTTTTATATTCACTTCTGAGTAATTACTTGTTAAAGTTTTGCCATCTAAATCAAATATCCACAGCATGAGGGCCAGAACAAAAAAAAAACAGTTTGTGATTTACGAGCTTATTTCATGTATTTATCATAGTCACTGAACTTTCTCTTAAAAAAATAGCTATCCTTTTAATTACTAGAGACAGCGATAACGATTGAGTCCATAAATTCCATCAGCCATCCAATAAATAAGGATATCCGCAAATGACAATCTCTGCACCACAAATTGCTCTGCCCGCTAGTTAAATCATGCGTGCATAACGCAGACCCAAGAGAAAATGAATATCACCTAATGAAACTATTCTCTCATAACTTTCAGAGCTTCCTGCGTAAATAACATTCATATTTCAGAATTTGCCTCCGCTTCAGAGATTTCATGTACCTATATATTACGATACAAATACATAGTTAGCTGAAATAATATATAATAGAATGGCCGCGAAATTGAATTTGAATGTAGAAAAATTCCAACGTAATGTCAAGTAGTATTCTTAATGATTAAAGTTTCAGAAATTTAATGAAATGTTGGTAAAAATTTAGAACGATTATTTATTTTAAAGTAGTGAATTTCAATAGAAATTTTGGTTTTAAATGGTTGTTTTATTATTTTTCTTAAATAGTAATATCATCAAGACGAAAACATTTTTTAAGTCCTAAAACTTAAATATTTACTTTTACACATGTTAAATTTTAGTTAGAAATATCTTATAATCTATCTTATAATATCTTATCCGAAACTTAGAATTTCGCTGTTCGGAAGTATAAAATGAATTTTGAGTTTTTAGAATAAAGCGATAACATTTATGAATTTTTTTAGAGAGAGAGATTACAAATAATTTAAAGTACTGGTTTGGCCAAAAAGTTCGTCCGGTTTTTAGGTAAAAATAAAAGCCACATTTTTCATTGTCATCAATAATTTTATTGAATAGCGTCTTCAACGGTTTGTTCCACTACCTTCTCCCATCTTTCAAGCAACTTCTTAACTTTTTGATCTTTTTGAGCAAAAAAATGTTCCAGATGCCTTTGGTGTCTTCCAGGTAATTGATTTTATTCCATTAAGAGAATTTTGTAAAGACAAAATAAATGGAAATCCGAAGGTGTAATGTCTGGTAAATAAGGCGGATGAATCAGAACTTCCCAGCCAAGCTGTAACAGTTGTGCCTGGTCATCAAAGAAAAATGCAATCTTGCATGCTTATTTTCTTCCATCTTCAATATTAAATTGGCTACACGAAATTCACCAATTTTGATAAGTTTTTGTCTTAAATGGAAACTAATATGATAGCTGTCACAATACAATCTAACAAAATGTTGTCGAATGGCCTTAAAGACACCTAAGAGCTACTAGAGCCAACGTACGTAAAAAATAAGGGAACGAACTCTTTGGCTAACCCAATTTACTGTTTCACCCATTGGGTTCTTATGAGATATGGTTCCCGACCTTTGTTGACCAATTAATTGAAAAATCGTCTATATCAGCTTCTTCCATTACATTTATTTTTGGAAAAATGAAGAAAATGGAAGAGGAATGTAGGCTGTTTACTCGTATAATGAAAGAACGTTATTCTGAATTAAAACAGTGATTAGATAAAAACTTCAACCCTGCATTACTGAAATTATAAATTTACAACTCTTCAAACAAAGTGGCATCAAAAGTGACACCTTTTTTTCCGTTGTCAGTAAAAAGCAATTAAACTTAATAGATAAGCAGTTAAGGAGCATTCGTGAATGATTCTACATCTTCAGTGAAACATCTTGGTATTTATTCTTTAATCGGAAGCTGTCCGTAAGGATACGGTGATAGTAACACAATAGGATTCATGATTCATCTTCAATAAATATAAAACTAAATCTCGGCTTTGAAAAGTTGGCTATCATTCCTTTTTAAATCAACTCTGAAATGCTAAAGAGGTGCTTAAACCTTTTATACTCGGATAAAAGATTCATGGCTAAACAATTTGAAACATAAGAACATTTTACAAATTGTAAATATTTTATTCTAGAAAAATGTATGCTTTAATAACTGAAAGAAATACGCAAACGTATTTGATTTAGAGCTGTCATACTGCCTACAGCAATTTCCTGACAACCATTAATATTTGGATTTGTAAACATCAATGTAAGCTTACAGAGGAAATCGTGGCAGTTGCCATTTACGATTACTAGAGAAGTGATCCCTTCGATTTGACAAGCCCTTGTCAAATAATCAACCCCCTTATTATCCGAACATCACTTTTGAGCTATAATACACAAGGGAGATCTCTCGCATTATAAGAAGAATGCCAAACATGTAAGTGCATCAAAGACAAGCAGATAATGAAACTGCTTTGAAGCAAAAACAAACTTAATCATAAACTTAATCAGATGGTTTCTCCAAAACGAAACAGGGGGCAGATGTCATGCATCGAAAGTCAAACTACGGAAGATGATCTGAACAGAATTTTCATATTGTGAAATCAATGTCAATCGCATTGAGATCAATGGACATCATACAAAGTACCATCATCTCTTATTAAATAAGAGTAACAATTGAAGTTTTATATAGCATGTTAGATAACTAAAAGTAACTAATCGCGAACGATCTGCATACTAAAAAAAAATCGCTATTAAAAAACCTCTTATTAAAGCTCTTGTTTTTATGATAAATAAAGTCAGTACTGGTATTTATTTAGAAAATTTAATTGGTTGAAGTTGTTCTTTTAAATCTTACCAATATGGCATTCGAAATTGAAGGGAATTTTTATTTTTATATTCATGCAGGTTATAATAACTATTATTGGTGTATATGTTAAATATTTGTGTCTAAGTTCCATAATTAAATTCTTTAATTTTGTAAAACCAAATTGTTTTTTTTTTGTTTTTTTTAATTTGTTTTGCAGTTTTGTAAATTTCTGAAATTAGTTATGTCTGCCAGAAATGAAGAAAAAAATTTATTGGTAATCTAAAATTTACTTTAGCAACAAATTTAAAGAGAAGATATATATATTTTCTTCTTAAACTCATAGTGATTCGTAAAGCTTTATAAAAAAACTTGGAGAACACTCGGAATAAATTAACATAGGTAATTATTAATGAAAGGAGGCAAAAGTGAGATGGATAATTTTAATTCTCCAACTGTCAATAGGAAAAAGTAATTTTTTAGCTATAGATGTGTTAATTGGCAGTGAATTGTTGGTAATTACTCCGATTGTTCGGAACGCCTGAACGGAAGTACAGATTAGCATTCGAATAAATATTCATAAAACTATTACTAATAATATACAATCATCTCTCTGTTGGCGGTCTCCATGAGCAGAACTCTTCATTGAGAGCATCGATCTTCGAACAAGTTGACGTTTCCAGACCTCACGCTCTCCTGTAGCATCGACAAAAGGTGGAAGCAAATCACGTACTGGTACGGCTCTGGGGAATCTTTGTAATGTTATTTTTTGGGTTTACGGTTGGTCAGCTTGTGCAATCTATTTTCCAGTACATTTCCTACAATGTAAATGATTAATGCACGGCAGGACGAACGTAAAGTGGTGTTTAAACTTGTTTAAAGCATAGTAAATAACAAAAGAAGTCCTGTGACGTTTAAAATTTTATAGAAGATTTTTACTTTAGATTATGATTGTGTATTACTTTTTTATCAAAATAACTGTAATTTATTTAAATCCTCAGTATTTCTTAATAATATTTTCTATTTATATTTTCTATTAATATTGAAATATAACAGGCCACTACTATATAGAGACAGTATTTTTAAATATTTACTTAACTGCTATTTCCTACAATAACTTCAAATGAATAATTCAGTTTTCGAAAATAAGATCGGGATATTTTATGTAGATACTGAATAATAATTTATAATTTAATTTATCTTGTAATTTCTATCTTTATTGATTACTTTTCTGAATAACTTCTGCAAGGCCTATTAATAGAATACATATTGATACGATCGATTATTTTTAATGATGAAATAGCTTACAAAATGATTAAACTAGTGAAGATTTTTTGATAAATGAAAATAATTTGAAAACTGCAGCTACACTATCTATGAGTATGAACTAAGTTTATAGAGAGATTACGGAATGCTGTTCATTAGGCTGTAGCATAATACGAAATAGAAAACAATATAATAATATTAGCAAACCTTACAATGTTCTCTCAAATATTTGATAGCTTTGTTAGATTTGTTTATTTGTGATGAAAATACGATTCAGCCATTAACCATTCATTAGTTTCTAATATTTAATTATAGAACAGTAAGTAGAGTAGACTAATATTTAAATAGATTAATAGTAATAAATAATAGCAATAAATTGCAGCTCGGTGATTTCTATTCGTGTGCGTTTTATTCCTTTTTATGCCTAAATATAGATTTTTCGTTGAGTTCATTAGAATAGTGACATAAGTGTAACAAATTTAAATCGTATCAAATTGTATATACATTTTTTTATCGTCATAAATACTTAGAAACTTACAGTAGTAAAAAGCTCCGACATTAAATTTGAGATTTGTGAAAGAAAGCATTCGAATTACGTATCTTTTTATTATGCAATGTTATGAATTAATTGAATGATTTTCACTTTAACATATGAGCTAAGAAAATGTAATTTTGCAAATTTAAAAATAATATCAAAAGATATTAGATCCACATGATTATAAATTGCATCACTTAATGTGTTATTCTTATTTCGACAATTCAGAATGATTATGAAGAAAAGTAAATTCATTGTACCATGTATTTTATATTCAGTCAATTAACTTTGCTTTACCTTTCCAAGATTTTTTGTCAGAAGATTAAAAAAATTGGATGTTCGAAGTAATTTCAAGCTTTTTTTTGAGTAATGTGTTTTTGTGTAGAATTTTGTTTTTTCACAACAAAAGTTTCATTAAAAGATAAAATAAAGAGAAAATAGTTTTGCAAGATAAGAAGTTGTTAATAATTTGCAGCCATTAACCTATTTAATTCTCATAATCTGCACCTTCCGATGAATGAAGGGAGCTTGAAGTTTGGCAAATGGCCGATGAAATTGCTTGTCTATGCTAACATTTCCCTAATTTATTGTGCGGATGCGAGTGGAAATGAATTCCGCCCTCGCAGGCTTTGAAGGACCGCCCTGAAAACAACAGTAACTGACAATGATGCATAGTCAACATGCTTCCTTATCTATTACAAACCAACTGGAATGAAAAAAAGGGGCACACAATAGAAAAAGGAATGGACTAATGGCAACTGGCAGCCATAGTCATATTTATACCCAAAAAAGGGTAGAATTTCTCGCTTGACAGTCTTCGATTCTAAGAAATTTATAGTTATTGTCTTTTTTTTTATTCTTTTTCCCATTTTTTTTCTTCTTATACTGAATTTACCAATAACATTCTGCATGGATTTAGATGATACTAATGCATATTTAATTTATTTACCATTATATATTCTGTATGATCATGATTTTCTTCAATGATTTATAGTGCCACCAACTGCACCTTCGCTCAGGCTTTTCTCCAGAACAGGAACATCTATTAGTATCAAATGGGAGGTTGAAGATGACGGTGGGGATCCAATACAAGGTAGGCTTAGAAACATTTCTTAGAAAAAAAACCCTAAGTAGTATTTTTCAGCAAAACTGAAGGAATTTCTTTATTTTAATTTTTATTTCATTAATATCAAATTCTGTCATATAATTTTAAGTTTTTATTTTTTTAAGCGTTTTTTTTGTTGTAGGTCTATATAATGCTCCAAGTAACGTTATCTGAAATGTTCTTTTGTATATTCATTCAAAGAAACAAAGATAATTACTGTATAAATACTTAAAGATTCAAAAGCGTGGAGATACAATTTAAATGTTAGTATTAATTTCAGTGTATGAAAATAGTTCATTAAAAATTAAAATGGTTCATATCACGAATTCTCGTGAATGTGTGTGTGTGTGTGTGTGTGTGTGTCCGATTTCCAAAACAATTAAAGCTTTAGCCACTAATTTAAAATTGGACACCAGAAAAAGAGAAAACAAAACTGCTAAATAGTTATACTGTTATATATCGGGTGATAGCGATACGGATCAATAACATTGATTCTATCAGTACATAAATTCAGTGCTTTGATGTTGTGGGCGTAACTTATTCGCACAAAATCAAAGACGAAAGAAGCATAATAACATTCTCTGAATCATAATAATTAACACTTCTGAAGCCTTTTTTCTTTATTTAAGCTTTCGAATTTTCCAGATTTTCAGTTTATGCTGCCTTAAAAGTTACTAGGAATTTAAGGAATTGCTTTGTTTGGAAGTAGTTGAAATTATTTTCACTATTATTCTGAATCCAAAATTATTACCAAATAAAACTAAAAATATGATGTGAACGGTTTTCCTACAAACTGAGTGGCATGCTGATTAAGACAAATCGCTGATTATCATAATTATTATACTACAATCTTTCTTTATATAATATATTACAATTTATATTTTTTTATATTTTAATCTTTCTTTAAGCGCTTATGGCTTTATTTGTAGTTTTTATAGTAATTGCAAAGTCAGATAATATTATATAATGACGAGTATGAAACTTAATTATTTCATTGGTTATTTTTGAACAAAGTCAATAAAATATAGGAATTGTGATATAATAAGCTCATACATTAACAATATGATTAAATAATAAGATTAATTATTCACCAGTGCGTGCTACAATGCTTTGACATGGCAACAGTACGTTAATGTAGATGGTTAAACAGAAGTGTTTTTGTCAGTTGTAATATGAAGTTTGACGAGAAGGCCGCGGAAATTCTTCAGTCAATCGAACAAGATGTCGTCGAAGGATGTTTGGAGCTGCTGAAGATATTCCCGATAGATTTATTGGGATTAGACCAAGTATATTCAATTTGTCAAGAAGCGATCACAATTGGATTATGTGAACAGCAAAAACCGAAATGATTGTTAATCACGTGAACCTGTTCCGTTCAAAAGGCTTGAAGATGGTTACAAGTAATGGCTTTTAGTTTCGTGGATTCGAATTAACGAATCATAAACCCTACAAGAAGATAGAAGTTAAAACAGATAGCCTATATTATCACGAGGAATCTGTCAACAAAAGTGTCGTATTAATTCTGAGAGATAAATTAATATAAAAATGGCTAGCTCAGATGTATTAGCAGTAACAAGAAAAGTCCTTAAATTGATGAAGAAAATACTGATGATGCAATTCTAAGATACATAAATTCAATAAAGGAATTAAAGCAAGTTCGAAATAAGTTTATGCAAAGAAGACATTAAATTAAGTGTTCGAACGTACAGTATCTCATGAACAACGATTCGAAAAGTGTTCTAGAGATGTGTTGTACCATGGCTGTGTGCTGTATGTTTCTTTGATTTATCTATGATTTATACATATTATATATTTATACATGTGATTATTAACATTCTTTCGGTAAATGATAAGTGTTTAGGGAATCGAGTTTAAATTCAAGGAAATGAATTTAGTGCTAATTGGAACGAGTCCAATTGTTCGAGGAAAACTTCATAGTGAGGATTCTACGAACGGTGATTCAACACAAGATCAGAGGTAGTATACGTTTTTTTATTTCTACTGTGATAGGAACTGAATTTAGAAGGATTCCAGTTTAAACGATACCCTCTCCCAAGTTTAAACTGTCCAAATTTAGTTTCACTGAACTCTGTTAAAGTTTAAAACGTTTATTTGTTAACATAGTGCTTAATTCAGTGAAAATATTAGGAAATTATTCATTACTACAGAATCACGAACTGTTAGATATGTAAAAGAGATTTAGTTCAAGTTACAGAACATTTGATTGGACAGTTGCCAGTTGTGATTATTTACAGCTGTAAAGAAGAGATTACAAGATTAATTGAATATATTATTATTATTGAATAGATTGTAGTTATATTTATTTTAAACACTGCATAGGAACTTTATTTATTTACAGTAATAAATAGGTCTCATAAACTAAAACGGATCAGAAATATTTGATTTTCAACTATGGAATATCTTTGAAATCATCCGACATTGACACAGTAATTAAAAATAAGCTGTTTTGCCTTGACTCGAAGTGAGGGAATAATTTGAAAGAATCTTTGGAAAGGGGATGATCCTGTTACAGGAGGGAAAAAGAGATAGTGCTAAGAATAAGCATTTACGTAACAAATCCGATGAGTCCTGGTGTCCCGATCGACAAACCTACTTTTTAAACCGACATGTTGCCAATGAATGTCAGCGTGGTTTCAGTTAGAAATTATTACGCTTAAATCTCGAAACTAAGAAGATGATAATTTTGCTATCAGTTATATATTAGTCAGCGTTTTATTGAAACAATGATGAAAAGGATGAGATTACAAAAGGTTTCATATTCAGTGTGGTAATGTTTACTTCCAGAGCGCTAATGTTAAGTTACAGCACTAGCCCTGAGTTTATAGACGAACGAAACGTCACATCCATTACTTTTATTCTCAGAAATGAGCACTTCTGGTAATTCAAAATGCAAACCGCGTTAAAACTAGCTCCAAAACATGACAGAACTTGATGTAATTTGATAAGTTTCAGGACTACTGGAGTAGTAAATGGTATTGCAGCGAGGTTGCACTTAAGAACTCGCAAGATGATAGTTTATATCCTTTGCTAAGTAGGAATACCGGTAGCACGGTAAAATTTTCGTTGCATTTGCAGATGGAAAAAAAAACACATCGAGAAACTTCTGCCGAGTCTAGACAATTCGTCGCAGACTTCATTGACGATTCAGGGCGCGTCTCTACTGCTTTCATTAGTATTCCGGTGGCAGCAGTGGTGTTGGTGTCAACGGAGCAATTGTATCCCAGCGGGGGAAAGCGTACTCTGTCACGTGCAAGCGGAGACGCCACTTTCTTCTTTGCCACATCGAGCGCTGTTTCTTCGTCCTCGACCCTCCGGCATCGCGTTAATCTGCACCCTGGCACCCGGCCTATACCTCAGCATTAAATCCCCCACGAGGGTTCAAAACTGCCTTCTTTTACCCTTCATCTAGTTTTTCTTTGCAGAAGGTTTTTCTCGGAAAAGATTCTTCTGTGCATTCTCTATTCCATTTGACAACATGACAGTTGAAAGATCTTCGGCTTTCGGAATTTGTGTTCGCACCACGACCATGAACCATTTCTGAAAAGAAAGAAAAAAAACTATTTTCAATTCAGATGGTTTTAATGCTGCAAACTCCATTGAGGCAGAAGCCATTTTTTTTCTCCTTGGATATCATTACTCAGTTTTCAAGTTTATTCAAATTTTTGCTGACCAAATAATATTTTTACATTCAGCGAATAACTTTAAAAATCAAAGATGTAAACTTTATAACGTTCTCATACTCTCGTAGATGAATAAAATAAGATTTATTTTATACTTATCATTAAAGTAATTTACAAAGATTTTTTGAATATAAATATTTTAACAAAATTTGGGAGACTACAATCCCAAAAACAATTCCAATTGATAATTCGTTACTGAAAGATATATTTTAGCAAAATTTGAAAAATATGAAACTTTAACAACATAAAATTTGAAGGATTAAAATATTAAAAGATTTTGATCTTTGATGTCTTACAGAAATAAAAGTTGTCAATCCAGATGAGACTTTATATGATGTTATAAATGCATCTCATTTTTTTTCTTATCTTCATATCTGTACTACTTCGTGTTTACAGTTGCTGAAAACTTAGCCTTTCAATAAAGGTTTCAAGATGTGGTTTCCTAAATTTGGGGTCGAGGACGACAAGAAAGCTTTAGTTCAATAAGAGCTTCATGAAACAATTGAATCATTTGATTCCTGTTTCTGTGAACAAGATTAAATAACTGACAGATCAATGAAAGAGAAAGATCTTTGCTGAGAAATAGGAGAACGGCTGTCTTTTTCAATAAGTTTTTTTTCCTATCTTTACCTATAAGTTTTAAGAAATTACTTCGGAAACCTATAAACCAACAGTTAGAGAAGACAGTTACAGAAATCTAAAAATATTCGAGACCATTTGGAATTAAAGTAGGCCCAGAGTTCTCGAATGTTTTTCATTGTTTACTTCTGTTATTTCTGAACTCAAAGGCCTTTCAACATTATTTATGAATATTGAATGTTTTATACACTATAAAATTTGTGTAGTAACTCCTCTGATGTTGCTTTTGTTTCGCTAAACATGAAACATATTTCTCTTAGTTTACTCACAGAGAATTATATATATGACTTGTAATACTGTTTCAATATGAGCAGTAAAAGGTTATTTTTGTCGTTATTTTTTCCTAATAATTACTTCTTTCGAATTACCCGCACTTCCGTTTACGCAATATACGTATATGATGAACAGAACAATAAAAATTCTATTTATTGTTATTTATATACAACAAATTAAAGTAACAGCACGTGCTGAATTATTATGAAACCTCACAAGATTGCATTGGTGACACATTTTATCCTTCCTTTAAGACAAAGGAGTTTACGTATAATGCCATTTTGCGTTTAAAATTTAACTATTTCCAAAGAAACTTATTATCAATCTTTACCATTATGTGTCTAGTGATCTATTTCATCGATTTCACTTAAAAATAAATGAAAATGAGTTTTGGTGACAATTTTCATTCTTTAATCTTTTTCATGAAGATTGGGGATTACTCGAATTCTATATAAAAAAGATAATGTTAATCCAAGCAGAACGTTACTTCTAAACTTGTGAAATAGTTTTTCATTTCTAAAAATTTTTGAATCTTTAGATGGTTTACAAACATGAAAGCAATATTTATAAACCATCTAAAGATTCAAAAAATATTATTGTTGCTTTCCAATTTGAGGACAAAAGAATAACCTAAATTTTACTACATTGGAAATTTCTTCTTGGTGGGTCGTTGTGGAGAGCATGATGGCGACAGAAGTTTCAATTGAAGCGTGTTACAACCGAAATAATGATGTTTAACAGTGGATATTAATCCTTTAATGAAAAACATTAATTTGCGCACGGTTCCTTACGATCAAAATTCATCGCATGTAAAATCTAAGTAATGCAGATTTAATTATTTTCTTCAAAAAATGGATAATTTACATTGTTTAGTATTCGATAGATAATGTAATTTAAAAATAGACATAGAATGTTCGCTCGTTGAGTTTGCATGATTTATAAAAATGAAATTTTAAAGACAAGAAGGAAGGAGGATTTAAGTTTCTTCTAGAACTTGTTGTTCCTTTTAAAAGCTAATGGAAATGACAGATGTACTTTTAAATATAGGAGCTCTGATGAACTGAGTTCTATTTCTTTTCTTTTAAACCGGGCTTCAACAATAAATCATAAGATAGGAATTTATCTAAATTTGCCTGATAGCAAATGTACCAAGCGACTGAACACTTTTGAAGATGATGGCAATTCCATGATTGTACAGTTTAGTTGAATAACAATCGTTTCGTCTGTGCTTTGCACTTCGCAACTACCTCGTTTCCTTCAGGCGATCGATGGCTGGGAAAGCGGCGAAGAAGAAGAAGGAGATTTGGTGCGAGATTGCGCCTCTCGCATGGTCGCACGTCTTCGTAATTACCCGTTGCTCCTTCCAGTAAAAGTATAGCCAGTCCTACAGTGATTTTTCCCTCGTTGTCAAACGATAAGAAACCTGGCATTCTGACTTTGGATGACCGACACGTCTCTCCAACTTTTGAACGAAATCTTGTCGAAGTTAATAAATTTTGATTTCAAATTAGAACTGTTATCGTAGGAAGTGCCATTTTACACTTTTAGGTGGGGTGAGGTTTGGAAAAAAGAATACCGCTTCCTGAACTTCGGAATATTTTTACTGTAATTTAGCACAGGTCTATTATTAAGAGGTCGTAAATCATGGAAGTCTACCATGAAGTGGAAAATGAAAAATTAATGGCTTTGAGCTCGCAGACGTTTTCCTCTGGTCCTCTGATATCTGATAACAGGAAAGAAATTTTGAAAAACAGTTTCTAACAAGACTTAAGGAAGATATAGTTTGAAGCATTATATTTTTTTATTATTAGCAGTTTTATTATTAAAATCTATGAAATCTTAAAAGTTAAATTTTCTAAATGTATTTATCACATATAGAAGTTTTAATATTGAGTCCTTACAAAAACAACCAGTACATATCTTTTACAAAGCAAACAGATTCGTTTATCAATACATTAACAAAAAAATGAATATCACAAGTTGAATTTATTTTCTTTCTATTTTTTATTTATTTACTTATTTAGTTGAAAATAAGTAAATAAAAGATTTGTGTTCAAACTTTTGAGAGATTATAGATGTAGTTGAGAAACTACATCTGTAATATCGCAAAAGTTTGAACACTAATCTTTTCTTCTTACTGGAAAGCTGAATGTAATCAATAGTTTGTAAATAAGAAAATAATAATAAAATAGTAAGGATACTTAGAATAGTAAGGATAAGAAGTTAATGCATTTATCATACATTTCTTAAACACGATTCAGTTTGACATAAATTATAATCGCTCTATCCGTTCGTTCACCTATCCCAAAAAAAAAAACAATTTAGTAAAAGCGAAGGTTTGTCTAATTAATCATTAATACTAAGAAACTATAAATGAAGGATGATTGTGTCAAGTGTTAATGAACTCTGGAAATGTAGCAGAAATTGTAATTGATAAATATTTTTTAATATTTTCAACAGAAGTTAAATGTTAGGATATATTGAGTTTGATGTCATTAATTGATTATTTAACAGTTGACTTATTGGTTGACTACTAAATAATTCAGTTAATCCAAGGAGAAATAGAATAAATGTAGTGATAACACTTGACATAATGTGTCTATGCTTATATATGGTATTCAATCAAGAAAAATGTAAAACATACTTGTTTCAAAATAGAAACACTATTGTTGCGAACATAGATGTAAGACCTCCTAAAAATAAGCACAATCTGGGAAGTTTTTATATATTAAATAAGAAAAAAAACACAACAGTATCTCGGTTGTCATACATAGGCTACTTATCTTCCAAACTTGAAATCATAGAAATCTGATAAAAGTTAGTCATTTGTATCTCATTGCGTAATGTTGATGATCGATTGGGTCTAGATATAATAAAATTTCACGTGTGTATCGTATCTAAAGAGTTCAGGTGAAGATCAAACATAGAAGATTATAATTAATGACTATGGCAAAGACTTACTTAGTTTATTATATTTGAAAATCCTTAAAACCATTGCTACATTGTTTTTCCGGTTAGAGCACTGTATTAGATTACTTCTGTAATGAAACAGAAAATGAACATCAATGCTATTGTTAATTGATTAACAGTAATCTCATTTTACAACATTTTTTACATTTTAAACTTAAGTATTATTAAAAATGCTGATCAAGATTCATAAATGTAATTTCATATAGTTGAATTCAAAGAAACTTAAATCTAATACGAAATTTAAGATAAGAATGGATTTAAAATGAAATTGTATCTGATATTCAACAAATTGTTGACTTTCAAAGCATACTTACTGCATTTACCTAACACAAACAAAATATTAATGGTGCCATCTTGAAAAGGCATTCATTTTTAAACGCTTTTAGCGGATTCAGACTCCTTTAATAATAGAGTATCAAGTGTGATAAATGAGAGTGCAACGAGCCTTCCATTACAAATTCGTCCAAGCATTAGGTAGTGATTAATAACCAACTTATGGGGTGGAGGTGTTTGGTTTCCTAACTACATCGATCGAGGGGAAGAGAATTCACCTATTGAAATCGTAATTAAATTGCCAAGTCACACGAAAATTGTCTTCCGCATTTTGCTTATTATTCTGTGGTATCAAATTAATTTGGAAAAAAAATAATCATTCTGTAATTAACTGCAACTTATTATTAGCATTTAAAAAGATTGGTTTTTTTCTTTTAACGTGATTTCTGACGTTTTTTAAAGAAGGCGAGGTCATTATTATGACATCTTATGTAGGAAAGTGCACAGCTGTTCGGTTATGAAAAAATTATACCCATGAATCTACCAACAACAGAAACATTCCAGTCAGCCTGGGAGTCGAATCCAGATCCAAGCGTGCCTATTGTTATTATAGATAGCGCGACAACGTCTGGACTCCAAGCATTGTTGTACTGACAGTGATTGGAAAAACTTGAAAGCAATATTTCGAATTCAGAGTTCTTCATTAATTCTTTTATTATGTGACAAAGATCAAATGTCGTAGGATAATAACTAATTGATAAGAGCGTGTGTTTTAACTACATGAGACGACAGTTAGAGGTGAGAAGTTGTTTAAGTGATTCACAGAATAAATATCAGACTTCATCAGAATAAAATAACATATTAAAAAAGAATGATTACATGAAATATAAAATCAAAAAACGCAGAAGACTAAAAGTTCACTGATCTGTTTTTGGAAATTGTGATATCGGGAATCCAAGATAGTCTATTTCAGGTTTCCTGATAATCGTGAGTTGGATCCGCCCAGTATCTTACAGCTCAGTAAACTCAGAAAACATATAAAGTAAACAAAAGTTTCAAATGTTAATAATAAGTAAAGTTTAATTTGAACAACAACCCTTCAAATTAAAAAAACATCAAAACATAAATAAAGAATAAAAAAGCAATCGATTAATCCATGCTACCGATCGCTTAGTAAAGGATTAATTGTTAAATAAGAAATACACATACTACAAAATTTTAATGTGCGTTGGAAACAATTACATGAAATATAAAACCAAAACATGCAGCATGGTCAGGAAACCTTGTCAGGAAATCAGTCTTGTACGTTTTTTGGTTTTATATTTCCTGTTGATTCCAACGCACGTTAAAATTTTGCAGTATATTAAAAAAGGATGTTTTGGAATTAGTTTCTTAACTCGTGTCACAAATTCACTAGAATCATTGTAGTTTGACTGTAGGAATCACTGTAGTTAAAAGGTACCAGTTATTGTGGAACTTCATAAATATAATTTTTATAGGTTGTTTTAAGTACTTCTAAAAACAATAAGAAATAATAGCCAAATAATAAGAAATGTTATTAGCTTTCTACAAGCAATTCTTTAGAAACAAGTAAACCTAAGTATATATAATTTATGGTGATATAATCAATAAAATGCATAAATTACACTGTATTCACAATATTTGAAATGGAGTTTTAGTAATAAATAAACTAACTTTACAATAATTCATGGAATAATCAAGATACGCCTCTGAAATTCCTTTACTCATGAAAGTTTGCTTATGATCCTTTAGAATATTATAGTTTATGATACCAAATTAAACAGTCATTTTATTTATAGTCATTAATTATAAAGTTCTATCTGAAAGTACAATCTTTTAACGCACTAACTTCTTTCCGAAAGTTAAGCGCTTCATGAAACATATTTTTTTTGCATTGAACAGAAATTCAATTTATTATTTTTAATTAAGAAAGTTTTAATGAAATTGCGAATTTTGTAATCGAAAAATGTCGGAAGGGAAAGTTGTTGTAAATCTCGCAATGTTTTCATAGCAGTAAAAATAAAAGGTAACTTGTTTTTCATAAAACAAGCAAGGTTTTATATTTACTCTCAAGAACATCTGTCGATACTCAACCAAAAACATCTAAGATTAAGACATTACAAAAATGAAATTGCTTTTGTTTCGAAAATCAATAACTGAATGTTTTGAAGTTGTGTCAAGTACTCAATTTTCAAATAAACAACGAACATTGGTTACTGACTGGAAATTGTGGCATGAAGGAACTTCTCAACATATGATGTTCCATTTATTTCCCTATACAATGTTATAAGTACAGTTTTCGCTTAAGGAACTTAATGTAATAGAAGCGGTTAACACTGAAATTAATTAAAGGATTTGCTGTTCTTGTAGCTGCTTTATAAAATTTCTTAATAGATTTTTTTTATATTAAATGGAAGCTTTTTATCATGTTTTCAACATATTCTAATTTTTAAAGGAATATTCACTTTTAAACGTACTGTTTCAAAAATGAACACCAACAGTCCATACATCAAAACTTTCAGAAAGATTTTCAGAAACATTATATAGCACTTTTACAGGTGATGAGTCATTGAAATAGGGTTAGGATTACGTCACCTTTGGTTTACGGAAAGGTAAGCCTTTCTCTAATAGAAATTCGGTTAGTTTGTACAGTATTTTTTTTAGATTTCTGTATTTCTTCTAATTCAGCATAACAGTTAACATATATCGAAATAAATTGGGGGTTATCAACTGGAAAAGTACCGATTATATTACATAGGTTATTTGAAGCATCAAGCTCTCAAAAAATTAGTTAGAATTCTACTGATATCAACTGTTTTATCAGTACTGATATCAATTAGTTTTAATTTCAACTCCAATGAAGTTGAATATGAATGCTTACCGACAAGATATTTATTCTCAGCCTAGCAAATTGATTTTTTTTTTTTATGTCCTCGTTCTATGTTGTAAATAGGTTTAAAAGGTCCTCGTTTTAAAACAAATACTTCCATATAACTTTAGTGTGTATGTGTGTGTGTTTGTGTGTATGTGTGTTTGTGACCTTATTCCTGATCCATCCAAAATCATTAGTCATACAGAATTGCACTCTGTATGGAAGAATAAATGCTACTGTCATTAGATGGCTATCCTGGAGGTGACAGTCAGACTTTTCCGAAGAGAAACAAACACTGAGGCTGGGCGCACACCAAACCAGCAAAACTGCTTTGAGCCTTGGCATGCTTTTTCAATGCTTTTGAATACAAGTCACGCACACCAAACCAGCAAAACGTTTTGCTGGGTTACCGAGTATTTTGCTGGGGGACCGGGCAGTTTTGAGCATGCTCGTAGCAGAAGGATGGACCATTGGTCAGTCACCGAGCAAATTTATTTGGCTTGAGAGGTTGATATCTATTTTGATTTTGTAATCTTTTGAAACAACAAAGATTACAAAATCAACATAGATATCAACCTCTAAGTTTATTTATTATAAATAAATTTATTTATTTATTTTTATTTATTTATTATTTATTATTTTCATTTTATTTATTTAATAAATTATTGAATTTATTTATTTATTTATTTATTAATACCATTTATTTATTTTATTATGTATTTCATGTTGATTTTATTATCAAAATACAGTATTATTTTTAATTTTGTATGTATATTTTGTACACAAGTATTCATTCTAATTCATTTCTATTGTAATAAAATGTTTAGTTGCTTATAGGGTTACTAGAAGTCTTTGTTCTGCGGTCACGCTTTTGCGGTATTTCATATCCATCTTTCTAATGCTTTCAACATTTAATATATAATCAAATGTGTTTATTGTCATTCGTGTAAAGTTCTTAAACTTCGATTCATCCGATCGTAGCTCCACAATAAATTTATCCAACATGCATTCACGTGCTCTTTTTTGATTTATAGGATGAACCCATACGCGTTTTCTTTTTCTTTCATTGTACGTTCGCTGTAGCCAGTATAACTACAACCGTCTCATCATCGGAATCCATATTGGTGCTGATTTTCCCGGCAACAATTTTTGTTCCGTTTTGCTCAAAACAGTTTTCCTCGAAGCAGTTTTGCTCAAAACAGTTTTTCTGAAAACAGTTTTTCTCGGAGCAGTTTTGCTGGTTTGGTGTGCGCCCAGCCTGAAGAAGAAAGAAACAATAAAGCCCCCCTCCCAGCTTCCGACATAAGCCTCATGACAGGCCATCGCCTTCAGCACAAGGCTGTGCCTGAACGGCGCTTACATATAATAATACTTTTATTTGCTAAGTACACGTAAAGCTAATAGTGATCTGATTCACAGTTCGGCAGATGCTCAAAGAATGCAATATATATTTGGATTTTCCGCGTACTTGTTATTGTTTTGAATGTGCTTGATTGCCCACATTCCTGGCCAGAACACATCCCTTCTTCCTTAATTTCAATGAAATAGAATCAATTCCTTTCACAAAAGGATTACCCAGATATAAAAAAAAAATGGTAATAAAAAAACAATTTTAAATAAAATCATTATTTTTTTTATTTAAATTAATTTATATAATTTTACATATTTTTGATATTCCCATTGTCCTCTCCCCGGAATCGGGGAGAAATCATTACGAATGTCTTCAATAGTATTAAAGATCAGAAGAAAGCTTAGAGTTGAATTAACTACCAAATGATTTGACTTGAGATAAGAGATCAATGGAATGCACTTTAATTCTCATCAGTATTCAGAAACTTTGCGATACCCTCTTTCGACTTGAGGATGCTTCTATGAGTTGGTTGGTTACTAGATTTTAATGGCGCAAAAGCATCCGTGGCTAAGCTGCGCTATTCCATGAGTTTAATACATTGGCCTACAGAGGGAAAGTTCGATCTGGGTTGTGACCTTTCCCCTCACTGCATCCAAAAATTGAAAAATATATGATTTTCGACATGTTTTTCGTGGTTGGAAAGTATTGTAATCCTCCTTTAGGAAAAGGACACGACTTTTTTTTTTGGTTGAATGACCATTGTAACCATTCTCATTCCAAAATCCTATGTATTTTCAAATATGACTTCATTAAAATAAGATCAACAAATTTTAAATCAACTAAATACATTTAAATATATCAGTTACTGCTAAGTTATATTCCAACAAAATATATATCTCTATGTTAATTAAGGTACATAGTTGCGAATCTAATGCAAACGCAAAACTAGAAATTAATCTCGTAATTATGTTAATGGATTAATTGCAGTGTGTGTGTGTGATTAGACAAACAAATATATGTGAAAAAGGAAGAAAAATAATATAAAATGCTTTCAACATTACAAATGAATTGAAACCGCATAATCTCATTTAATTCTGTGATTAATGGAAAATCCAGTGAAGCCAGGGAGAAAAGAAAAAATGTGGGACCGCCCTCCCAAATTATAATGATGGTGATTATGAAATTCATTTCCCGGAGTAAATGACACTGTTATCTCTTCCCTGATGACTGTTAATTATCTGAACGTTTATTCTAGGTTTCACATTACGCTACAAACAAGATTCGAAGGAATGGAAGGAAGTTATACTTGGTTCTGAAGAGGAATTGTTTGCTCTTGATAATCTGCAGTGTGGAACTCGCTATCAGCTGTATCTCACTGCTCATAATGCGGTTGGAACTAGTGATCCCAGTGAAGTGCTTATGATTAGCACTAAAGGACAACGTAAGTATTTATTTTAATTTTGAATTACTGTTATTATCTTTAAAAAATCGAAATAAATATTCTAAAGTTTTTAAGATTCTTTTGATTGTGAAATTCATCGAAATGGTCCATTTATAAAAAATCTCATCCAATATTGTTTATATTTATATGGAGCCCTTGCAATATCTCTGAAAAACCAAATTTGTTTGTTTTTGAACGATTGCAGGACTTCAAGTTTACGTGTGTTTAATATGAATGTAAGTGTTTAATAGTAACTTATATTCACATTAACAAAATGCAAGCGAGTCAGAGAAATCTAGTAACAAAGATCTATTGCTAGCACAGTTTTTTTTATTATCTTAAATGCTTTCAGTAGATAAAAACATTGGTCATGTGATAACAAATTTATCGCTACCAATTACGAACTGAATATAGGTTAATGAGCTCTTAAAATTGTTATTTTTCTCACCAGATATTGTCAGAAAATATCTGGAAAAATAATCCCTGGCTACTAAATATAGTATAAATTTTATCACGGATGGCCAGTTACTAATAGAACTATATCCTCTATGAAACATTCACATATTTAATATTTGGTTTCCGAATATTTCTGTAGAATACTTTTGTTTAATTGTCCTTCATAGTTGTTTCTTTTTAAGGGATGAGGAGGCGAGTATACAAAATTTCTAAACAATTATATTTCTTTTAAAATGATATATAGTGTCAAGACGTTACTTTCCAAAATATTGTTTTTACGGTAATTTCTGGAACTTTTAATGATTTTACATAAATTAAAATGCTTAATTTTAACATAGATAATTACCATCCTAAGGGCATTTGTATCAAAATGGCAGTTGGACATTTAGTTTTCAACTTCTTGTTTTTCCTAAAAAACTTAGGTTTTAGATTCGCTTTATTTCATCGTTACTGCTTTTTTTCACAAAAATAAGATAATCTATTTTAATCAAAAGATTCAAAAGAAAATTAGATAACTTAAAATACAGTACACCGTGACTGAAATCATGCTTCTCTAATAGGGAGATAATTCACAAACCATTGAGATAATATGAATCTCATTTTCAATATGTGAAAAATAAGTAGAATTCTGAGACTTATAATATTTTTGGGGGGGATTATACAAAAACTTAAAGAGTATAATCTAAGATTAACTCTGCTGCATTGTTTTATCATTAGAAAGATAGTTTTGTAGGCTTTTGGATGGGAGTATTTAAGATATAATGAAACGTTAGCATGACTTCGGAGAAATTAGACCATCCAGTTACTGACTTCGGATAAATCAAACTATCCAGTTACTGTACTCAACAGACTTAATTTGAAGGAAACAATTTCAAGGATTGCCAACATGTGGTTTGGAATGACAATAGATGCAGTGATTGATCACTCTTCGTCTCAAAATTGATTCTTGACGGACATCTTTCCCATGGGAACATGAAATCAGATGGAACTCGTATAAGAAACAGAAAAGGTGCGAGTTTGATTACCCTTAAGAATTCAATTTCTTTCTTTTAGTAAGTATACTAGAAAATTCTATTGAGCTAATCGTATTTTATTTGGCTATATTATTTCTCCACCTTTGTTCTTGATCAGATTCTTCAGTTCACAGAAATCGAACCAAAAGAGCAGAATGCTGGAAGACGAAGACTTTATACATCGACTTTAACATTACATCCCATCTTTTTTCTTGTATTAGTATCTTTCCCATTATTGGAAAGTTCTTCCGCACCACAAAGCCGTTATCAGTAGATGGAGAAAAGTTTGATCTTACGCCACATTAACTTATATTTTAGCATTGAAGTGAATCACATTAAATCATTCAATTACGTTTTTTTTTCTTTCAAAAAGTGCATTAGAGTTCTTTATAAGTTAATAGTTTAATAGAACGCTTTGTTTCCAATATTTTAATGATTTCAACTCATTATTATTAATATAACGGTATAAATGTTATGCTTGTAACTGCAATAATTAAAAACTAACAAAAGCCTTACAAGGTTAAGTTTTACTCGACGTAGTTTCGCTATTTGTCTAAGAAATACATTCAACGGGTGGGAACATTCTACTTTCCAAATAAGCGATAGTAATTTTTATACAGTAAAACCTCGTTAAGTCGTCACTCCGTTTAAGTCGTCGTTTTCCTTTGGTCCCGACAAGGTCTCATACACAATAATATAAAATAACCCTCCTTTACCCGTCACCAAGTTTAATTCTACTCCGGATAATTCGTCACCCTTAAAATGACCAAAATCATCTTTCTTCTCCATTTTGCATGCCATCGTGTTGTCTTTTCAGCCCCGCCCCTTCACTTTCAGAAAGCCAAGCCTTTAAGGGGAATTTTCGACCATGCCTGTCACTTCATTCCTTTCCTACCCCTTCGGAGAATTTAGGTTCTTGGAATCTCGCTGCTAATCATTCAAAGCACACTTCTCCTTGCAACTCTGTCGAGTGTAGACGGTTCTCTTGACCGCTCCTGAGTGTGACGTCATTTCATAGCGAGTAAGGGCTATTTTCTCTCTTGCAATTTCGTGGTTCGATTACGTTTTTAACATGCCAGGGAAACGAAAACTTACCTTGTTAAAGAAAAAAAAGACTTAATTGCACTTTTTGAAAAATTAAATGTTTCGAAAACAGCTTTTGCCAAAGAACACCATATTCCCAGGACTACATTAAACGATATTCTTTCATCAAAACAAGTAATTGAAGAAGCTGACTGCAGAGACAAACGAAAAAGAATGAGGAAATCGAAGTTTGACGAGATCGAGGAGGTTTTAGTTCAATGGCTAAAACATGCCAGATCGCAAAAGGTGCCGATTTCTGCCGTGATTCTCAAAGAAAAAGCCATTGAAATTGCTAAGGAGTTGAACATGGACGATTTCGGCGGCAGCAATGGTTGGCTGGAACGTTTCATAGACAGATAATGCCTTTCTTTTAAAACGAGTAAAATGTGATAACTATAAAAAAGTGTTTTTTTCGTTTTCCACTCATTCATTTGCATGAATTGATTTCTGAAAATCTTGTTTTTCTCACCGAATCCTACAGCAATTCATGAAAATACTGTATTTCAGTATTTTTTTTTCTTTAAAAATACCCACTCCGCCTAAGTCGTCACTCCGCTTAAGTCGTCAAAAATGTTTGGTCCCTTGAGTGACGATTTAACGAGGTTTTACTGTATTTGTAAAATACATGAGTAACCAAATGAAGGGGATTAATAATTGTATTTCTTATTATTTGAATGTTTATGAAGTGTTTGTGCCTGGTGTCTCAATGGAACGTTCTCAGAATACTGACAGAAGTTAAAAATGAATTTGAGGTTTGCAAACAATTGCTTCCCAAGTAATCATATTTAATGAATAGAGTAAAACTAGTCTAAAAAATTATTTTAGCAAAGAAATAATTCTGCGAGGAAAACAAGGATAACTGCAATTTTTATGCAGGACTTAAATCCAAAAAATTATTATTTAATGCTTATCGTATATTTAGTATCGACTACTAAAGTTTGTGGGAGAGTCGTTGCGATGGAAAAACAACGAGTCAAGTTCTGGAACTATGTATTAAGTAATTAAAAATATACATCATGATTGGATAAAAATACAACGAATTTAAATTAATTAACTGATTCAAAGGGCAGCAGTGAACAAGAATTTAAAAATAAACAGAACATCAGTAATTAGGAAATAGAAAAGGAATGCTTAAAATAAATAACGGTTAACGATTAAAATGAATAAAATACAGATAAATAATTTCTACAAAAATACAAATAAATGATTTCTAAAAATATTTACTTATAAACTGTTATTTAATGATTCATTTGCAACTTCTTACAATTGAAAGAAAATAGGAAAAATAATTAAAATGTGATGTAATTGTTATAAGTGGTTATTATTAGCGAAGCAACCACTTCTTAAAGGAATTAAGTAAGAGAAGGCAATCCTCATTAAACGGATTATGAAGGTCTCAGCTAATGCTGGAGGTGTTCGTAGATATGAGATCGGAAGTCGAAACGACGCTCGCCTTTCCCTACATTGGTGAAGAAAGTAATATCCATCTGGCATTAGATTGGTTAATCTTAGTCTTGAGAAAAAAAACTTGATCGACCCTGCAATCTGAAGCCTTGTGTTAACAGACTATTAAAAGGAAATGAAAATAAGAAAATACTTAAAAAACATAAGAATGAGTCCCAAGATTTGTAGCTGTTCATCTGTATTCATTTTATAATAATTATAAAAAATCTTAAGTCACTCCGGTAGCCAAGTGGTAAATGCGCTAGATTGCGGCCTGGAGGAGACGGGTTCAATCCCCGATTCTTGCGGAGGTCGGCAATTTTTTCACCCTAAATTCTTCCCCAGTTGTTTCTACACACTCCTAAGAAGAATGGATATTTTTCGAGGGACTTAAAGGCGGGTGGGCGTCGAGCTGATTACCGACTCCCACCTAATCCCGTTGTTCAGGAAACGCCTTTCGCGACCGCAAGGGCCCACATAGACCATTAGTGGAATTACATTTATAATGATTCTTAAAGGTTCATCAACAGGCACTTTATCTGCTACTTCAAAAACCTATATGAAACAGTTACTTACAGTGCCGCTTATATGAGCGAAGGACATTTATAAAAATGCTAGGTTTTTCACTAATCTGATCCTTCATATTTAAGAAATGATAGAAGATAGATGATTAGACAGATTTGTTTGCTTCTCTCTCATTAATTAGTTGGTTAATTAGTTATGGGGTGAGCGTGGGTGGCAGAGAAGCCGAACCCTGCGACCTGAAAGATCTATTGTGCTATTCCTCGGAAATAAGGACAGACTGAGAGAAAGACTCTCAGAGAAATGCAGGGAAAACGGGAGAACCCCAGGAAAACCTGCCCAGCGCGGATCGCCACCATCAACGAAACCCACATGAGAACCGAACCTCGGTACTCAGAAGTGAGAGGCCAGTGTCTGAGCGACGACGCCAATCGCGCGGATATAATTAACTAATCGGATTCAAATTCGACGTTTTGTGTCTGAAAGGATAGATTGATGGAATCTTTAAGTCCGATAATGAATCCTTTGGATTAACTTTTCTTTATTGATCCTTGTACTCGATTTCATTGGAAAGGAAAGAGTAAAAAATAAAAAATTCAAAAATTCAAAATAGCATGTGTCCTCATGACGTTTCGTAACGTTCTTGGCAATTACTGGACAGATAATGAATGGATATGTTAATGGGAGTGGGAATGCATAAGATTCAGACGAACAGACAACATTTCATAACACTGGCAAACAGTCTAGATAATATCAGAAACTTCTCCTGTTTTACTCAGCATTATTGATCTTGTAAATGATAAAGTTTCTGTGAATGAGACACATAAAAAGTGATTTCATTAAGCGTTAGAACAATTTCTAAAGGTATAGTCAATTAAGTCCATTTGAATTAATGGGTGTTGCTGACATTGATGACTTTGAGTTCAGGTCATTCATTTTAGAACATTTTAATCAACTTGAGCTGAGGGATTTATAGGAAATCTCGTGATCCGAATTCATTGGTGAATGATCAAGTAGCCATTCATTTTGGAACTGTCTAATCTTTTAGAGGTACAATGCAAAACAACCCAATGTTCTCTTTGCATGTTTAACGCCTAATCTTTCTTTCAGATTTCCTAAGCCACTTTCAGAAACAATGAAATTATAAATAAAAACGTTTAAAGTTCCAATTACAATATGAGCATTATAAGAGTCACCGTTGTATTAATGTTTTTTTTTAGCTTTTTTACTTCCAGTGGATTGGTCGGAAATGAAGGCTAAATCATCGATGGGAATCTGGGACAGCTGTTTCATCCTTATTAGGAATCTTCAGCCAAATTTACCCTAGCGGAAGGAATCTGCATAACCTTTTGGACCGTATGAGAGTATCATCTAGGGTAAAACTGACTGAAGATTCCTCATAATAATGAAACAGCTGTCCCAGATTCTCATCGATGATGGCTTAGGTGCGAAAATTTGTTTGTGCATTTCTTTTTAGGTTTTCTTTTTAATGACCACTTGCACGTTAAAGCTTTTGTTCAATTTATCTGTTTCATCTTTCCAGCATATGTAGTTATGAATTATCTTGATCACTGATGATGGAAGGACACGGGTATTTCCCTTAAATATAGATTCTAAAGCTTTTTTTAACCTTTTTTTTCTTGAATATTACGGGAGATTATTTATAATTTATAATTCACTTAAGTTAATACAACGAAACTCGCATGTTAGTCTCAACATTAATTTGAACAAGTAAAAGCTGCTAAAATACGAAACAAGAATTTGAGAAACGAACAACGAAAGACTGCAAAGAGCATGGGTAAGATCTCCATCCTGACCACCTTTACTAATTGTTATTGGATCTTAAACTTAACTAATAATTTAAACCTGTAGACTAAGCTAGAAATTGAATTTGAGGGGTTAACTTAACTCTATTTGACTAAAGAGTAATTATTTGCCTAAATAATAATCCGGAAACCTACGAAGCTTGACTATAGTTTAATTTTCTTGATACGAAGTATTTTCAGCATTAAAATTAATTAAAATATCCAGAGAATGTATTGTTATTTTATCAATTTTCTATGAAGGTAAGAAATGGGCATTTCCGTGGTTTACATTGAAGCTTAAACTTTAATATTTTTCAGATATTTCATTTAATTTTAATGAATATCATGAGATTTGAATCGTAAGTGGAAAAGCGTGTTTCCATAACTGACAATTGTAATTAAGTAAACATCTGTATTAATGGGAATCTTTTTTTCCTAACTTTTGATTTCGACATGATCTTTAATTAGCGTCGTGTTCCCTTGTGACCGTATCTTCGGTTGTAACTAAATTGGCAACATTTTCTAGGAAGTACATCTTAAAATGAAAACATGTTTACAAGGTCTATTGCCTTATATAGTACGAATATTTTAATGAAAATACAAAAGACTTGTTGGAATTCAGAAATGGAAGCTCCAAAACAATGGAAAACTTTAAATAAGAGTCACAAACCAGGCATGAATACATCATGTAAATTAGGAAATCAAAATGGTTTTCCAAATCTTTTTCTTACCGGTATTCATTGTTTTGAGTCATTTCCTACTATTCTCTTTCGGTTTATAGAAGCAGAGGAAATGAAGAGAAAGTCGAGAAACCCGGCTATTCCCTATTCCCCGGCCTTATTTCGGCTCTGGATTAGATCTTCGGCTTCTGATTAACTTTCGGAGGATTATCGAATTTTATGTAATAACATCATTTCTTTTTATTGTATCGTTGCAGCTCCACAGATACCAGAAAGAGCGAAATTTCTACAAGTGAACTCCACTTACATTACGTTAGATTTGGGAACGTGGTTGGATGGTGGTTGTCCTCTCCTCTACTTTGTCATCGAATATAAACTAAAGGAGGAAAACGAGTGGCATGTCGTCTCCAGCAACGTAGAACCAAGGAAGGAGGCAATGACTGTGGAGAAACTCACGCCTGGGACATGGTACAGCCTTCGTGTAAAAGCTTACAATGATGCAGGTGCTAGTACAGTGGAGTATGATTTCCCTACACTGTTAGGATTGTACGGTGAGTGGATTTTACTCTTGACTTTACGGAGAATTAATATCTTTATAACCTATTTATGCTTCGTGTATAACTTAACATCTTAGAGAAATATCCTTAAATAAAAGGAAAGCCTTTTCAGTCAAGCTGAGATCTTGGGAAAGCTGTTTTGAGCTTATTAGGCTCTGATCAGTCAAGGCTACTCAGCCAGTATAGGACCCAAAAGGCGTACAACGGGAACAGATGTATGTTCTTCTCTCGATAGATGCCAAATGACCATTCAAAACCTGAATACAAGAAAATGAAAAACAACAATATATTGTGGAAATCAAATCCTTGGGCAGATTTTCTTTTCGGTTTCTT
>JAFIDM010005346.1:29144918-29159812 GCA_023159025.1 Thereuonema tuberculata | reverse complement strand
TTTATAAAAAGTCAGCATATCCTTAATAGATCTCACATATATTTATATATTTGCTATATAGTTTTCGATATCAAGCACTTTTACAGTTGATCATGACACATATCTTCTGAAAAATCTTCAATAGGTTTTGAATGAAGTAGTTTACTATTCAAAAATAATTCCATCTTTTCTGAATGGCTTTTTATTCAAGTAAGCCTAATGTGCAATTGAGATAATTTTAAGAGTCAATATATAAGGAAATCTTCGGTTAATTTGATTGTGTCTTGGTAGCTATTAAAGTTCTTTCCATCAAGCACTTGAATATCAATGTAGATGTCGATGTTAGAAGCATAAATGGATTCAAGTTAGAATAAACGCTTTTGTTCTGCTAAGAAACAAAGGCCTAATAAAGTTATATATAAAGAAATCCTCCATAACTTCTACGTAAACTAACTTTTATTAATAAAAAAAAAATGAGAATATTTTAAATATAAAAATTTAAGACCAGAATTCTTTTGTTTAAAAGTTAATAACGAATTCCAGTACTTTTTTATCCATCCTTTCGTTTTTTTCTGTAATTTCCTGTTGAGTTTGCTCCTATATTCATTCTTTCCTTCTTTCTTCCTGCAGAGGCCACACGCAACGACATCCGGGGAGCTCCAGGTGGAAATGACTTCAGCAAACGGTTGACTGGCGGAAGCAGTCCGGCTTTCACCCAACTTCCTTCATCTACTTCCGCCAGAAAACCAAGTTCTCCATCAGAGAGTCCCTTCAGTCAACCTCGTTACGACGAACCTGGTAAACATCTTAAATAAAATCGCCGACTTTTTTTTTTTTTTTTTTACCTCCTTTCTTTTGAAAAAAACTGTTTAAATTTCAAATCGATAGATATTGATCGGAATGAACAGGGAATTAGTTGTCAGGTTTCAAAAAGGATACAAAAACTTATTTTGTCTAATATTATATTTTAAAAGAATCGATAAGACCACAAGATCTGTCTTGAAGTTTGTTCTAGAAAAAAAATAATAAATCATTAATTCTGTGTTCTCTGCACGTAGGCAAGAAATATAATAGCTGTAAGTGTATTAGAGGGACTTGAGGTTCTAAATTGAAAACGTCAGCAGGTAATTTTGATTACATTTGTATTTCGGCGCAACGAAGAGAGTCTTGAGTTTCTAGAACTAAAAGTGCAATTAAAGTCTAGCTAGTGATACGAATCTTAAAGTTGAAATAACGCATTAGAATTCATTAATGGAACATCTACGATGAGCAATTATGACTTTCCTCTGTACAAATAAGTATATTGAATAAAAAGGAAATCTACTTTCAGTGAAACAGTTTGTAAAATGTTCATACTGATAGTTCAAAATAAAATAATACAGAAGAAATTTTATTAAAGTTGAAGAAAGGTTTTAAAGAAACTAATATAAAGTAGTTCTTATCGAATATATAACTGAAAAGAATATATATCAAGGAATTCCTCAGTTAATTTGTAGTATTTAAGTTATAATAAATAAATTGTTATTATCTTTATAGTATTTCTTGTAGACCCTAGAAAAGAATTTTCTAATGTAGGAATAGCTTTAACAATTTTAATTTCTAAATTTTCAATGAAATAAATTTTGATTAATGATTACTGAGATTATTGATATATTTCTATTTTACAGGGATTCATGGTGATATTTGCCCATACGCTACTGCTCAGTTGTCTTCTTGCTACACTGAAGATCCAGCCAGCATGCAGTTAAAAACTTTTGCTGTTGGCGGGCATAAGCTAGAACATATGACTACTCAGCAATCTGAGGCTCCTGATGTAATTATCTTGTTTATTATTGTATTTTTAATTTTAAAGGCTTAAAACTTTAATACCGTATTAATATCACATTGAAGAATGACTTGCTTTATGATTAATTTGATCACTAGAAGTGAACACAACAAAAGTTTTCAATAAATAAAGGATCTTTTTCGAAATAAAGAAAAAAGATGAAATTCGGAATAAAATTATTCATTTTATTAACGTTTTTTCCAAAATACATAGGAAACGTTAAAAACATAACTAAGCAAACAAAAGGAGGGCAAAAAATAATTATATATTAAAAAAAAAAATATCTAAATGCTTAGAACCAGTAATGCTATAAGAAATTCTAAGGCAGCTCACAAATTTGCAACTATAAACATTATGCAATGACAGAAAATTCAATAAGCAAAAAAAGATTGAGAACAAAGACTGCATTGCAAAAATAATTTGTGCAATTATTTAATGAAATAACAAAATTAGAAGCACAGAAAACGAAAACATTTATGATAATTTCCAATTGGTTATGGTAAGAAAGAGAAGATTCTCAAACAGAGATTAGCTTAGCTTGAATGGGAATCTGGAATGGTTGTTCCAATCAAAAGACTAATAAAGAAGATTGAATAAATGATTCTTAAATGACGAAAGAAACCCATGTTTCTAATTATCAAATAAATTACAATCACCTTATGGGGATGAATTGAATATAACATAATATATTTTTACATGTTTCGCTCCTTAGAGCATTATCAATATGTCTATAGTTACTCAGAATGTAATATTTTGTAATAATGTAATAATGGAATTTTTTAATAAATAGAAAAAGGAAGAGTAGAAACATTAATTACAAAATTATAAAATGATAAGAAAATAGCTTATTTTGTTGTTAATTTAACTATGTTCACAACTTTGCAGATTATTTTCTTATGATTGTGTCGTATGTAATTATTGTTTCTATTTTTTTTCCTATATTTTTTTCCTATTAATTTTTTTTCCTAAATTGTACTATTATTTTATTGAGAAATATTATATTCTAAATTACTGTATACAGTATCAAAAATACAGTTTTGATAATTCTCCAAGTAGGAGCGGAACATTTAAAAGTATAATTTTATCGCATCATTTGCCTGGAAACAACTTGATCACCCTCCGTACAGTCCCGATCTAGCGCCTAGTGACTACCATTTTGCATTTAAAAAAGCGACAATGATGATGACGTTAAAATGGCCGTGTTGCAGTGGTTATCAAATCAGTCAAATCAGTCAGTGGTTATCAAATCAGATTTCTATGAGGATGGAATTCAAAAGCTGTTTGTATGATATGACAAGTGCCTTAATATTGGTGGAAATTATGTAGATTAAAGTACAGGCTTTCATATAAAAACAAAATTGATAAAAAAAGTACACTCGTATGTTTTAATTTCAAAACGGTACTTACTTAAAAAACCGCCTCGTATATATTCCATTATATGAAATTCTTATCCATGAGATATTTGTTTATTTAAAATGCGATGCTGTTCTAGATTCCCATTTACAAACATTTTCATTTGGAATACAATTTTTTATTTGTCAACTTTTGAAATGGATAAATATCTAAAGAATTTTCTATCATCCATGATTGTCATTGTACTTATTACATTAAGTAATGATTAAGTTGCCGCGCTGGTGTGGTCGAGCGGTCTCAGGCGTCGGTCTGTTGTGAGATCAATGTGCCAGCGCCCGGGTTCAAATCCCGGTAGCGAGCATGGATGTTTCAAAAATTTCCTTTCCTGTGTTCTAGCCTCTTCTTCACTTTCTATTCGGTCTGACGTCATTCCTTAATGGCGTCCTGGGGAAGGCCACGGGAAACCACCCCAGTATCTTTCCCTTGTAATTCTAGGGAGTCTGCTAGGGGTTCGCCGTCTTGGGAATACTAGCGCTCCCTGGAGCCCGGATGCTTCGGCAACGAAGCTCGCACTTCGGTGCGAACCGACCACACACAATGATTAAGTTATACATATATATATTTTGCTATGCTTTTTATGTAATACATTGTTACGAAGCTATTAACATATAATCAAATTCAAAATTGATTATCAAATTGATTCAACAAAATTATTGGTTTTCTTATAATGTACCTGTATTTGGTCACGCTTTTTTTTTACTAGGAATTGACTATTACTTAGCATTAAAAATAAAACAAAACTTTAGATTCAAAATTTTTGGATTTCAACATTGTAATTACCAAAAATGTCAGGAATTAGCTAAAAAAAATATGTGACGATGAATTCGTCTTGCTAAACAACATTTCAAAATCGAATGGCAAACATTACATAATCTCGAAATGAAATTTAAAGTAATGGAAGATCGCACTTTGTGATTTAAGTTTACGTAAGTTGTTTTGAGCATCCGAAGAAGGAATCAATATTATGAGTATGCGATTTGCTGATGTTATCACTTGACTCCAGTTCAAGAGGTCTCTTCAAATATTGACTTCTCTGCCTGCGTTAACCCAGTGTCCAGTTTCTTTTATTATGCTTTGTTATCAAAGACAGATAGTCTGTGCTGGAAATCTCTATTTAAAGCAAACAATTGTGTATACTTTTGAAAACGATATCCCAAAATAGAAAACGTCAAAATGATAAGAAACGATTGACTTTATTAAAATCTGAATGCAGTAACAAGAAATCTTTTACAGAAACGAAGATGGAATATTAGCTGTCCAAAATTTCTCAAAAATAAATAAGATAAAATTATTGAAAAGAATATATCATTAGATAATGGGAAGTTTGTAGAAGTAGGAAGTTTCAAATGGATAAAAAATCAATTCAAATCAGAAACAAACAAGGTAGGGATAGTGATTGAAACCAATCACAGTGCTTCGCAACGGCTTCTCAGTCACCTTTACTTTAGAATAGACTGCGGTGGTGTTGAAAATGCTCGCACGATTCTGTTGGCGACCTTATGCTATCTTACCCACCCCTATTTATATGGAATAATCGTCATTCTTAACTCAAACCTTGTTAATACACTGAATTTCTAATAATGATTTAAAAAAAAAATTGAAGTTGATGAGGGGATCGAACCCACGACCTTCGCGTTATTAGCAGGACGCTGTAACCAACTGAGCTAACAGGTCACCTACAACTGAGCTAACAGAAGCCGTTTCAAAGCATTGTGAGATATGTGTCAACAGACAGACAAACCGGGAATATAAGGCGTCTTTCAGAAGCCTAAAAACGGATTATTCTTACACGAATGCTTTTTCATCAGTTGTTTCTGAAAAAAAATAAACAAAAAATTATACTAATTTCTCAAATTTTCAAAATATGACAAAAAGAATATTTGACTTTAGTTACTCAGTTACAATCAGCCTTCTGAATATTCGATTACAGTAGAGAAATCAAAAGAGTACTTTCAGATATTTAAATACTCCCATTAATTATTCTGGAAGATCGTTATGAAGGCGACAATATTCAACGGTTTCCATATAAATTGATAATATCTGATGCATTTTAATGGATTTTAATTTTTTTCGTAAGGAAATGTTTCGTGAAATCTTGAAATTGCAAAAATGTGTTGAGCATATGATAGGCATATGAGGTAACCTCGAGAAAGAAGGCTCGTTTGATATTCTTCGACATATCTAGCAAGATTAAAAATCTACAAGTTTTCTTAATAATCCGAACATATATTCGTATAAACGTAGAAATTATTTCAAAATAATTTATTATTTAATATCTTAATTTTCATTAATTTAGTTAATAAGCACTAAGATAGAATCATTCTAACTCAACTTTCTTCCATTTGACTCTCATTCTGCAAGGGAATTATTGAAATTATTCTTTTCTTATAAAAAGTTTCTAAAAATGTTGAATTATAACAAGCAAGTATACTGCTGTAGGCAATTTCGGAATACAAATGAAAGTAATAATAATATATTTTCTTCTTAAAATTTTAATTCAAAAAATTGTATAGTTATTGTCATGTTAAGAGGTTATAATGATTAATTGAATTTCCTAAATCCCCTGAACATTTCATCAGTAGGAGTTTCAGTAAATTATTCAATAGTAATTAGAATTAATTGACAGAACCCCTTTATTTACTTGTTTGTAATCCTAATTCTTTTCAATATTAGCACTTCATTTTCATCTGAAACATGAAGCGCATAACAGCTGAGAAAAATGAACGCTAGAAAAAACTTCGAGTTCATCAGAGTTCCAAACAAACCCTCCAGCAATGAGGCTTATGTCAACCTAATCAGGAAATTCGTCAGAAATGTGCCTTTTCCCTGAAAGGCTTCACAGAGAAAGCGATGCTTGGGAATACAATTAGGATCTTTTAGAAATAATGGGCTAAAGTCATAAATAGAATTCAAGAAATTCTGATCCATTTAATTAATTCGTGTAGCTATTAATCGACTTTCAATTCAAGCTTATATTGATATTAATTTGAAAGTAATGCTTTTTCAAATTTTAGATATTTATTGTAGTTAAAAATGCTTTTCTCGGTCATAGAATTACATTGTAATTAATTAAACTCATAATGCATAAATAGTATAGTAGATAATAGAAACAACTCACACAAATGGCGAATTTTCGGAAATTCGAAATGTTTCCTTTTAACAACCATATTCCAAACCAAAATAACTGTTTAACAAAGATACGAATGCAATAAAACAAGGTAGGGAAAGCGATTAGTAAACCAATCACAATGCTTCTCAACGTCTTCTGATCATTGATATTGCTTTAATTTCCTTGTGTTTATTTCCAATAAACGCAACAATTGCGCCTTTTGACAATCACAACAATCACTATAAATGTGATTGTTGCGAATGCAAAAGACGCAATTGTTGCGATTGTTATGATTGTTGTGCAATGAGATTTTAATGATACTTGTTCACAGACGGACAGACAAAACGGGAATTTGTCTGCTGATCTAGATCAAAGACTAAAAGGCTGCACATTGCATTATTCTTTTAATATTGTTGTTGTTTCTTTCTTAATGAAACAATTACAAACAATTTATTAATGAAATAAAAATAAAAAGTCATACTCTTGTAAAAAATTTGGAGCTTTTCGCAAATGTCTGTAGAACATATGAAACAGAATTATATGAGTTATTAAACGATTGGCCTACCTTTTGGAATTTTTTGCAAATTTACTACAATTAGCTAGGAAATGGTTAGTAACATATCGCATCTTGAAAACTTTGTTAGTTTTGTTGCTTTTATCAATGAAATTGTTTAAATTCAAATCTTGAAGTAGAATGTTTAAAAGGAATTCATTATTACTATTAGACATTTTACACCATTATACAAGTTTGCTGTAATTTTTAGTTTAGTCTTTCAAAAGTTTCCTTTCATGATTTTATTTTACTTTCTAAACTTAAAGTTTAATTAAATAATATTGTTAGTAGTCAGTAGATACTGAATGATATCCAAATCCAATTATTTTATATTAAATACATTTTATATTAAACAGTAATATTATCATTTTTTTCTTAAATACACACATTTTAATATCAAAATTGTAGTTGTTAAAAAGCTATAGTTATAGATAAATGTAACAAAAAAAATATTATTAAAACGTAAGAAATAAATACATAAATGTAAGAAATACCGTTGCTTAAAAAGTTAAAATAATATGAAGCAATTGAGAATCTTTTTCATATAATAGGTTTAGGCTGGCAAATCTCCACAAAGACATTACAGAATAGTGTCTGCGAAACTTTTGGGAGCTGTATGTGACTGTTTGACATATGATGGGCTCGGGGAAATTTGTGGGATGAGATGAAATTTGATGATTGTTGGTACATGGATAATAATAATTTATAGCATAGTAATAATTTATAGCATTTTTAGCAACAATTTATATAAAATTTTATAACAAAATGTGCTTGGAACAATAAAAACGTGTTTGTAAAATGTATGTCTTGCCGCTCTCAAACATCTCAAATTTATCGTATGTGGCTCTTAAGATAATTGAGTTTGACCACCCTAGTATATAACCGAAATGTGCACAGCTTTGCTGATTAAACAAATCATCTATTTTAATGAGTGTTATTTCATTTTTTAACATAACTCTGTAATTCTTCTCAGTTTATTTCACATTTTAACTAACTGTATTAATTTTGTAAGCTGATGTTGGATCTTTAAAGCTCTTACAAATAAAAATTTGTAATGTCTGTAAACATACTGCCATTGTTGTCAGCATAAGAATCCCTGGACCATAATCTCATTGATAAGAGGGAGCTGACAGCCAATGAAATCATTTATAACTGTTTGCATAAATTTTCATTTGTGAATTATCCATTCTTATGAATATCAGAAAATGTTAATGTGAAAGTCTTGGATTTATGAATTGAAATTAATTATTTGAAACATAAAACCATAGCAGTATTTGCACTTGTAAAATCATACCTTCTCTTAGGAGAGACCAAAGAAAGGGCAGTGTAAGTGTTACGGTTATCAAATGTAATCAAATAATATATAATTTTGCTAAGATAATTTGTTGATATATCTACTCAATTTTGTTTTTGTTTGAAGATCTCAATTGTTATTGCAAAATTATAGTAATTTTAATACCTTTTTTTTCTATTTCCTTACAGACTGCAAGAATTTACGCCAAACCTGTTAAACTTTTGAAATCTTCAGACAACAATAAAACTGAAAATAACGACAGTAAGTATCATTTGATATTTACAAAAAGAAAGACAAATTTCTTTTATAGATGCATATAAAGACATCTATTATCGGAAAGTTAAAATGTACTGTCAGCAAGAAGTTCCATTATCACTTTTAGGAAACATACTTCTCACTTATTAATTAGAAAAAGTTTAAAAAATGTTGAATTTTTTTTTTTAAAAAAAGGCAGAATTCAAAGATTTAAAATATAAAATTAATATAATGATCAATAGCTGTAGATAGAAGCTTGTTGGAAAAAAGAACCTTATGATATTAATAAAACTTTAAGAAAGTGAACAAGTTTTCTATATTTCTAATCCAGAAGGAATGTTCATTTTATTATTTACTTATTTTATTAAATTTTACTTATTTCACATATTAAAACAACACAGTCCAATAAGATTCAAAATGAGGTATCTGAATCTACACTCTACTGCACTTCTGGATCAGGAAATGCTTTTAAATCCACTGTATTTGGAAAAGTTGTTTCAGACATTTAACGAAGGCCACTGTTCCTCTAAATTAAATGAAGTTTACTAGCTATAAGGCAATAGACACAATTATATAACATCTTTTAGATGCTATTGTAACACATTCTTCTGGTATCTTAAACAAAGTTTGTTGTCAAAAATTATCAAACTAAAATGATTATTGAAATTGCTAACAAAATAATTATTTTGTTATTAAAAGAACTGCGAACAACTTAATTTCAATTATCTACAACAATTCCCCTACTGAACAATATACTGCTGTTCTCTCGTTGTGGTACTTGTTACTTGAAATATTTAGATCACCTAATATTTGCGACTTCCTTCAAAAGTTCAAAATTATATTTTGAGAATTACAAATGACAACAACTACTATATCAATCAGCGTTTTGCTTAAGTAAGCAATGAAATGAAAACTAAATAAAGAAAGTGGAATTCAAACACAAACTCCATTAACAAAACTTCAATATTTCGTCCTTTATTTCCAGGACTTTCTCAAGATTCCACATCTTTAAAACATAAATAACGAAAAATACAAAACATAAATGGAAGGAGAAAAAACTTATTTCTCATCCCTAACAAAATAAAAATAACAAAATCTCATTAGCGAGATCTTACATTGTGAAATAAACAATTGAAATCAAATATAACCATAAACAATTGAAAACAAATAAACAATTAATTTAAAAATTAAGTACAACAATCAAACATATAAATAAACGTTAATAAACATGTGAACTATTATTTAACTAATCTTTAAAAATGCTTTTCAATCTCTTGTTTTTCATTAAAGATTTCCTATATACATTTAAAGATACCTTGTTAACTCTTGTTCTTGTTAAGTGACCTATTCTTATTAAAACATGTGCTACAATTTATTAAACAAAATTCTAAAGCGAATCTTTTATACTCATCTGTGACTTAATAATTTAAATGAACCGCAGGATGAAAGTATGCGTAATCACAGAATGGAATAACTTACAAAGGATATTTTAACTTTATTTAAAAAGTAAATGGTTAGCAACAAATTTCTATTTGTATAAATTTATATATTTAGATTATATTTCGATGTTTAGCTAGATCATTATTATGCTCAGTATTTTCTAGGGAAACCGAGACGAAAGTAAAAACCATATGCCCAGGAAGAAATATTAAATGTGGAATTATACTAATAATTTTTAGAAAATGATGTATGATTAAATGCAGCACATGTTTTTTGTAGGGTAATTAAAAAAAAGAATTCAACATTTTCAGTTACATAGTAGCTTCTTAAACTTTATAAATCACATATAACCAAATTACTCTGTAATATTAATCAGAAAGTGTTCCATTTTTTTTACTTAGCTTTTATCTGTATTCAGTTTTATTAAACTTAAAGTATTATTTTTAATATGTTTTATATAAATTTATTCTATGTACATAACGAATTTTATACGTGTACATTTGTTCTTTTTTCTCCAGTAATAGATAAAAAAAATTCAAAACCAGACCAAGAGATTAAGCAGGTTTGGATCTCGGATAAGCATGAAACGGCGAAATCGTCACCCCCTCATGTGAAGGGTACGAATTCCTTACTGCCCAGTGCTCCCCCCGCCGAATACGATAGTTCTCCTACAGATTCTGACACCCCTGAGCTGGGTTTCCATAGGAAATCGGTTTACACTGACGAACACCCTCGTCCACGCCTACGTTGCAAACCACTTCACAGGAGTAAGAGTGAGTATCGATATTTTCTCGTTTCCTGTTCTTAGTTTACTGTAGTGCTTCATTTTACGGTTTAAGACAACATTCTTTAGCGTTGCCATTTCAGGTTCGTTTCTTAAAATAGTATATATTTATAGAAACAAAACTGTCGTATTATGCAAAAGATCATCACCAAAAAGAATGATCTCAAATTTATAAGATAACATTATATATTATTTCTCAAAGATGTTTTGGTGTCGGTACGCCATATCTCCCTTCATACTTCATCAAAATCAATGATTGAGGCACCATTTTGAAGATTACGTTCGCCGCTAATGAAAAAAAAATAAACAAAGTACATACCGTATTTCTTCTTCATCTCACTCCTTCTAGACATATTGTTAATCATCATCATCATCTTGTATCATAAAATAAATGTAAAATTAAAAATAAATTTAAAATACATTTATTAGACAGGAATTTTCGAAGAGATTATTTCCTTCTCTTCTTCTTCAGCTACAATCATTTTTAACAAATATGGGAATTGAAAATCATGATATTATAACATTTCATTGTAGTAACTATCATGTTAACACTTATTCTTACATTTAACACTCATCTATTCTTACATCGAGATTGTTTAATTATTAAAAAATATGGGAAGTGAAAATTATGATATAACATTTCATTTTAACACTTCATCTCATCTATTCTTACTTTATTAATACAATGAGATTGTCTAATTAAATCTCTCGCCAAGTTTGCAATAACATTACTAACCTCAACACCATTGCTTCTATTTATATTTTTATCTTTGGTATTTCGTATGTATAAACTTTCAATTGTTTTTTCTCATTCCCATATTTGTTAAAAATGATTGTAACTGAAGAAGAAAAGGAAATAATCTCTTCAAAAATTCCTGTCTAATAAATGTATTTTAAATTTATTTTTAATTTTACATTTATTTTATTATATAAGAAGATGATGATGATTAACAATAAACAAAGTGTTGAAAATTAATGTTTTCGTTAAAAAAAATATATTTTAAAAACCTTTTTATAAAAATGGAGAAGGCGCCATCTATTGACAATGTGTTTAACTAACATACACGACAAAAGAAAATGTTTCTCAAAGGTGGTTTTTTTGTTGCGAGTTATTCGCACGGGTCAACTAGTAATGTTAATATTTCCTTTAATGTTGTCAAAATCTTAATGCTATTTTCAAGTCACTTGCTATATTTTTGCTTGAAGAAAATTTTCTGCAACGTATAATTGAATTTTGACTCATTATTTAATACTCGCCGATATTTCAATATGTAATAAGTTATAATTATTGTTAGATTGTCTGGCATGGTTTATCAAACTTTTCATATAACATGGTTTTAGAGATGGGTCGTAGATCACAATCGAATGAGATAGTATCAGTAAGATAGTGAAATGATAAGGAGTTCGGTTCAATTAATAGTAAAACAGATTTAACTTTCTTAAGTGTTACTTACTTAAATGTCACTATTCCCAAGACCCAAAACTTAAAAAAAAAAATGATTTGTATTTTAAACATAAAATTTGTGCTTTTATGCTTAATGCTTGCATGCTGATATTTTAATAAATTGCTAATATTTTAAAGATGAATTAATGGAAATCCCGGCAAGTACTAAATAATGAGTCAAAATTCAATTAGACGTTGAATAAAATCTTCTTCAAGCAAAAATATAGCAAGTCAGATGAATATAGCATTAAGATTTGATAACTTTAAAGGAAATATTAACATTGGCTAGACCTTATAAATTTGAGACTAATTTCTTTAATAATTCTTTTTGGTGATGATCTTTTGCATAATAGACAGTTTGTTGGTTTCAAATTTAAATATTTCATTCACGATGTGAGTTTACTTTTGATTAATGGTTGTACAATATTGTAAACTTAAATATAGAATTAAAGGAAAACTTTAATATATAAAAAACTAATAGTTTACTGGCTTTCAGATCAAAATTGATATACCTACCAAGTCAGTGACATTTTAAAAAAATACAAATACAAAATAGATGGAAGTAGAAAAACCTTATTTTGATATTGTTGTTATGTAAATGATTAAAATTTACATAAATCAATAAACATGATTAATTACAATAAAAATTAAATGTGCCTGTTATACAATAAGCAATAACCCAAGAAGGCACCAAAGGCATCAGAGGCGAAATTTTTGTTTACCTTTGGTGCATTCTTGGTTTATTGCTTAAACATGATTAATGTTGCTGATCAAGCACTGATAGCAACTTGATAAATAAATTACGATTCCTATAACTATATGTATCTTTTCTCAAATATTTCTATGATACGTTAACCATCAAAATTTTTCATTTCTACTTTTCCTTGATGAAAACGTTTTAATGTTTCATTGTTATATAATATTTCACAGTACAATCTTCCTTTTTATCAAGTAACTGTGGATAGACAATTACAAAAAAGATATAATAAAAAATTAGTATTTACTTCAGCTTTTAAACAACTAAATGTATTTTAATAAAGATTCTGACATTTTCTTCTGGCTCCCACGCAGATAAACTGCCTTAGTTTTTTTTTTCTTTCTTTGAACTCAAGAGTTCAGAGTCCTCATCGTAATCCGGATAAGAAGGAGTTTGCCCCCGAAGGAGTTTGCAATCCCTTCTTTTTCAGGAAGGATTAAGCAGACACTTGTAGGCTTACTTCAGATGTAATTTTCTTAAATTCATTAATTTTCAACTTTTCACTTTTCTTGTCTTTCAGATTTAGTTTAAAACTTTTACATATTTTTCTGCTTGGCAACGTGCTCGTAAAACAAGAAAGAAAAAAACTCAATCAATTTTTTAACCACCAATGGTTATAATGTGTCAAAATGATAACTGTAACTATATAACTATATTAGTTGACCCGTGCAAATAATTCCCAACAAAAAAAAAAAAATAATAATAAACAAATCCAACAGCTGTCGTGCATGTTAGTTAAACATATTGTCAATAGATGGCGCCTTCTCCATTTTTATAAAAAGGTTTTTAAAATAAAGTTTTTTAAACAAAAACATTAATTTTAAACAATTTGTTTATTTTTCGTCATTAGTGGTGAACGTAATCTTCAAAATAATGTCTCAGTCATTGATTTTGATGAAGTATTAAGGGAGATATGGCGTACCGACACAAAAACATCTTTGAGAAAATTAATAATATATAAGGATGTACATAGGTTATTTTTCCTGCAGAAAGTTAGTCTCAAAGAGAATCTTCAGAAAATTGAGTTTACTGTAGCGTTACTAGGCAAAACCTTCCATAAAATTCAAATGATTAAATTTAACCCCACCCCCCACCCCCACTAAATAAGCAATATTTTTTATTTTTGACTATTGTCCCTATAGATGAAATAAATTAAAGAGATGGTTAATTTTGTTTGTTTGCTTAGTTGAGCAAACCACTCTCGAGCAAGAACACAATGTTGTTTCCTGTTTCGAAACCAGACAATAAATTCGGAATAGCCAAATAAAACAGTAACAATAAAGACGGTGAAATTTAAATTCAGCAAAATGAAATCAATGCAGAGTTGCTTTCTGCATGGGAAAAGATTTCTCGGACTAGTCGCACCATCTAGTGGAAAAATGGGGAAGTCTCAAGTTCAGTTAATTGCCGCTAGGTGTTCTAGTTTAACAAATGAACATTAGCATTTGTTGGAATGCAGTGGCGTTTGAATAAAATTACGAAGATGATAGTGTTAAAAGGTTTTTGATATAAAGTAACTAATGAAAACAATTAAAAAAAAAAAAAACCCTTGTTTTAAATCAAAATTTAATATCAATTTTCAGGCAAACATTTGAAAAAGATAAAATAAATAAAATGGAAATCAATGTTGCTATCATTATAGATCCCCTTTTCAAATGTGAACCAGATAGTAAATTTGAAAAAGTAATGGGAATTTGAAATAAATAGCAATGTATTGCAAGACTTTCAAATGAACTTTAAATAGTTAAACAAATTATTTTTATTCTGTCCGAATGCTTTGGCCCTAAATAAAATTGTCCTTAACAGTAACGTAGATAAAGTAAAAATCCAAATACTGCATTCTCCCAAAATAAAAAAAAATATATATCACAATATTAATACTTGAGGTACAAAAGGACTTTAGGACCTTAAGAAAAGTGCATCTTCAAATAATCACCGGTATTTAATGAGATAATTCATAAAAATAAAATTTCTTGAAATTCAGTGCATTAATATTACTGAAGAGCAATCGTACTTTGCCCCTTATGTAATAGTGGCCCTT
>JAFIDM010005346.1:29131064-29144518 GCA_023159025.1 Thereuonema tuberculata | reverse complement strand
CTTTTAATTTAGATTTGTGGAGGTGCCATATTTTTTCCTACTTCCATATCTATTCACCTCTGTAATGAGACCTTGTGTGTTTATAGTGACTATTCTCAACTGATGATCGCCAACTAAGCGAAAAATGGCTGTCTTGAGATATCACATGTAATCACTGGTGTTACCCTTTTAGTTAAAAATTAAATATTATCTATAATTTTCAATTTATTGTATGTAGGAGTTTTTCAAATACAAATCCCTTTAGAAGAAATTCTTTTTATTTACTTTATTGAGTTTACTTTTAAAAAATTGAATTTATTTACTTATATGAAAGATATTTTTTTCTATTTTTAAGGAATTCAAGTCCTGAAAGCACACCAGAAGAGACGTCTTATACCATTCGAGATTACATAGGCGTTCCTCCCGAATTTTCAGACAGATTTGCCAATTCTGAAAATCCTGGACAGAAAGGAATAAAATCACAGGCTAAAGAAGGTAAGGTATTTTGTTTAGTTACATATGCAAAGATAAGTTGATTACCCGAATTTCTTCCACACATATGAATTTACGAACCAACTAAATAAGTAAGGAGTTGTTTTTATATATTTAATAGGTATTTCTTATATGCTATTAATAACTAATGTAACAAAACATTTAGTAACATACACTCATGCCTGCTAATGGGTTGCTCATATAAATGTAGTGAAAAACTAGATTACCAAGGAAAGTTACGGTTTCTTCATTTATGTAAAAACAGTTACAAAATCTAAAATATATAAAGAATTCACTAAAATACAGATATAAGCATAAAATGTAAGCAGACATAGGGAAAAGAGATAAACAATATAGTTGAATGTTTCTGAAACAATGATAAAATAATAAAATGAATCGCAATTAGAGATTGTCTCTCATTTGGAAAATTATATTGCTTGAAAAACTGCTCTCGGGATGTTCTTTGCCCTTATTCCAGCATTTTGAAGCCCTGATAACTTTTCCTTTAATTTTATTCGTATTTTTTTTTTCATGTGGAAAAATTACAGCATGTGTTTTTTATTTTTTTATATTTGTTTATATATTTAGTATGGAAATAGAGAAGGAGAATCAGTGGATACTTTAAAGAACTCAAAGATTTATTCTTAAAAATGACGATTGTTTGCAATATGGGGAATGAGAAGAAGAGTGAGGAAGATGCGTGGTTAAAATGAATGGATCAGGATGAAAATACAATGATGCTGAAGAATGAAATGTAATAAGACCTATACGTTTTCTCTTCTAACATTACCTGCTGTTTTCAGTTTAAGATTTAAGTATTTATCATTGTTTTGTTTTTTTTGGAATTAATGAAAATAGTTCATGGAAAACATATAGATAAATGTCGATTTCACAATGGAGATTTCAAAAGTAAACACTAGAAAAGATTCGATGTCTTGAATGTTAGATAGTTGACTGTTTAATAATGAATGTGGAAACTAGAAATTCCAATGCAAGCAATCTGCAACGTTGACTAATTTTGTTTTATTCTGAGGCTTTGTTTATTAAATGACTATATCCTTATTTTATTATTATTTTGTTCGTGTCAGAGCTTAGTATCTAAGAAAATATGTTTTTTTTCTACCATTCACTATATTAAAATCTGAATGATTAAGAATAGTTCTACCTTTGGTTTCTTGAAATAATAATAAAAATTATATGATATAAACAAATAAGGTTTTGAAATTAATTCCATATCATAGACTTCAAGTATATTGAACAATATTGTAAATGGACAAAATTCAATGGAAATATCTTATATCTCCAGATAGAGACAGATTTTTTTTTAAAAAAATTATAATAAGTATTCTTGATTTGTGCAACTTGAAACAAAGATAATATTTGGTGAAATGAAAAAAAATAAGTGATAAGTACAAATAAAATAAACTAATTATACTAGTTTACTAGTTTTGGACGGAATAAATGTAATTGATTAACAATACAAGTTCTTCCGTTTGTGTTTTTATGTTAAACTGTTACAAAATGTTATGAAAGTGAAAAATTTAATGCTTTTGTTTCTTTGCAGACTCTCGACGACCAACTTCTTTAACACTTGCGGATGAAGAAGAGGAATTGATAGCACTATTAAGAAGGTATCGCAATCACTGTTTTTCTTTTCAAATCGATGTTCTTTAATTCCTAGAAAACACGAATTCCATGATACATTATTTAATTGAAAATGAAAACAGATTCGTGATTAAAAGCGCATAGCAATATTTCGACTGTAACATTGTTAATTTTTTTGTTATAGTATTGTTAAGTAACCCCCTTTTTTTTTGCCTCATTCGTTTAATGTGTTTAATTGGTTAATCTCAAAAGTTTCGAGTCTTGAAATAACATATTTGAAAATCCAAGAAGAAATAGTTTTTCCTGTGGCTAAATGCTTTTCCTTGCTACTTATCATCGTTTAAATACATTTATATATATTTCGACAATAAATATCAGAACAGCACTAAGACAAGAGAGAACTTAGAAAAATCCTTTGAATCGAGAATGCGGGGTATTTATTTTGAAGCTATTATTTTTAATCACTAACAATTTGCTAGTAATTGTAAACGGCAATCCATTGTCTACGTATCTAATAAAAAACGTTTAATAATAATAATAATAATAATAACACGCGGGAAGACTACGAATTTGGAGGGTTTTGAACTGGACCATGGGTTGGCCATCCAATCCATGGAAGAGGGAGAGACCTACAAGTACCTGGGCTTCCAGCAAGCGCGCATCATTGACAACGCAAATATCAAAAGATAATAGCTGATTTTCGCTCCACATTCAAAAAAAGAAAAAAAAGAAATCATCAATTACAACAAAGTCCTAAATTACAACTTAGTCCAATAGTTTTTTCCAACTCAAACAAAATGAGTGAGTATTTACAACTACAGATTAAATGTGTAGTAAATTAATGAAATTAGAGGAATTACGATGCCAGTCATGCGGTTCAGAACAATGCATTAACTACGCTAGGGAGAGTGAAAGAGCTGATATTTCCACTCCTGCAAAGAAGGAAATATGGAAATGCGATAAATGCAAAAAGATAACTACTCGTAATAAGAAAACAACGAATGATACAAGCGCAGAAGGTGAGAATTCCAACATTTCTATTCAAAAATCGCTGAAAGACAATCCTTCTCCCCTCAGTGAGAATATGAACCTAACCAGTGTCAACCTAGAGGCTGATATGGGACAGACCATTTTAAAAGAATTATTTGAAATCAGAAAATCAATATAAAATCAGAAAATCATTTGTTAGCAAGCAATATGAAGACATCTTAGAAAAATTACAAGCTTATCAAGATAGTCAAAAAGATATTGTAAAAAATATGAAAAAAAATGGAGCAAGAAAATAATACATACAAAGAAAGAATCCAGCAACTGCAATTCAACGTCGAAAAACTAGAATCTCAGCAGAGAATAAAATAACATTGAAATAATAGGGGTCGAAGAAAAAGAAAATGAAAACTTAGCAAACGTAATAAAAAACAATGTAAATGTGATAAATATTAAAAATACTATTGAAAAAAATTGACGTTTATCATAGATATGGCAAAATGAACACGATCAAAAGTAGGCCCGTTATTTTCAAATTTATAAACAGAAAAGACAGAGATATTTGACTCGCTAACTATAAACTACATAAAAATATAACAAATGCAAACATCTTTAACAATAAAAATGATAGGAAAATTTATATAAATGAAAATCTAATCCAAAACGTAAAAAAATTATTTTGGAAAACAAAAATGGAAGCAAAATCGAAAACCTATAAATTTGTTTTTTTTAAAAAATAACAACATATTAACAAAAAATGAAAAGTCAAAAATTCTAAAAATTCAATGTGAAGAAGATATGAAAATGTAATCTTAGAACATACACATATAAAAAAAAATCCTTATGTTTGAAACACATAAGAAAGAAAATCATAATCAAATTGAACTAGGTCAGGTAAATGTAATAGATAATATAAATTCATGGAATCCTAAAAATAACACAAACAATGTAGTATATCTGAAAATCAGAAGTCTCAGATCAAATTTTCTGTACCTAACCACAAACATTGACACTAACATTGAATATTTAGATCTAATTTAGATCTACTACAGTAGTAGAAGTTAACATCAAAAAAGATGAATACCTCTTTTCAATTTACGTGGTTTTAATAACGGTTTCAAATTGAGAACAACTTCTAGAGGCGGTGGTATCCTTATTTTCTATAAGAATATATACATACTCCGTAATCACTGTAAATTCCAATTCAATCACTTAGGAAAGTATGATCTGTATAATTAAAACTAGCACTCCAACTCTGAATGACTTAGTTATTTATGCTATCTATAAACCACCTCACACGAATAAAAATTTATTCAATAACGACTTAAAAAAAAACTTATCGGAAATTAAAACAACACAAATTCAAGTTTAATTATATAGGTGATTCTAACATAGATATTGGGGAAAAAATACTAAATAAAACTACTAAATAAAATAAAATATTTACAAACTTTTTATAACTTTGGTTTTATAAACCATACATATAAAACCACCAGAAGCGTAACTACAAAAAAAATCCATCCTCCAATTCTTGCATTGATCATTGTTTCTCTTATACTAAGAATACTGAAATTGTTGCAAATAGAATGGGATATCTCCGATCACTTCAGCATTTTACTTGAACTAACAAAAAATAGCAATCATACATCAAAATGTCAAAACAAACAAACTAAAAGAAAATATCCATTAGACGAAGAATATTTTAATAATAATATTATTAAATTACTTTTGAAATCAGAGCAAATTATGATCAAGACCCGAATAAGTACGTTAATAAATTTCATAAAATTATCAAGAAAGCTCATAGTATTACTCAGAATAAAGAAAATAAAGAAAAACCATATTACAGATCAAAAGATTTTAACAATTATACATATAAACAACTTTGAATGAACCAGAAATTCTAAAACATGTAGATGAAAAAAATAAATTATTTAAAAACTATAAAGGTAATAAATCTAATAAACGATAGTAACTATTGTACCAAAGTAAAAGAAATTGGTTAAAAAATTTTATAAACAAATAAAAAAGCTATTATAGAAACTTAAATAAATAATGACCAAAACTCAAACATTAACTTATGGAAAATTATTAACAATGAAATTCATCATAAGCAAAAAAACTCTGAAAAAAAAAAATAAATAAACTTATGGAAAATTATGATATTGAAATCATTTTCAGAAATTTCCATAAAATTTTTACTCAAAAAAATGTGCTTAGTAGAATTTTAAAAACACAAAATAAATTAATATATGAGAATAAATTTTCTGTAAACTCTATGGCTATCTTTTTTCCGAACTTTCATGATATATTAAATAAAATCAATAGGTAAAAAACACAATTTTCTGTTGTAAGCGACAATATTACGTTAAATGAAATTCTAATTGTCGAACTTTTTAAAAATATTTATAACACGGGTATTTACCCAAATCTTTGGAAAATTGGACAAATCATTCCTATTTTTCAGGGTGGAAATGTTACTAATTTTGATAATTACAGACCGATATCTTTGCTTTCCAATGTATCTAAAATTTTCGAAAGCTACGTATCTAATGCTATATATATTTTTATTAAAAAAATTAATATCTTAAGCAAACATCAGGACGCATATCAACCTAATGATAGTACTATTAATTTACTAAAAACCTAATTGAAAATGTAAATGTCAATTTAAACAAAGGTAATATCATCTATATTATGTTTATTGATTTTAGCAAAGCTTTTGATCACAAATTACTTTTACTTAAGTTAAATCCAATGGGCTTAAGAGATAAAAATTATAAATTAATAAAAAGCTATTTAAAAAACAGGAAGTTTAGAATTAAAATCAATAACACTTTTATTAATGTATATAATATTAAATCTGGTGTTCCTCAGGGATCGAACTTAGGACCTTTATTTTTTAATCTATATATTAACTCAATCAGTAATTGTATTAAATTCTCAAATATTTATATTTATGCTAACGACGTTCTTCTTATCTCTAAGGATAAATATCAATTACAAGTTAAAATTTCCTCAAAACGACTTGAATAACATAACTGAATGGACAATAAATAACAAAATGAAAATTAATTGTAATAAAATAAAATAAATAAAAATTATTATTTTTTACTTCATAGCAATTTTGAAAAATATCTTTGAAGTAAATAATGCAAAAAAACAATTTTAACGATGGAAAAACAACTAGATACAATTAGCTAAGAAGTTTTAATATTACTAAATTAAAAAATAAGTTTGGTCAAAGATTGAAAAACCAAATTAAATATAAATTAATTAGTCAAAGAAATTGGGAAATATACAATTTAGAAAAATTCAAAAATATTAAACACACAAAAAATCAGTTAACATCTGATATAATTGATGAAAAAAATAACTCCTAATCTTAACTACACTTAATTTTTAAGTACTTATATCAAAGTATCAGCACCTGTACCACAGGTATTCTTAATATAAGTATACCTAATAGGACTGGTAAACCTAAAAAAAAAACTGCACTCAAGAACACATACCGTGCTGGCATTCAAAACATCCTCAAAACACAACTCAACACCAGAAATAAAATTAAAGCCATCAACACTTTTGCCGTCCCTACACTAACATATTTCTTCGGCATAATTCCATAGACAAACACCGAACTCGAAGCACTACAACGCAGAACACGCACTTTATTGACGGAACACAACATACACCATCCCAAGTCCGCCACGGAAAGGATGGCTCTTCCCCGCAAGGACGGAGCCCAAGGACTCATCAACATCATCATTCTACACGACAAACAAGTACACACACTTACGGAACACTTCCACCAAAGAGCACAACATTCCTCAATCCATTTAGCCATTGTCAAGGCTGACACACACCTGACACCCCTGGACTTCGAAAACCTTTATCCAACACTCACCACCCCCGACACCCACACTCAGCAGCTGCATGAATCATGGGCTCATAAGGAACTCCATGGCAGACATCGCCATGAACTCAGCCAGCCTCATGTCGACATGGAAGCGTCGAACAGATAGCTAACAAATGGTAAGCTGTTGGGGAGACCGAAGGGTTCATGATCGCGATACAGGACCAAGTCATCCCCACACGCAACTACAAGAAACACATTCTACACAACGCAAACACACATGACGACAGATGCAGGAAATGCCACACTACGCATGAGACGATCGACCACACAATATCAGGCTGTTCCCTTCTCTCCCAAACAGACTACCTCCACTGACACAATCATGGAGCGTCGATCGTTCATCAACAGCTAGCACACAAACACTCACTTATTAAGAACACGATCCCGTACTACAAGTACACACCACAAAGCATATTAGTCATCCTCACATAAGCTATACTGGGACTGTCCCATTCACATAGACAAAACCATACATCACAACCGACCTGATATCACACTTGTTGATAAGGTCAACAAAGAGACCTATCTCATTGATACTGCAGTGCCTATCAATAAGAATATGCAGGAAACTCACGCAAACAAGATCAGTAAATACGCCGACCTAGCACACGAGCTCCAGAAGCAATGGCGGCAGGACTGAGTACGTGTTGCACCCATCGTTCTGTCCGCCACTGGTCTGGTGCCTTGCACCACAGACCACAGCCTCAGCACACTAGGACTTCAGAAAAACACTTACGCATAACTCCAGAAGGCTGTGGTACTCAACACAACACGCATAGTTAGAAAATGTAACACAACCACTCATCATTCTTGCAGATATCTTTATGCTTGGCAATATGTGCTTTGGTCATTGACCTGCCTTGTTGTCTTTGCTGGAGAAACCCAAGGTTTGAAACTTCTACATAATAATAATAATGATATTGGATTTATTGGAGTACGAGCAACATTTGCTATGCTGCCCGAAATCGGCTGCAATTAGAATGTAAAATATCTGAATGCTTCAACTTCTAGCGAATCCATAATTGACTTTATTTTTGAATAAATTGAAACATTACAGCCTGAAACAAATAAAATGTAAGTGGTGCGTGAGCTTCAAACTAGCGGACAGAAATTCATAAGTATAAAAGAATATTTATATTTATGCTTATCAAGAGGCTTTCAGCTATATTACATAGTTAGATTTATATAGAAATATTTTAGTAGTTCACATCTCCCTATAGATTTCAACAAAATCACTAGGCAGATAAAATTTTGAATATTTATTTTCCGTTAAAATTTCAACTTTAAAAAAATAAAATAGTTTGGGATAGTAATGTCTACTGGGATTTTACAATAAGCGTATTTTGGCAGTTTTTCCCCCTAACTCAATGAATATTTACCCGGAAACAAAGATAATATTTTTTATTTATAAGACTTGAACCTATCTGAATTTCAATTTCCGAGTAGTATCTTGATCGAAGACTGACTGCAACTGCACTTCAACTTTCATCGCTATGATATATAAAACATTCTTCTTAACTAATAATATTGTGCGTTAAATTTGATTGCGGCTTAAACGGGTAATTGTTTACAGAATTCTTCAGCTTTTCTTATCTACGCAAAACAATACGTAATCTGTATTATTTCACTTTTTTGAATACTATTGAGTGTGTTCTACATATTAAATATAACTTCACATAATGTTCTTCCATAAATTCTTCACTCTGTAATAACGACAATATTTCGAATACTCTGATCGATTATTGTTCTTTAGGTCGAAAAAGAAAGAAATAAAATTATTTCTTTCCTTAAACACAAAAAGAAACAATGAATATAGAAATTCCAAATTATAATCGATAAAAGTTAAAATTTGATATATTACATCTTTATAATATACTTCAATTATTGAATTACAATATAAATTCCCAATTACTGAATATAATATAAACCAATTATTAAATAACAAATAAGAAATATTGAAATGCTTTTTAAAAATTCTGACAATGAAATGGTATAGTTACATTAATAATAACAATAATAATATGTTACAAATGTTGTTTCTTCAAATTTTTCTTGTTCAAGTATTTCTTAAAAATTCTGAGTGACATACCAGAAACTTGTCCTTATTAAAACATTAATTCGAATTTGTATAACATGATTCAATAAACAATCTACCTAATTTATCATTACATTTATAGATTACTTTAGCAATGGCGTCCGGATTGTGATTAAATTTTATTGCATGATATGCCCAGTCCGACAAATTTGGTTGTTTATTTTTAAAAGCTCTAATGTGTTCTGATAATAATTCTTTCAGTGTCCATTTTAATTTCACCAATTTTAAAAGGCTAAAGGCATACCATTTTGTTAAAGTGGCATTACTTCTTTTAGACGAATACATTCGTAATAAATTTACTTTTTTAGAATAGAATAAATTTTGGAAAAGGCCCCAGATCATAAATGAGAAATTTGAGTGTGACTTAAGAAACATTTTGGGAATTTTTTGTAACTTATTAATGTAGCTTTGTTTTATTGTTTACCTTTCCCTTATCATATATAAAGTTTAAAGATGCTAACTACAGATACGAATTCTAGAATCAATGTTGAATAGAGTGCTTATTGATTTTTGTTATTGTCCTCAGTATTTTAATGCTTTTATTGTTAATTTTTCTAGGGGTCCAACATCTGCAACCAACCCTTCGGGAAGAGAAGAAATCATAACTAGAACTTGATGTAACTACTGTACTTGAATCCTAGTGCTAAATAACAGATCATTACAGAAACGGAGCAATCTCTGTATGTTTGTGTGTCTGCAGTATTTGTGTTCAGTACCGAACATTCCTGGCACTGTTTACTACAATACGGAAGTATGGACAACGCCGCCATCATAGAAGATGATGGAAAACTTCATGCTGTGGTTTTAAAGCAACGTAACTCTAGGATACGAGGCAGTGGTTTAATTAGTGAAGACCTGTAAAATCCATTTAACATGGATATGAACCATGCGAAGGCACAAAGCTACTGTGATGTTTCGAATGGAGTTGACATTTAACTGTGATGTTATATATTTTCGTTTCAAAGAAGAACTTTTCGAGTAAATGAACAATGAACTCAACTGGGCAAAATATTTCAGAGATCTAGGGGCTTTTCAATACAAATGCTCGTTTGCAAATCTTACAGTGACTGAAAATTACTTTCTGTTTATTAAAAAATCTTTGTGTTTCTATTTTATCACTGTTCTCCGGCAAGAAACGTTTGTAAAATAAAAGATATATGAAATGTTTTTTAACTGATTTGTCTATTTCTTTGTCTTTGAAGTTGAATTGATATTGGCAGTGATAATCAATAGCATTAAACTATTGTTGATGATGAAAAAAGATTGCCATGCATAACACCATCAGAACTAAAGTAAACCATAAATACTATTACTTGAAGACACGTTATGCTATCAAAAACAGATTAACATATCAAAATGTTCAGCTAAAAAAAAATAAAAAAAATGATACTAATATTTTTACCGGTTGACCTCTACGTCAAAAGTTATAAGCTTTTAAAAATCTCCGAAAACAGGAGTGACCCTCACAACACAAGCGCGCATAGCGTTGAAAACAAATGACTTTCAGTTTCAGTTGAAGACTGATCAATTTTAGTTTATTATCATGTAAGTTTGTATTATTTTGAAGATGTATTTAAAATTTGTTTACATTTACTAAACATTGACATTCCGCAGACAATTTTTGAGAAATTGAAATTCGCGTTTTCATTCTATTACAATTGTGAAATTTACTGAAATCTTTGATTTGTCTGTAGAAATATAAATCGCATGATTGACAGATAGGTGCGCATTCCAGTGGAATCATTTTGAAAGTTTATTTTATTTTGTTTTATTTTACATCCTTATTTGTTTTAGTAGATTCTTCTTGCGTTTTCCTAATTTTCAAAATAAAATCTTGAGAAGGGAAAATAAATAAATATACTATTACAGCGATAACTTGTGAGTTTTTCGCCCATAACTTTTCACCCAGAGGTCAGATTGTTAAATTTTGCATATCATGGTTTTCTTTTCTTGAAAATCTGAACAATTTGAGATGTGACCTTTAGGTGAAAAGTTATGAGCCAAAAAAAAATAAAAGAGGGGATATGAAAATCAAAATAATACGCAAGTTCTTTAATATTATTATTATCAATACATAGTAGATTAATAGCAATAATAAACCTGTATGTAAAGTCCAATTTTGTTTACGAAAGCTTTCAGAGCTTTTGCGCAGGCGTCAGGTCTCCTTCGATTTCTTCCAAATAGGGGCGAGGAAGATGGAATGTTTACTTTTTATAGTGTTAGTTTACTAGTAGCTGCGTTATATTTTCGCTTTTCGGGAAAGAATTATGGAAAGAATAAATACTATTGCAGAAATGCTCCTCGTCATTTCTTTTCTTAACAGCGAAAATGCCCAAAAGAATTTCTTAGGAAAGTATCCATCTCAGCGTATCACCCCTTTGCGGAGTAAAATCGTACCGAAGCGGTAGCTCTGCCATTTATAAACGGACTACAGGTGCTGAATTTATTTTGAGTTTTAAATAATTTAAATTTTAATATTATTAGCCTAAATATAATATAAATTTACTTACAAATAATATTTATTTTAAGAAATAAGTTGTAACTTCGAACAAAAGTATGTGAGTTCGAAACTGATCTATGAAGAAAAAAAATTACTTATTCTCTTTATTTAGAAGTCAGATTTAAATAGAATAAAACAAGAGTCGAATTTAATAATGTTGGTGTAGTGCAATGGATAATAGTTCTGACTTCAAACTAAAGTATGGGAGTTCGAAACTAATCCTGGAAGAAAAAAAATTATTTATTCTCTTTATTTAGAAGTCAGATTGAAATAGAATAAAGCAAGAATCGAATTTCATAGTGTTGATGTAGTCCAATAGATAACAGTTCTGACTTCGAACATAAAGTATGTGAGTTCGAAACTGATCCAGGAAAAAAAAATATTTATTATCATTATTTAGAAGTCAGATTGAAATAGAATAAAACAAGAGTCGAAGTCATTAGTGTTGATGTAGCCGAATGGATAGCAGTTCTGACTTCGAACATAAAGTATGTGAGTTCGAAACTGATCCAGGAAAAAAAAAAATATTTATTCTCATTCTTTAAAAGTCAGATTGAAATAGAATAAAACAAGAGTCGAAGTCATTAGTGTTGATGTAGCCGAATGGATAGCAGTTCTGACTTCGAACATAAAGTATGTGAGTTCGAAACTGATCCAGGAAAAAAAAAATTATTTATTCTCATTATTTAGAAGTCAGATTGAAATAGAATAAAACAAGAGTCGAAGTCATTGGTGTTGATTTAGTTCAGTGGATAGCACTTCTGACTTCGAACATAAAGTATGTGAGTACGAAACTGATCCAGGAAAAAAAAATATTTATTCTCATTCTTTAAAAGTCAGATTGAAATAGAATAAAACAAGAGTCGAAGTCATTTGTGTTGATGTAGCCGAATGGATAGCAGTTCTGACTTCGAACATAAAGTATGTGAGTTCGAAACTGATCCAGGAAAAAAAAATATTTATTCTCATTATTTAGGAGTCAGATTGAAATAGAATAAAACAAGAATTAAATTCATTAGCGTTGATGTAGCCGAATGGATAGCATTTCCGACTTCGAACATAAAGTATGTGAGTTCGAAACTGATCCTGGAAGAAAAAAAAAAAAAAATTCTTTATTTTCATTACTTAGAAGTCAGATTGAAATAGAATAAAACAAGAATTAAAATCATTAGCGTTGATGTAGCCGAATGGATAGCGTTTCCGACTTCGAACATAAAGTATGTGAGTTCGAAACTGATCCAGGAAAAAAAAAATATTTATTCTCATTATTTAGAAGTCAGATTGAAATAGAATAAAACAAGAATAGAAATAATTAGTGTTGATGTAGTTCAGTGGATAGCACTTCTGACTTCGAACATAAAGTTTTTGAGTTCGAAACTGATCCTGGAAAAAAAAAATTATTTATTCTCATTATTTAGAAGTCAGATTGAAATAGAATAAAACAAGAGTCGCTCTCATTGGTGTTGAAGTAGTTCATTGGATAGCACTTCTGACTTCGAACATGAAGTTTGTGAGTTCGAAACTGATCCTGGCAGAAAAAAAAAAAAATTTATTCTCATTATTTAGAAATCAGATTGAAATAGAATAAAACAAGAGTTGCGCTCATTGGTGTTGATGTAGTTCATTGGATAGCACTTCTGACTTCGAACATAAAGTTCGTAAGTTCGAAACTGATCCTGGAAGAAAAAAAAAAAAAAAAAAAATTCTTTATTCTCATTACTTAGAAGTCAGATTGAAATAGAATAAAACAAAAATTAGCGTTGATGTAGCCGAGTGGATAGCATTTCCGACTTCGAACATAAAGTATGTGAGTTCAAATCTGATCCTGGAAGGAAAAAAAAAATTCTTTATTCTCATTACTTAGAAGTCAGATTGAAATA
>JAFIDM010005346.1:29097568-29124002 GCA_023159025.1 Thereuonema tuberculata | reverse complement strand
TAAAACAGTAGGCCTACTAGATAATAAGGTTTATATGTTGAAGCTGTAATCAGTCATCTTCTTTGTTTCTTCGAGGTTCGAGCTTTTTTTCGCGGCAATGTCCCGTATTTTACGGAGAAGTAGGTTTTGCGATCGATGACGGATAACAGAGTGTGACGGTTAATCAAATGACGGTTAATCGAGTTTCCACTGTATCAAGTTCTATCTCAGATCTATTACACAGTCAGCATTGGACAAGTGTTGTTGGCTGGCTTAAGTCAATATTTTCGTATTTCTTTTATCGTTCAAAATCTGTCCTTTTTCATAAATCTCTAGGATATTGGTTTGTCCGACCAGCAATCGCAACTATCTTCACTAATGGAACCATCAATTTCATTAATCCGCTAATTGCACGTTTCTCTATCACTTTGTTTTGGAGTAAACTCTTTTCTCAGTAAATTTAATGCAAAAAAAAATAAAACAAAAATAATCTTAACAATAATTAATATCTTGATTATATTTTTAATATCAAAGAACGGCAATGCTATTCAAACTTCAAATTTTGCAAACGCACTTCAACTTTTGAAAAACTTACAATTCGTTAAAAATACTGTACATCTTTAGAATAATCTTTTTTTAAAAGCTTTCTAAAAGTAAACTTGAAAATAGGCAATGAGCCTATAGGCTTCTTTTATTTTTAATTTCTTCTCCTACGCCAGCATTAAAAGTCGTTGTAAACAGTTTCTAACTTTTGAAAATCCTAAAGGTAAAATTAGCAATTAAGAAAATCGCAGTAATCTTATTATTGATAAGAAGCGACATTAAAAGAGTTCAAATATCACTAGAGCAATCTCTTGAGAAGATATCCTAGGGAAAATTTCAAAACTAAAGGATGTTATTTCCAACATCACACTAAATTTAAATGTAAAAAAACTACATTTAATACTAAAAAGCAAATTTTCAAAAAGATTACGTCTTTTCTTTTTGAAAATTTGCTTTTTAGTATTAAATGTAGTTTTTTTACATTTAAATTTAGTGTGATGTTGGAAATATTTAATGGTAGAGGCTGTAGAAGAAGGGATCTACAAAGAAATATGGGAACTTTAATAAAGGATGTTATGTCAAAGATTTTCGATTAATAATAAAGAAATTTTTAATTTAAAATCGAAAGCAGAAAAAACCTATGCTTTATAAAGTCTTCCATTAATTTCGGGAGAATTCTTAAAAATAAGTCAAGACTGATAAAGCAGCCAAGAGAGAAAAATTCACAGAAATAACGACTTCATCTTATCAAGTGATTGTTTATTTTCATTAACTTCTCTATAGAAAAATTCTTTTTCTCTCCACAGAAATCATACATAAAATATTACATTATAAAAACCATTATATTGAACATAAAACAATACTGTGAATTGAACATTGTTAAGCAAATTTACATTTTTACAGAACACGAACACTTAAAAGTAATAAATATTTAAATAATTAAACTCACCTATTAAAGAAAAGCAAGTATATTTCTCCTAATGATTCACCAAAGTCGGTTATACACTGGATACCGACACTCACCAGGTTCAATTACTTATTCTTGTAAAAACTTCTTTTTGAAATAAAATTTGTCTTTAATTTTTTTCTACTGATTCATCTATAGTCAATAATTCTTTACTTCCCAGTAGGTCACAAAATTTTCAGAAACAGTTCAAGAAATTGAAGTTTTATGTGATTTGCTTTATTTCTTTGTTGTAGTAGTTATTATGTATCTCGCTAAATTTTTAAAATTCATTCGTACATACCATTTTTTGATCGAAGCTGTAAGACGATTTATTCAATGCCTGAAAGTTACTGACGAGATATTTCAAATGCAGGTAAAAATAGTCATGACAATTTGATATCAAACCAATAAGTGTATTTACTTTTAGCCTACTAACCAACAGGAATGTATGGCTTATCAAATCACTCTGTGTACCTATATATCAATATGCCCCCCGCCCCTTTCCCCAATAGGTTTTGAATCACTGGATATATTTTCTTGATACCTGATAGACCCATTCGAACACTAAGGATGACCTAACATTTATATTTTAAATCTTTGTCGAGAAATTGGCGCGAAAATTACAGAAAATTGGAATCGAAATATAGGATTCTTTTAATGTCTCGTTATTTTGAATATTAAATTAATGAATATTAAATCATAGTTAAGCCATTGAGTTTAAACCAATTAATTAATTTTTGCCAATTATTTGTTTCCAGAAATTGTAAAACCCGTACTGTATGCATTTAGTAGGATGTAGAATTCGAAAATTCTATTAAATAAACACAACAGACTTTTTTAATTGTTAAACAAATAAAATAAATAAATAAATAAATAAATAAATAAAAATAAGAAAGACAAAAAACACTACGAAATCAAATTTTAAGGAAAATATGTTCTTAAAATTCTTCTTTAGTACAACGTTTGCATTAATTCTGGAAAAAACAAAAAAAAAAAAAAAAAAAAGCTATCTCTGACTTACTAAACTTCTTAAATTCCTTTATTTAACAACAGAAATCCTCCATTACAATATTTCGAAGGCCTGACCGGCCCTCCTTTTTTCAAATATTGTTAAGGTGGGTTTCTGTTGTGAAATAAAAGGGTTTAAGAAGTTTAGCAACTTTTATTATATTAGTCATAATTCATCAAGAATAAAGTATCTCTGACTTCTTCATAATTTCAAATTTTTCTTTAATCTTTATTAATGTTATTTAATTATCATTAATCCTCCATTCCAAATTCCTACATGTGGCTTTTCATTGTTAGAGGATCTTGATGGGTTTGTTTTAAAGACGTAAGTGTAAATCTGTAATGATAAAAAGACAATAATACACATTTTTATGTTACATAAAAAAAATTTATTAAAATTTCCATAAAACAAGGTTGGCATATATTGTTATCTTTTTATACACAGATTATTTTTACCAAATTTAGCAAAAATAAGGGAAATTATTCTTTTCTTCGTATTATTTTTTTTTTCATTTAGAATCATTTACAATTATAGTATATATATATACATTATAAAGAGAAGTAAGAATTGGTATATGGAATTAATTAAAAAAAAAAACAACTCCAATTTAAGACAAGATTTCTAAATGAATTCTAAACTTTATTTCACATATATTCTGTTTGGTTTTTTTCGTTGATGATAAATGAATAAAAATTCACAAATGAACTGTTTCTTAAGTGTAAAATATGCAATTTTTTATGAAATATTGTCAATACAAAGAAACTACAATTCTACTTCTTTGACAAAGCAGGACAATTCAATAATTCTTTAATCTATTATTTTAATTTAATTTGTTGTTTTTATTTATGTATCTGTAGATTAGCTACAGTTTTCAATGTTAAGAGACCATCTGATTGAAAAAGTAAAATTTGTAAGTTGATACATCCTATCATATTATATATAAATTTACACACAATATATATGTAGTACAAAGCAATAAAATTTGCAGCAAATTTTAAAATAAAATAAACTTACAGATGATATTATGTATTGAAAGCAATAACTCAACTCATTCTTATCCTGCACCTCAGGCCGACAGCAATATTTTTGTGTGTAATAAAGTTTAGGTATAGATTTTGTTTCTTTACATTCTATTTCAAATTTCTGACCTGCATAGAAAGATGGTAAATGTGCAGGAATAATCAGAACTCCAAAATGAGCAAAGAAATTATATACTAAAATATTTATATGAAAATAAACTTGCCAAAACGCAAGTATTTTTAATATTAATTATACTTTAATGCTTGTGACATAGGTTAACAAGGGCTCGGCCTGAGAAGCAAGATGAAAATACTTTCTTTTTATTGTTATGAGAATGGTTATCCATGTATTTACAATTTGAAAAGTAGCTTTTTAATTACAAAGCACTATGCTATTACAGACCACATGTATAAATACTATCTGAATAATAATTAAAACCAATCATGGCTTAACTAATAGAAACAAAAAAACAAACCTAAAAGCTAAAGCTAGGAAAATATTCTATATAATGTTTCGCTTTTTAAATAAAGTTAAATATTTCCTATTGTTAAAAACATATTTTTTTCCTTATATATCAAAAAGAATTTGAATTTTTTGAAATTTGAGTTCTTGAATTATATTATGTATAGTGATACTATAATATTAAACTGAGTAAACACACTTTCACATATAAAACATTTAATAATACTTTTAACACTTCACTCACATGTTGTTTTATACAATCTCACTCACGACTATTATCATGAGAACTTGCAAAAAAAAAAAAAAAGAAAAAGGAAAAAATATTCAAATACTAATGCCATGTGGTTATTACACTAAAACAAAGTAAAATCATAAAATATTATCCCCATTTGAATTATCAAATTAATAATTCTGCTATTTATTTACATACAATTAGTATTTTAATGAATTTCATTGTTATTATATCATTAATTAAATGAAATGATTTAATTAATAATATTAAACTAATTATTAAAATTTTACTCTAAGCTTTCTGTAAAAACTGGATTAGCACATTTAAATTTTAAGCACATAAAAATAGTAATGATGAGAAATTTGATTTTAAAAGCAAAACAGTTTCATTATTTTAATTGAAAATTTTCTTTAAAATTAAAATATTTTTTAATATTTGATCTAATAGTTTTCATTCATTGAATTAAATTTTAAAAAAATATGATAAACATTATGAAGGTACTGTAAATAATATTTCTTAAAAAAAAATATAAAAACTGAACACTAAAATCAAATATTTGGAATCTCTGAATATTTGGGGATCTTTGATAGTCCTTATTTTTTTTAAAAAATAAAGAAATTCATAGTTCAATATTGGTTTGCCTCCTCCATAAGAAACATATGATGGAGAAGGCAGATGGCTTGAACCATGGCTCACTGCTATACAGCTGCATTTGGACGGACATTTAGAGGTGCATACGATCACACTTGGTTCTCTTTAGGTTGAAACTGGATTCTGGCATATTCTGTTTTCGCAGTTTCGGGTTTGGGTTTCTTTGTGTTGTTGCCATTGGTCTGTGTTAAATCAAGTTGGGCGTAGACGATTTCTTTAGGTTTCATGTTTTCATTCTGATCCCCCTAGAATATAAAAATAACAGCAATTAATTATACAGACAAGATTTAAAGAAGTTCAAGTAGTGCCACAACATAATCTTGGCATTTAGTTTAAGTTAAGAAATGTTCTTTAGATTTCATTTCACTAGTTTGAAAGACAAGGTAGGAATGTGAAGTCAAATGTATTTTCAAGAAAAAGTATTTAATTTTATCATTGTAGCAATTATCTTTGTAAAGTGGGAAGTCAATGAACTTCCATTTGAGGCAATATTATAGCAAAATACATAGTCATGACAAGTCCTGAATCAAATTCAGGATTTCCTTCAACAAATTTTTGAAACTTCGTTTTATTTATTCATTTATAACTCTGTAAAGTAATAAGGGCTTAAAATATATTAAATGTTTATTGAATGACAACAATGTAAAGTAAAATAGGTTATTTTTAAATAAAGAACACAATAACCAAACTTCAATAAATCTTCGATATTTTCAATATTTCTGTTCTCTAAATGAAAATTCTTATGAAAAAAAAAGAAACAAAATATGTTTTCTTCCTTGACAACAAAAACAAAATTTGAATAAACAATCATAAACTTTCGTATAATAACAATAAAATAACGAGAAAATCTTTAACTCTAGAAATATTATACATGTTATATTTCTTTCTAGAGTTGTAGATTTTCTCATTATTTTATTGTTATTATATAAAAGTTTATGATTGTTCATTCAAATTTTGTTTTTGTTGTCAAGGAAGGAAACATATTTTGTTTCTTCTTTTCATATGTATTTTCCTGAAGAAAGTTCTCGATTAGAAAACAGAAATATTGAAAATATTGAAGACTTATTCAAGTTCGGTTATTGTGTTCTTTATTTATTATAGGTATGATGCGTTTAGATGTTCAAATCAGGATACTATTGAGAAATTTATGTGGCCAAAAATTTACTTGCTTAAGGATACAAAAAGAAATTTAAAAGCTGATTAAAATTAAGAGACAATACATTTCGTTTCAACAGTTTCTACCTTCGTCTTTGGTGCAAGGGAAATTGAATTATTAGTTTTACTAAGCAATAACATAAACAGTGCAAAAGCAATGGGAATACATTCACAGCCAAAAGCAATTCAGCAGAAAAATACATGGCAGAACAAAACTGAATACTTTTGTGAACAAGCAAACAAAAATTTACAAACAGTAGCGATAACAACAAACTTTATTTAAAAAAAAATCAAAGTTGACCAAAGCAAACAATGAGTGGCATATAACAAAAATAGTTTGTATTTATCCTACAAAAAAAAAGTCATTCTGTCATTGTTGAAAAGAAAATTAAAAGGCAGCAATAGAACTGAAACATGCAGTTTAAAAAATTAGTGAAAGCAAGCATACAAAACAATTAAATCTTCTATAAACTTATTAGTTCTACTTTTAGCTAATATCCTAGCAATTTTAAAAGCCATTAGAAAAAATAAATAAAGTGAAAAGTTAAGGAATCCTCTGATTATGAGGAGATCTCTGAAAATGCTTTATTTTTCACTTATTTGTAATGAAAGGATTTGCTCCAACTATTATACGAAAATGACACAAACATCTCTAAAAAAATTATTTATATACAATCGATCTTCTCCGTCATACTTTATATAAGAATGGACAAAATTAAGTATGTGATGAAGTAATACAAAAAAAAAAGTGTATACACGTTTTAAATTGTTAAAATTAAAAAGATCTTAAATTTCATTCTTTCTTGGAATTTTCTACAGTAACTATTCTCAAATTTACTAGTAACTGAAGATAATAAGTAAATATTATATGTTGCAATGCTGTAATGAATAAAAACATTACTTTATACAGTTAATTTGCCTTTTTAAAATAAAAATGTGGATTCAAAGGCACCTACTTCCAAATGTCAAGAACAGGAAAATTGGAAAACTAGGAAATTGAAAGTCTACAATGAAATGTAGGTGATCGCTTCTATAATAATAGTAGATATGGCATTCATAAGAGTTAACAGAATTCAAATAATTATTTTAAGATACATTTACTTTTCTTTCAATGATTTCAGGCGATTTTCTTTCAATAAGAAAACATTTACAATATTCATTTACTTCAACATAATTATTTGTGTCAAAAAGTGATAATAAGAGTTATTTGTTAATTTAATTAAGAATTAATTCAATAATGAGATAATAAAATTAGTGAAATATGATGCCTAGCCTTTATTCACACTACATTAAAATTTCTAACCCTTACTAAAGTCTAAACAAAGAAAGTGTGTTTAAATAGTAAGCAAGAATAGATGCCAACAGCAATCTTTACACAAAGCAGCATAAGTAACAAAACATACAGTAATTTTAATATTTCTACTGATTTCAAAACGAAAATTCTCAAAGAAGACCCCTATATTTAACACTGAAAATTTAATTATTAAAAAACTCAGTTTTATACTTTACTGATATAATCTTATAGAGTTCAGTAAATATAAATGAAACAGCTTCTAACAGTTTATCAATCCGAGGTACAGCTCACTGTTCTTTGCCCGGCCAAGCTGAATAAAAAAATGGCTAATAATAATTGTTTCAAATAAAACAAATTAGGCGAAAGAACAGTCCTGTTGAAATTTATTCATTTATATCAAAAATATTCTAAAAAATGTTTTACGATTTGACAAGAGTCATCCCTTGCATCAGCTGCACAGTTTCTGCTTATCTCAACTTTCTTTTATCCCCTCCAAAAATATCAATGGAAATTCATACAGATAGGAGAGCAAGAACAAAAGTTTATATTCTGTTTATATACAGAAAGCTGTAGCTATAAAACAAAGATTTTTTTTAAAACATTTGGCTAGAAATGAAATTTCATCTCACTTTGTTATGTAATGAAAATTAGAATTCATAACAAGTGTCTTGATTATTTTGCAAATATATGGTTATAGTAAAAAAAGGATAATTCTGTGAAGAATCTTTCGAATTATCTTAAGTGAAAAACTTTTACTTTAACCCGAAATTAGTCATTCTTAATTCTTAAATTAAAAATTTAAACAGTAATTTACATTTTCAAGAAACTGTTTTTAGTAAATTAAAAGTTGTTGTTTTAAATAAATTATTATAGTTAGTTAAAAGATTAATGACAACATGGTTTAATTCTATTACTTATTAATGTTATCCATAAACTAAAATTAAAGTTGCTTTCAATAGCTGAATTATTAGTATTATAATGAAAGTTATTAAGGAAAAAAAAACTTAGTTCATTATTAATGAGATCACACAATTAATAATTCTAATGAATAGTTGTTAGGTGCAATAGTAGTAACTAATAAAAATGTGAAATGACAGAATGACATTTGTCTTCCTTTTTACTAAGATAGAAACAAAAACATGAACATTGTTATTTACATTATGTACCACTTTCAGGATTCTTGTAAGTCCGATTTTCATTGGTGATTATTGGTCAACCCTGCTTTTTCTTTTTCCTGCTAAATACAAAAATATTCAACAGTTGAATTAAACTTCAGGTATAAAGCTGTTGTCCTTTTACAGAGGCTGCAATTAATGAGTTTCTAAAACTTATTACTGCTTTAAGTTAAGCTAAATAACTCCTGTTCAATGCTGAAAGAAAATGCTGTCAAAGTAATTTCAGATACACAATTATTACCGAAAGAACAAATAGAAACTACGCTGGAATCCAAAGGTTTAAAATTCAAATTTATATAAGCAAAAATCTAAAGGAAAGAAGATTAGGGACAGGTTATAGTGACTGCAAAAACAACAGGATAATATTGCCTTGAAGAAAAGTACATTTTACAATAAGTCTTTGAGTCAATGCAAGTCTAGAAGCATTCATGCAAAGTGTGCGTTAGATAATTAATTTAACAATTGCCTCTAATAAGGATGAGAGAAGGATCTTAATTGTCCAGATAAGATAACATTTACTATATTAAGATCTGAAGTACATTTCTCATTTAAGAGTTGTAATAAATAAAGAAAAATTTTATTCCACATTTCAAGTTAGTTTCTTTATGGAATTCTGTCCTCTGTTTTTTGAGGAGAGGGTTTACAACATTTCTATCAAGGTAAATATATTACGACCCAACTCCTAAAAGAAATAAGATTAAAAGGTTTTCTTATGCAACATGAAACTTCTAGAGATTTCAACTTCTACATAGCAAACGATATTTATTCTTCATCTGAATTATCCCATTATCTGAACAATATCATCCGATTTATCCCATTATCCATTTCTTGAGTTTTGGCCTGTTTTTTTTTAGGGCCAGTAAAGACTTAAAGATTACTTCCAAGAATAACTAAAAAGAACTCAATCAATGTTTCTAAAAATCCATATGTTGCTTGCAAAAAGAAAAGATGAGATCCCACAATTTCTTTCCTGAACATTAGAACAGAAAAGTTGGTTTAAAGAAAATTAATTATTTCCAACCCACTTTCTTTTTTCATGTTATAATTCTAAAGGTGATCTGTACCAAAAACTACATTGCTTTGACTGTATTTTCTCTCAGCAATATTCCTCTTTTTATGTATATAAATTTATTTAATTTCAGAGTAAAATTTATTTTATTCGGTTTGCTTTCATTCCAAATTTAATTGTTCTGGCATAAAAAAAAAAAAAAAAAAAAAAAATATCTTTCAGAATGATACTTGTTTTTTATTTATTTATTTTTTTTCATTTCTACCATATTTCTCTGAAAATTAAATTCCTGCTTTACTAAACATTTAAGATGAATTCAGAAAAAAGTCCTTTTTTTTTTTTTTTAATTGTAATAGAGATTCCTAAAAATATATATTTGTTCAAAATTCCATTTTGTCAAATTTAAGTTACAAAGAATACCAAATGTATCTGAACACGCATTAAATTACAATGCTGTGCTTATTATGAAGTGATTTAAAACAGTTTTTTTCTTTTAGATTCAAATACTAAAATAGAAAGAAATGAAGATACTGCAAATACATTTCTCATATTTTTAAAAGAGATATTTTACTTCTCATTTCATCGGCTATTAAAAGTTTCAACTTCATAAAAAGAATTTGGCAATACAAAATATATATAAGTGATTTTTTAAATATATAGTTTCCTCCATTTAAAATAATAATAATAATAATAAAGAATGGAAAAAAATGAAAATTAAATAAAAAGTTATTGAAATAATGTTGTAGGCATTGTATTAAAATTGGACATTTCTTTTGTAAGGTGAATTTGAAAAGAAAAGGAAGCTTAAATTCACTAATCAAGTTGAAAAACTTGTAGTAACTTTTTGAGTAAAAGTACCTATAATAAATAACCGAAGGATTATGAAGAAAGAGTTCCTATTTCATCTAAAGGCATATTTCAAAGAAGAATTCTTAAAATTATTATATGCAACAAGTCAACTTCATACCATTGCTACCTCTTTTACAAAGAGTGTATTTGAGCAAGCTGTTTAGTAATGAATATTATGGAATTTAAATGGATATTCGTTATAAATGCAATTCTTATTGAGTATTTTACAAGAGGAAGCAATGTTATTTTGTTGACAAGTGCCAATATACTGTAGGTATCAATATAAATTTATATTGCAAATGGCACTGTATTCATAGTTATTTACTGATCCATTTAAGGCTTTATTTTAAATTTGTGAGGCACGATTGTATGGTGACTCATAACAATTCGAAATTTGGCACTTTTGCAATTGATTTGTTCTGAAAGATCATGGAAATTTATCCTGATGTAAAGCAAATAGCCTATCTAAAAAGCACAAGCCCTGTGCCATTCAGTAATTCAATATTTTAGTATACTAAATTTATAAAAGCTGAAAATAAAAAAAAGTTGCTTGTCAATACTATTTTGTTCAGAGAACTTTACAACTGAACACAAAACAGGAAAATATGTAAAATTCTATATTAATGTCATTATTACATATAAAGTACTAAAATGTTTATTGGTATGTTTCGCTTACCACTATTTTAACCCAATTTTCTTTCGTTGTTTAACTATAGTATTTTATTTACCATAATATCGTGCTTATATATATAAGTGTGTGTGTGTCTGTATGTGTACTTGTAATTATATGCTTTCAGGCTTCAAATTCATTAAGGTGTTTGAGGCTATTTCTAAAAAATGTTACTAAAATGTTATTAAATGTTACTAAAAATTACTAATCTTCATTAATAATAGTAACTATCCATACCTTTTCAATATCACTTTTCTCTTCATCAGCTTTCAAATTTTGGTTTTCGTAGGATTCATCAGGAGGAATTTGGCCATCATTTGTCTTTCCTGATTCAGCATCACTAAAAAAAAAAAAAAATAATTAATCAATACATTTAGAAAATCAATCGTGTTCATATGAAATCAGTTAATTAAACTTAATTACATATTCTTACTAATCCATTACAACTAAATTGCTTTTTATTTTAATAATTTCCAAAAAAAAAATAAATAGCTTTAATATGTAATTTTGATGTGCAAAAGCAGAGAAGAAGAAGATTAATTTACTCATACATAAAAATTACTTTATATATAATTTAAAGAAAGATAAGCTGTTCCCAATTCCCATTGATGATAGCTCTCAAAGCTTGAAAGCAAACGATTGTGCATCTGATCATATTTCCATTTTTCATGTTATATTTCATGCACTTTAAGCCTTCTTATTTAATATTTAAGAGTAACTTTTATCCCCTTTTGAAGGTAATTACAAGGCTTTCAATCATAAGATGTGAGTGATGAATTGTACCCGAGCCTCAATCTCAAACCATTACAGTAAAATCTTGATTTAACAGGCTCTAGGAGGAATATAGCTGGTAGTCCATAGAGATGAACTGTAAGAAATGTCTAAATATAGTCCATTTTTATATATGTATACCTTATATATTGTGCAAAAAATATGCTTAAAAATATCTTACTCATTTCAAAGAAGAGAGAAGTACTGCACAGAAAAACATGTTTACACATCAACACAGTACTACAGTAAAAGTGATGCAGTGGTACCTCTGCACCAGACACTGTATCAGTGGAGGCACCACAAGACTTCATCTCTGCAAATTATGGAAATTGATGCACTGATGGATTTTGGCTGTCTTGTATTTGTATAAAATGCTACTAATGCTAATACAGATTATTTGTTCTTAACATCAATAACAAGAAAAGAGGCACAGTCAAAACTAATTCGCCCTGGGTACCAAATACAGTTGCTTCAGTGCTGTATGAATATAAGCTTATTTAATAACAACGAACCTTTTTTACTACTTTACCATTAAAAAAAAACATTTACTCTTGAATACATTTAAAAACAAAATTGAACGTGGCATTATTTCACACTACATATTTTTACTTCTACCTTTGTTTGTTATCATGTTAAATAGAATATTGTGTTATTATTAATAACATTGTATTATTTACACAGAATTGAATTGTGAAGCTTTTGTTCATTTAAAAAAAAAAAAAAAAATCTAGTCTGTTAAAATCTGAAGTTAGTAAAATTGAGGTTTGTTAAAATCAACGTTTTACAATTGTGCAATTTGTTTTCTGCGTACACTTAAAATTACACTGAATTCTAAAATTTACAATACTTGCCTCTTTACTTTTTATTACCCTATTTACATTATTTCTAAAGTTTTACCAGTTTGAAAATAATGCTTACATTATTTCTAAAGTTTTATCTGTTTGAAAATACAGTAGAGCATCGATTATCCGAAACAATGCGGCATGGGGGTGTTCGGATAACTGATATTTCAGATAGCCGATCATTTACGAAAAAATTGTAGCGGTGTCATAGGAGCAATAGGAAAAATAGAAACAGTGATACATATTAAACACAAAACCTTATATTGTATTTTAAACACTGCAAATTAACGTAACGACAAAAACAACGCAACGAAGTTACTGGTTTTCTGCCATTTTCATCGTTTTACTGTGCAAGCTTCTTTCTTCACTGTCAATTAGACTCGCAAATTTTGTAATGGCATCACTGTTTTTTTAATGTCTAATATTGGGGCTTATCCAACTTAAATTTTTGTCTATTGGAACGCCTTCGGTTAACCAATGTTTCGGTTGATTGGTACTCGGATAATCGATTATCTACTGTAATGTTTTGATACTAACCCCTTCCGAAAGTAGATCAGAGATCCAGGGAGAAATAAAAAACAAAGTGAAGTTGTCAAAAAGACATTTTTTTCGAATCTAAGAGCCTCAACATATATACTAAACAAACAATTGTTAATATCTTTACGGAACAGCTAAACCAGCAGCACCACATCTGCATTAAATTTCGCAAACATTAAATATGGTGCTACTTCAATCGAATTGTTTAATTTACTGATATTATTTCAGGCAGATACTAATAACAACTGCAGACAATTGATACAGAATAAACAACTGACATTTCACTGTTTTTTGATGCACACATCAAAATCTTGAAACAAAATCCTGACATGGTTTTGGAAATAAAGTGCTACATTTTGAGTGTTTTCTTTTTCTTGTTTAATGATTTTGTGATAATATAAATTATTAAAACTATTCAGAAATAACAATGACTTGATTTGGCTTCAACACTAAAAGAGAGATGACTAAAACTTCTTTTCTCAGTAATATTGAAAATATTTGTCGAAAAATACTACAAAATAATAATGTAAAATACTTACTGTGTTGATGATTTTGAAGAATGTTCTGTAATGGAAAATAATAATAATAATAATTAATGTTTTATTCCTTTGACATAAAAACTTAATAAAATCCTATTTAAAAATATGTGAACATTACAATATTTCAAAATAACCATCGAAGTTACTATACAGGTTGTATGTAATTCAAAATGTAATCATCTTTGAAAATAAATATTTGTTTAGCTTTTTATCAATGTGTTTTGAGGCAAAAAATTTCTTAAATAATTCATTTGAAAAAAAAGACTCCATACATTTGATAATCATTAAGCAGGAATTTTATTAAACTATCTCAAATGAAACTGTCTTAAATCAAAGATACAAAAATATGTAACTTCATTCTTGTATCCTTGCTACAAGGTTAAAACTATTGAATTTACCTTAATATAAAAATGACCTGATAATTAAAAAGATAACTGAAAAATTGTAGTAGTTTTCTGAAATATTATTTATGATCATTGTTAAGTGTGTATCGATTTAAAATCAGTTATTATTTGTATCTACTTAATACTTTGAAGAACGTAAACTTATTTCATAAGTTAATTTGATGAAGCACTCATTCAAAGGATAAAGCCGGCTCTGGCTACTGCGGGTATTGGTATAGCCTGCAAACCACAGAATACCATGATATCTTTCTTAAATAGAAGGCATTCTAATGTAGATAATAGATCAAGTACTCGAGGTTCCATTTATGGGATTAGGTGTAAATCTTCTGTTAGCGGCAATAATAGTTGTTTATACATAGCCAATTCCAAAAGGGAATTGAGTGCGCGCCTAAAGGAACACGATTCTGCTGTAAGAAAGGCCAATCTATCTTACAGTACTGCCCTTCACTGCCAGCGAACGGGTCATTCGCTGGACTTAAGACAGGTAGAGATTCTTGGTGTACGTAAAAATAAGTATTTGCATATCTTTTATGAATCTTGCATGATAAGATTTTTAGGTAGCTATAATCAGGACCTTTCTACTTCAAATGTATTGGAATACGGGCTTTGATCATTGTGTTTTTTCCTTTATAAAAATTTTTTTCCATTTGAATGTATTTGAAACCTTTGCAGACGACCACTTCCTGTTCGTGTTTAAAGCATCTGTCACCAGGAGGTGTTTTTGTTAAATATAGAAATGGCCATTTCTTTCAGTTTAACATCTCAGATAAGGAAAGGTTTTAATTAAAGATGACCCATTTCCACTTGATAAGGGGGCTTGACATGTGAAGCTCTGAAACGTTTTGGTCTTTTAAAGTTTTAAATGTCAAGGTTAGTGCCAATATAGTTTTTGTATTTTAATCTTATTTCATAAGAGTTTAAAAAAACAGTAGAGGAGGATTTATGTGTTTCTATTTTATTTTACAAATCAAACTGTTTGCAATCAAATATTAAGCTGGCAATATAAGTAAAAATATTATTATTGTTAAAAAAATGCAAAAATCATTTTCAATTGCCTGGAAGAAAAATTGTAACAATATCACATTAAAATTGTTATATTTTGATAATTAAAATGTGAATTTTTTACTAAAATGTTTTCTTTTACACAGAACAGAGGCTGTTTCAATTTAGACTGTTCAAAATGTTTGAGATCAATATAAAGTTATTAGTTTTAAATAATTATTCAGAAGACAGAATTCATGAGGAATTAATGAAATGGAATTTCATAGGGAATTGTGGATGATATGGTGTATACAAAGGATTTCTTAATTTTTTTAATATACTTTTCATGATTTTTTATAGAAAATTTATATAAAAAAAAAATAACAGTAGGCAAGAATGAAAGTTTAAATTATGTATCTGTCCATAAATTCACCATGAACAGAATAGATAAGCCTCAAGTTTAATTTTTTTTTGGTTCTAAAGGCCAACATCTTGTCGCTAGGCGCTCCCGAACCGGAGAGCCGCCTATTACTAGGGAACAGATGTTGGGGTGGTTTCCTGTTGCCTGCCCCAGGACGCCATTAAGGAATGACGTCAGACCAAAGAGAAAGTGAAGAAGAGGCTGACAAACACAGGAAAGGAAATTGAAACAACCAAGTTCTCGTCCGGGAATCAAACCCAGATGCCGGCACAAGGCCTCAAGGCAGACTGCCATCTAGACTGCTTGGCCACGCCAATATGTATGTATGGTCGGTACGCACCGAAGTGCGCGCTTCGTATCCGAAGCCTCTGTGTTCCAGGGAGCGCTAGTGTTCCCAAGATGGCGAACCCCTAGCAGACTCCCTAGAATTTCAAGGGAAAGATACTGGGGTGGTTTCCCGTGGCCTTCCCCAGGACGCCATTAAGGAATGATGTCAGACCGAAGAGAAAGTGAAGAAGAGGCTGGAAAACACAGGAAAGGAAATTGAAACAGCCATGCCACTGCCGGGATTCGAACCCAGGTACTGGCGCACTGGCCGCCACGGCTGGCCGCCGCCGAGACCACACTACCACGCCAGCACGGCGGCCACGCCAATATGGACCCTCAAGTTTATATGAACAAAATGTTAAGACATTATATATCTATATATCTTCACACTATATATTTTCAGAAGGATTTCAAGAAACAGAATGAGATATATTAAATTATTTCCTTAATTTCTTTCCAATTTAAAAGAAGAGTAAGCTATCCTTGTCTCTACCATCCCTTGAAAAACTTTGTAAAGTTTTCTTCTTTTCTTTTCTTTGGGAAAGGGGACAGACAAAAGATGAATCAGTAATCTTATATTAGAACTAGAATAAGTATTCTCTTATTTGAAAGATAAGATTTTCTCATCATACTATACGATCCTTTTTATCTAAAAAGTTGGATAAGTTATAGGCAACTGTTCAGTCATTGTTATAATTCCCTGTCATTTTTGCAAACAGAATGAAATAAGAAAATACAGTAACTTACTTGCAAAGCAAAGCTTCTCTCTTCTGTAAAGAAAAACTGAAATTGCAACTACAATGATTACAAGAAATATTCCTCCCAAAGATGCTCCTACTGCAACTCCTATATTAGCTGAGGCTTGTTCACTTTCTTCGATCGGTACTTGTTCTAAAAGAAATAAAAGAAAATTAAAGTTTGTATAAAAACTTACAAATTTTTAAAAGTGATATAAATATTCTCTTAATCATTAAATAAAATTAAAAGAAAAAGGAAAAAGGAAAACACAAGCAGCAGATAAAGAAACTTTCTTTGTGAAATTACCTTCTTTCGTGTAAGTTACGAGATGTCATAACTAAATAAGCTTACATTTCTAATATCAATAATTATTAAAAAATGATTTCTAAGAATTTCAGCAATGCATCTAACACTACAATCATTCCTACATTAAGTTTTGTGATAATGCATTTAGCTATGTATTTGTAACAATCTGGCATCGTAATAGATATCAGCAAACTTTAATATAAGTTGCTTATAATAAAACATGGAGAAAAGAATATTACTGTTAAGTTATTACCATTTCTACATTCTTAATGTCATAATTATAATAACTGTGTATTTAAACAGTGAAAATTTTCAATGTTATTAGTTTTAATTCTACTTTTCAATATACTCTTTTATGAATGTAGGCTTAATTCAATCATCCAACTCCTTAAATGTCAATATTCATGTTTCAAAACTCCTTTCATCCTACAATTATTCTGCTTTTATGTCTCTGAACACTTCAGGAATTTGTCGGATGAGAGTCCAAGAAGCTCTCAACAGCTATTGTTGACTTCAATGGAATTAAGAAATAAATTCGTATAAAAAAAAAGAAGAAAAAGAAACTTAAAAAGCCTTCCAAATATTATGATAGTTCAATAACAACAATGAGAAATATATTTGATGGAAGGAAATAAATCTGAACATTAGTGATGAACCCAGGATTATGGTTTGGGGAAAGGGGCTAAGGATGTTGTAAAGAGTTCATTCAGATGTAGGTCTATTTAAAAATAAATTGTTTCAAAGATGATTTTCCAAAATAATAAGATATTGATTCGTCAGTGCTTCAATAAAGGCTTCTTCTCGTTCTTTCTTTCTTTTTCATTTGCTTCCCTCGTGAGTGCACTACTGCTACACATTATCTAGTTTAATACATATTGATAATCAACTAAATCCTCATAATTTCAAGCTTTCCTTGCACTTTGTATTACAACTTTTCAGACCAAAATAATAATGAAATAAGACTTTTCCTACTTTCTCGGCACTAAACCCAAAAATATGTATCTTTAGCAAGCAATAATAAAACTTTGCTGTTTGTCCTTGTTTAGTTGCCATTGATAATAGAACAGCAATGTCAATCTCATTTCAGTCTGGTTTCTAATGTTCAAAGTGAGATCTTAATGAAGGCTGCAGAAAAATTAGTAAATCACTCAACAGCAGAAAGAAAATAATATAATTAGTACTATTGTTTTTAATAACATTTACTCTCTTGGAGATCTTCTACTGGAAGCAAGAAGTTCAATAATAAGACTTTCTCCTCTTTAAGATTAAATTTTACAGCATTTTCTAAACTGGATCTTGAAACAGAAACAAACAGTTTAATACGTTGAATTTGAAAGGATTTGAACACAGAAAAAATGTTTTGGAAATTTTTAAAAATGCAAGACAGTACACATTAACTCCTTTCCTGGGTAAGGATGGAGGGAAAATTTTTGGACAAAACATTTCTACATCTCAAATGAGTCTCTCTCTTAGACATTATTTTAAGAGATGTAAAAAAAGTTTCTTAAAATAATAAAGAAATAAAATGTACAAATAATAAAAAGAAGAAATTGGAACATAGTTGTTCAGACAGACAGTGTTTTCTGAATCTACCAGTATAGAATCAGCTTTTCTACATAATTTATTTCTTTACCATCTATGATTTAAATGAGTTGAGTATTGGAGATTAAAGATCCTAACATCCATACCTATAGATTGAAATTGTAACAAAATTCAAGAGGAGATGGAACCTAGGATAATAACCATCAAGTGGAAGTTGTATGTACATAAATATTTTTGAATAGTCATTGGTAGGGTACTTTAATGGTACTGCAATAGACGTTACTTACTTTAAGATACAGTAAGAACAAACTTTTTTAATTTGACATTCAAAGCCAAAACATTTCTAAACTTTCTAGGACAAATCAGTTTTTATCATGATTATAGTGCTTTTATTTAGAACAGTGAATTTTTCTTTCAAAATGTAATCTGATCACTAAAGTTTAAAATTCCTAAAACAGTTTACTCCAGATAAACAAGCAATTTTCGTCTCACAACTGAATTCTGAAACTGTTTGTTCTAATCTTTTGTTTGAAGCATCAGACGTCTGAGAGAAAGAAAGCTATAATGAATAATTTTAGTGGCCACATATTTGATATACTGATAAAACTTACAAATTGTGCATAATAAAGCATAAATTAACTACAAATAAACATTAACAGCATTTTTTTTCTTGCCTTATTCAACTGTTGTTTGATATTCTTTCTCTATCATTTTATAATACTTAAATCCTAAAACCTTATGACTTTTTATAAGAAAAAAATTAAAGAAATAAATACCTGTAAAATCAACTTTCACTTCATTGGATTTCACTTCCTCTTGGTTTAACTCATTCCTTGCAAGGCAAACGTAATATCCCTCTTCCTCAATTAAAAGTGTGTGATGATATTGACCTCCCTGAGAACTAATATTTTTTCCATCACTTGTCTGAAACACAATTGTAGGGTCTGGGTATCCATCAGCTTTGCAGATCAACACAGCTTTTCCCTTAACGTTTTCTCCTTCCTTCTGTAATATGACACGTTCAGTTTTATCTGAAATAGATCAGAAGCTTATTAAGTTTTTTTAAAATAGCATGAAACCTGTAACTGACAAAATTTAATACTTTCATTCATGCTATCATTTTAATAACTATAACTAATAAAAAAATTCATTCCTATTAATTAGGATACCTAATAACTTGTTTCTTATGATTAGACTTAAAAGTAAAACATAATAATATCGATTATCCTTTCATATACTTTGCTATCTGCATGCACTTTTTATTTATTACATTGCATTATTGAGCAACATTTCAAATACAAATATTGTTACTGGTGGAAAAGGCGACAGGTGACTCGCCTCTCTTGAGATTGTTGATCGGCCTGGCTCAGCCAAAGTGAGGCTGGAAATCTTGATAAAAATGGAGCCAGGTTAGACAGCTAGTCCATGGGTAGCAGCCCAGCAAAACAAGAGAGTTTGTGGGCTATTGCCCATAGAAGAAGGATCCAGTTAGTAGGCAATTGCCTAGACAAAGGAGTTAGTTAGTAGGCAGCAGCCCACTAGAATACAGCCATTTACAGCCCAATAGAAGACGAAGGCAGCAGTCAAAGTGTCTACAACCCAGTCAAAGGCAGCAGCCCAGGTGTCTACAGTCCAGTGACAGCTACGACAGCGGAACCAGTATTCAGAAGCTGATACAGGAGCTGTCCAGGTATCCACCATTTATGGAAGTATGGTAATGGCATCGCAGGAGAAGCAATGTGAAGTGGGAACAAGTAGCCAAAGGTCGGCCGAGAACTGTAGAGACGTTCAGAAGAGGACTGTACCCACCCATAAGTCTTATGCCAGCAACAAATTGGAAGGGCAGTGTCCCGTTTAGACTTAAGCAGTTGACGACACGAAGGACATGTGCTCGTATGGAGGGATCAAGACCTGTGAAGACGTGGGATCCTGCTTCCCAGAGAGAGTTTTCTCAAAGTGGAAAATCTTCCACAAACAGACAACACCTTCCGTTTTTAAAAATATTCCCATATTCTTATTTAACTAATGATAGTATTGAAAATATAGATACTACAATGTATGGTACTACTGTTATTGTAAGAGTACTCGGAAATAAAGGCAGAAATCAGTGATAGCAATTACTTTCCTTGTTTAGAAACCAAGAAGACATCAGGCAATTATATGATTGTATCTCATCAATAATTTAAATAAAATCCTATCAAAACTTGAAATGAAATTAAAAGAAGAGTAGGTAATGCTAATCAACAATAAAATGCCAAGTTGGGAAGAGAGATAGTTTTCAGTATTTTAACATAGTGAAATTATAAATCTTTTTCTGGATAATTATGATACTCCATTAATATTGCTGCAACCTTATTTCATCCATTTTAATATTTTTATGTTAAATGTATTAATCTACTTTATTTACCAATATAAGATTTTTTTACCAATGAAAAGCAAATTTTAACATCCATAATAATTCAAAACAGAGAGAAAAAAATCACAACTGGACAACAAATATGCCTTCGCACATTGAGCCAACATCAATGGGAATTCTGAAACAGCTGTTTCATCCTTTTTAGGAATCATTAGCAGAATTTACCCTTGATGTTTCGATTCCTAATAAGGATGAAACAGCTGTTCAGAATTCCCGTTGATGTTGGCTCAATGTGTGAAGGCATATTTGTTGTCCGGTTGTGATTTTTTGCTCAGTTTACAAGACACAAGATTTTGTGCAATTGGTTTAATCTTATCTTTATACTTAGATTTGTATTTCAGAATTTTCATTAGAGGTCACTTTTTATGTAGAGATGTCTATGAAATAAGAACTGTTTTGCTTTTACATTTGGAGAAAAAGATATGAAGCTAAATATTTTACCTTTATGAATCATTTACATAGAAATGCCTATTTAAGTAGAATTGTTTTAATTTTTTTCATTATTTAGTAATTACATTTTTCTGCTTTGTACACTAAGTTGCAAGTTTATTAGATACACTTATGATTTACGTGAAGAAAGATGATCTATTTAATAGATTGGTAAACAGTTATTCATTCAACATTGTAGCCATGTGAAAATATAGTGTTTGTGACTTTTTCCGTATTTCCTTTCCTAATTATCAAAGCAAGAACTTTAAAATTTTTGGAATCCCATCTCGTAAAAAAAAAATACTGGACTTCCTTCGTATTTTTCTTAACCAAAACTCTTAATCTCTTAAACTTCTTTACTTGGCATTCTGGATATAAATCTTTTGACATTCTTAAAAATTCAGGATATCTATTAATTACAGTAGAACCTCATTATAACGGACCCTATTATAACGGACAGTTTAAAAAAAAAATTGGCAGCCTACAATTAAGGTGTGGAAGTGAAAGACCATTTAAATTTTGTTATTCAATTTGTTGAACAATCGGCAAATGAAAATATGTTGGCATATTACGAAAACTTACGGCACCTCCGTCAGTTATTAACTGAAGAAATAAGCAGCAAAAAACCCAGCAGAAAATAAATTATTTGTTCAAACCAATGAATGTAAGCAATCAACATGAATCAGGACCTTCTTGTTCTAAAGATTAATGCAGTATATACGTACACATCTTTTTCAATTCAACCTACTATGTTGAAGGCTGTTTTTTTATTTTTTTATGTAATAAACACTTTTTATAGCTAACTATTGTACTTTCATTGATGTACATCCTGCTGCAATTCATCCCTATAAGAATTATTTGTTATAAACCGGACTTTCATTAAAACGGACAACCTTCAGCCCCTATTAGTCCGTTATAATGAGGTTCTACTGTATTATAGAATATTCAAGGAATACTTTTCTACAAAGCAATGTCTACATTCCATTTATGATATTAAATATTATTAAGATAATACTTACATTTTTTGGCAACAATAACTTTTAAATCTATCATTCCTCCGTCATAAGCATCTTGCAAAATTCTGCAGGTTACGTTTCTCTCATGTTCTTTATTTAGAAGATGAGTACTATACTGTTCAGGAGATTTACCAAACTCTACTTTGTAAGTACTAATATATTTCATGAATCCTTTCTTGCTCCCTTCCACAGATTTCACAGATGTTGGAGATTGATCTATGCCATTGAGCTGCCATTGAAGTGTAGCATTTGGAGATCCTCCATCCACTACGCAGTTGAGTTCTAATTCGTTTGCACCGTCTTGAAGATGTTCATCAGCATTAATTACATCACCAACTACTCGCCTTCCATCGGAATACTCCAGATATTGTTCCTGTGGTGGAACTGAAAAAGATATAAATCAAAATAAATGATATTTCAGTAGATATATTCTGGTATTTGAAGATCACATGAAAATTCAAGATTATAATTCTTTTCACTAACTGCTGTAGATTTTCCCATATTGTTTTAACTTCCTTTCATTTAGCAAAAATGAACATTGTTTCAGAATTCAACAAATACTAAGTTAAAACTGTGAATAAAAATTATGAAACTGTTTACATGTGAACTTAATCATCAAGTATCTATTAATCAAAATATTGAATCTTTCTTACTGAAGACCTGTAATGTTTGCTATTTTATAATTTAACTAAATATAAAGCTGTTTTGATAGTTATTCTAAAAATTAAAAAAAAAAAAACTACGCAAAAATTATTTAATTCCTAATTCCTTTGATTTAGGAGCTGCAGCAATTCTAGATAAGCTACACAAAAAAATGGATGAACCGGAGAATACGGTACAAGCTAATCACTGTCTTCGTAAGGATACATCAGCGCAGGGATACATGATGGTGCATACTGTTATCTCAAATTGCAGTTAGACAAATGAGGATTAGTTTTTCTAGTAAAAGATCGTGCAAAACCATTTTTAAATAAGCTTACCTGCAAATCCCATTCTACTTTTCACTAGTTAATTGAAAAACTAAAATTTATATTTTAAGTAGTGCCAAGGCAGCCATCTTGTCGAAAGTCTGGTAACGTAATCTCTGATTTCACCAAAAAAATCGTAACAAGAATTCCACAACTAAACTTCTAAATTATTTGAAAATCTCTCATTTTTGAGCGAATCGTTACTTAAATGTTTCAGTCAATTTTTAATTTCTGTAAGATATGGTATGGTAATCACTTTACTTCATTTTAAAAGATAACAAGGAAAAAAAAACCTAAGGGGCTGTCCATAAACTACGTACGCATGTCAGGGGGAGAGGGGTTGTGCTTAGAGTGACAAAGTGTGACGGGGAGGGGGTCAGATAGTATGTGACGTCACATTTCTTTAATGCAATAAAATTCTAACTCTTAAGCACATTTTTTGAAATTAAATATACCTACTAAGAAATTCATTAAAACAATCTAAACTTTAAAGTTCAAACGGAAATATGCTGGAATATGAGATTATGCATCAAAAGGCAAACTTTCCAATAATAATACGATAAAAAGGTCGTTTTAATTTCAGATTTTGATTCTATTTTTTAATATTGCATTTAGATTATTTGACTTTTTTTAATATCTATCCCCAAAGATATAAAAAATATATATATGCATATTTTTTTACGTATAAATATCAATCATTAAGATGTAAACTTTGTAAGAAAAATTACAAAACAGTGAATATATTTACTAATAGCTATATTAAGAATTAAAATACATTCAGATTTTTTATTTTTATTTTTGGTACTTAACTAACAATTCTAAGACTGATTAAACATTGAACTGATTACTAATTGTTCTGAACTGAATCTTATAAACACTTATGGTTAAAAATAATTTAGTTTTTAATGTAAATTAGGGGGAGGTGCAAGATATTGTGACATATTATTAGGGAGGGGTGAGTTCACATAAGATTGTGACAAAGTGTGATTGGGGGGGGGGGGGGGGTCCAAAATAACAAAAATTAGCGTAACATAGTTTAGGGACAGCCCCTAATTGCAAGCAATGGAATAGAATCTTACTCTAAATTTTGAAATATTAAATTTAAAAATTAAAAACAAGATAATCAAACTATCAGAATAATACTCACTTAACACCATTATTTCCACTGTCTGTCTGTCTTCTGGTTTGTTTGATGTGGCACAAACCAATTTTCCATTATCCACTTCATATTTCACATGGACTATAGTCAATACACATTCTGAATTTTCTATCTTCATTAGGTAGTTTTCATCTTCAAAAAAAGTACCACGGTCATTTGACCAAGAACATCTAGCAGGTGTATCTGGAAACCTCACTCTAATCTCCAAGCGTTCACCTTCTCTTCTTTTGTATAGCTGCTCCTGAGCTTCAGTTGCTAAAAATAACAATATAAAGATTTACTGTCAAATAGTAATTCAATAAAGAAATTAAACGTAAAATTTAAAATCCCAAAAATATATTTTGATGTAATTTAACTAAACACTCTCCTACATTCTTGCTACAGTTACTATTAATTAAACGAACAATATTTACTTGGACTTGAGTTCTTAACATCTAATTGGTGTAAAAAATATTCCCATTTGCAAATTCAGATCTTATTACCAATTATTATTCACCAAATACACCAATTTACACCAATGAGAATTAATTAATTCTCCTGCTTTTTTTTTATTATTAAATGCAGACAAACTACTATCAATATATATTTTTTTTTTTTGGAATTGTGGTATATATATTTTCTGCAATTCATTTTCTAATTTTTTTGGTGAAAATTAAGTGAATTCATAATGAGGGTAATTAACATGCGGGAAAAACAGTAACAATGCAATCAATACCACACAATACATGAAAAACAAATATTTTAAAAAAATGATATGTTTCGAGAGCCCAAAGTTAACGGCTCTCTTCCTCAGACTACAGAAACAACAAAGGAACGGAAAGAAACAGTTTTTCTTTTGTTTTTAAACTGTTTCTTTGTTGTTTCTGTAGTCTGAGGAAGAGAGCCGTTAACTTCGGGCTCTCGACATGTCATTTTTTTAAAATATTTTTTAAAATATTTGTTTTACATGTATTGTGCGGTATTGATCACATTATTACTACTTACTGACTTAAGTGAATTAAGTGAACTTAAAATTATAATTTTGGAAGAGAAGTACATCGGAATTTACAAATGAATAAACCATAAATTTTAAAAATATTGTGGAATTTCGTGTTTTAAATCTGTTGTTGTAAGTGTAAAAAGAAAAACTTGTCGCTCTATTCGTTTTCCTAATAAACATTCATATTAAGTATAAATTTAATATCTTAAGAGACCAAATTATAGCTGGACCAAAGACAGTTCAGATTTCCTGATGTCAATAAAATAATTTTAAATACTGACATACGTATCTGGAAAAAAAAATTAACAGCTTGTTATCTTCATTAAGAAATCGTGTGTTACAAAAGAGGGAAGCCATATTTAAAAAAAAAAAAAAATCCGGATTAGTTGAGAGAAGGGGGACCTGTTCATTGGCATTTAAAGATTTTTTTTTTATAAGAATAAGAATAAAACCAATGTCAAAATGGCAGCGCAGTTCAGAAACAAATCTCAGCGCGAGTTACGAGAACTGGTAAGATGGCAAAGAAGGTGACAGTTCAAGTTGGGTGACTACTTCTCAACTTAATAAATATCGTCTTACAACCGTGTTATGATCGTGATGGGGCAGTTCACGTGTGGCCAAGCAGCAAATCTATAAGACTCCCCTTGCACCATTGATCGGAGAGAAGTGCAAGGATATCTTTTCCAGTTACAAAACGGTATGTTAAAAATGTTAGATTTCAATGCACACACTTCAATTTGTGCAGATCGTTGGGAACTATCATAGCAGAGAGACGTGACTGGAGAGGTTGATCCGTCACCAGAGGCAACCTGTCGAAACGACCAACAAAATGAATGAGAGGCAACTTGGAGGCGACTGACCCGAAGCAGACGCAGACTTCATCAAGTTAGGCGACGACTTTGTACGAGTCAGAGAAAACCCCCGACGGCTTTAAGCATCAACAACTTCGTGATCAGTTGAGAAATGGAATAGAAGAATAGGCTCCAGCCGAGATGAAGTAGATTGAGTAAACGGAGAAAATTATAATCTCCCTGAGATCATGTTGCAGAGCTAGAAATGATTGCA